>CM035427.1:134242792-134787627 GCA_020310875.1 Ceratopteris richardii | reverse complement strand
GTTGGTCTAGAGCTCTTTCGGAGGAGTCACTAGGTCAAAATGTCTGTGAGAATGCCGTCTTCAGAGCCTCCCATGTAGCAAAATGGCCATCTGCATATTGACTATACCATTTGTCAGCAAGGCCTTCCAATGTGGATGGGAAGAGTACCAGCATTGCATCCTTTCTATTCTGTAGACCTCGTCCACGGCATAAGGAGATGAACCTCCTCACATGATCATCAGCATCCTCATAAGCTTGTCCCTTGAAGGTAGGGAACTTAATATTGAGTCTGGAGAGTAAATGAGAGAGATCCTCCATTTGCACTGGTGTTTCTTCTGACGTATCTAAGGAGAAGTCTAATGTTCTCCTATTCTTCTCCATTGATAGTGGTGTCGCACCGAAATCAATAGATAAATTCAAAGATGGTAGAGGGGAGGTAGGTTCAATAGTTGAAGATATAGCTGCCTTCTTAAGGCTCCTTCATATATGAAGAGGCTCCTTATCTGCTCGCGTATGGGTCATGTACCTACTTGCAAATGCAATAGGGCAAAAATATTGAAAAGGAGGACTATTTACTATCCTCAGGGCCTCTCACAGAAATGCAAGTGTCCCATCGTGCGTGCCAAACTGTAGAGGAGGTACTTGGGTATCTACCTTTAACAGGAACATGCGGCAAGTACTCCAGTACTTCAACTACTCAAGGGAGGTTCTCCTAAAGGAAATGTACCCTTTAACACTTCCATGAGCAGGCAGATATCAATGATTGCACAGAGTTGTGAATACTCAAGAAAGTATTAATGACAAAATTACAATAATTGAAGACCATCCACTCCTTAGTTTGAATCAGATGATTACAACATAGGCAAGGAGATGCTCAAAAGTTCATGCTCTAGGCTAACATGCCACTCCAGAACTAAGCAACATCAATACAAGGGATTCTTCTAATCCGTACAATGGACACAATTAGATGTAGACTAGCACTCATCAATACAAAGTATGAAGACTTGCTCTAAGGGAAAGAGCACGAAATACCAATGACTCACACTAAATGACAAAACCAAGCCACTCTCTTCACACTATTGTGCTATTAGCCCTCCACTACGAAGCCCACGCTCTGTATCCTCACCACAGAGTGACTTCCTATAGTAGGCTTGAAGCCACAAGGTGCAAAGAGAGGACCTCTATACGTACGTATGTAAATGTATGTATCTGAATGTATATCAAATCAACACAAATCCATTGCTTTTATAGGCTCCAATAGGCCAAGAGGGCCTTGCCGATTCCTCACTTCCACTGATCACGCGTCAGTTGATTACCCAAGATTGGAGGGGTAGATCAAATATTCCACTTGATTTGAATTGGATCCTAAAAAATAGGCAGTCGTCATGAATGGTTGGTGGCAATAGTCATTTTTCCACTTTCACTTTTACCACTTACACCTTTACTGTCACTTTTGAATGCAAGCTGAGAACCTCATTTTGTGCCACCCGTGATGTTTGAATGACCCTGAGAAGCACATCCTCCACCTAATTTTTGTAGTAGCTTTTGATTCTTCATATTAAGTGGGCGGTATGGGAGGTGAGTTTTGGGGATTTGAGAGAGATTATGGGGTTTGTGGACGGTTGTGGAGGGGTGTGGAGTTGTGTGGAGTTGTGTGGGGTTTGTGGGGTTTGTTGGTTGGGTGGAATAGGGATGAATTATGGGGAGTTGTGGGGGTTTTTGGGGTGTGGTCAAAAATTGATCCAAGATTTCAAAGTTATTATTGCGCCATTGGAAAATACTCGTCGAGAGCTTTCCAAGGATATATAACACTATAGGGTTTGGTTGAGAAATGATCCTCCAAATGTCCATCCAAACTGTATAATAGCCTTATGTAAGGTCGTGGAAAAATGTGCGATTTGTGGGGTTTGTGGGGGGGGTTAGTGGTGGAGGGCTATGGGGTGGTGGTGGTGTGGTGGAGGGCTGTGGGGTGGTGGCGGTGTGGTGGAGGGCTGTGGTGGTGGTGTGGAGTGGTGGAGGGTTGTGGGGTGGTGGTGGTGTGGTGGAGGGCTGTGGGGTGGTGGTGTGGTGGAGGGCTATGGTGGTGGTGTGGAGTGGTGGAGGGCTGTGGGGTGGTGTGGAGTGGTGGAGGGCCATGGGGTGGTGGTGGTGTGGTGGAGGGCTGTGGGGTGGTGTGGAGTGGTGGAGGGCTGGGGGGTGGTGGTGTGGTGGAGGGTTGTGGGGTGGTGGTGGTGTGGTTGAGGGCTGTGGTGGTGGTGTGAAGTGGTGGAGGGATGTGGGGTGGTGGTGGTGTGGTGGAGGGCTGTGGGGTGGTGGTGTGGAGTGGTGGAGGGTCGTGGGGTGGTGGTGGTGTGGAGTGGTGGAGGGCTGTGGGGTGGTGGTGGTGGTGTGGAGTGGTGGAGGGTCGTGGGGTGGTGTGGAGTGGTGGAGGGCTGTGGGGTGGTGGTGGTGTGGAGGGGGTCGAGGTGATGGTGGGGGCCGTGGGGGTGGTGGGGAAAAGGGAGGGGACGGTGTGGTTGCAGGGGGTCGAGGTGATGGTGGGGCCGTGGGGGTGGTGGGGAAAAAAGGAGGGGACAGTGGGGTTGGAGGGGGTCGAGGTGATGGTGGGGGCCGTGAGGGTGGTGGGGGAAAAGAGGAGGGGACAGTGGGGTTGGAGGGGGTCGGGGTGAGGGTGGGGTTGCAGGGGTGGTGGGGGAAAAGAGGAGGGCTGGTGGAGTTGGAGGGGGTCGAGGTGATGGTGGGGCCGTAGGGGTGGTGGGGAAAAAGGAGGGGACGGTGGGGTTGAAGGGGGTCGGGGTGATGGTGGGGGTCGCGGGCCGCGGGGGTGGTGGGGGAAAAGAGGAGGGGACAGTGGGGTTGGAGGGGGTTAGGGAAGAGAGATGGTGGTGTGGAGTGGTGGAGGGCTCTGGGGTGGTGGTGGTGTGGAGTGGTGGAGGGCTATGGGGTGGTGGTGGTGGTGTGGTGGAGGGCTGTGGGGTGGTGGTGGTGTGGTGGAGGGCTGTGGTGGTGGTGTGGAGTGGTGGAGGGCTGTGGGTGGTGTGGAGTGGTGGAGGGTTGTGGGGTGGTGGTGGTGTGGTGGAGGGCTGTGGGGTGGTGTGGAGTGGTGGAGGGCTGTGGGGTGGTGGTGGTGTGGTGGAGGGTTGTGGGGTGGTGGTGGTGGTGTGGTGGAGGGTTGTGGTGGTGGTGTGGAGTGGTGGAGGGCTGTGGGGTGGTGGTGGTGTGGAGTGGTGGAGGGTCGTGGGGTGGTGGTGGTGTGGAGTGGTGGAGGGCTATGGGGTGGTGGTGGTGTGGAGTGGTGGAGGGTCGTGGGGTGGTGGGGAGTGGTGGAGGGCTATGGGGTGGTGGTGGTGTGGAGGGGGTCGAGGTGATGGTGGGGGCCGTGGGGGTGGTGGGGAAAAGGGAGGGGATGGTGGGGTTGGAGGGGGTCGGGGTGAGGGTGGGGCCGGAGGGGTGGTGGGGGAAAAGAGGAGGGCTGGTAGAGTTGGAGGGGGTCGAGGTGATGGTGGGGGCCGCGAGGGGACAGTGGGGTTGGAGGGGGTTGCGTGAGGGTGGGGCCGTAGGGGTGGTGGGGGAAAACAGGAGGGCTGGTGGAGTTGGAGGGGGTCGAGGTGATGGTGGGGGCTGCGGGGGTGGTGGGGGAAAAGAGGAGGGGACGGTGGGGTTGGAGGGGTCAAGGTGATGGTGGGGGCCACGAGGGGACAATGGGGTTGGAGGGGGTCGGGGTGAGGGTGGGGCCGCAGGGGTGGTGGGGGAAAACAGGAGGGCTGGTGGAGTTGGAGGGGGTCGAGGTGATGGTGGGGGCCGCGAGGGTGGTGGGGGAAAAGAGGAGGGGACGGTGGGGTTGGAGGGGTCGAGGGGATGGTGGGAGAGAGGGAAATGCCACGATACAGGCATAGAAATTGGCTTACAATCAGCCATACCATAATTTTGCAGCATATTCAAGGCATATTGCCTTTGTGACATCCATATACCTATTTCTGTATGTATAAACTCAATGCCCAAGAAATAGTGCACCACACCAAGATCTTTCATGTCAAATTCTTACATAAGAAGTTGCTTTACCTCTTTGATGCTTTCTTCATTATCACCACCTACAATCAAGTCATCAACGTAGATAGTCACAATTGTGATGCCATCATCACCCTTCCTTGCATAAAGTGAATGATCTGCATCACACATAGAAAATCCAATGGTGGTCAAGTAATCAGCAATCCTTGCATGCCATGCATGAGGTGCTTGCTTCAGTCCATACAAAGACTTTTGCAACATGCAACATATTCTGGATGCTTTGAATCTTCATATCCTTGTGGCTGGTCCATGTAGAAAAGCATTCTTCACATCCATCTGATGCAATGTCCATCCTTTTGTTGAAGCCAATGCAACAAGTGTTCTGAGAGTAGACATTTTAGCTACAGCGCTAAATGTTTCATCATAATCAATGCCATAAGTTTGTGCATATCCTTTTGCTACCAAACCTGCTTTATACTTTTTTATGCTACCATCAACATTCTGCCTTACCTTGTAAACCCTCTTGCAGCCTATGGGTTTCTTTCCTTCTGGCACTAGAACCAAGTTCCATGTTTTGTTTCCATAAAGTGCTGCCATCTCCTCATCCATAGCTTTTTCTCAATCTGCATTTCCAATTTCATCTTCAAAACAAGAAGGTTCAACATCTTGTATTACCTTGGTCATGTAGGCACAATGACGAGCCATATAACTATCATATGTCAATTGTTGCACTGAATTCTGCATCCTCCCATATCTTCTTGGTCGTGGGTCACTTCTCCTTGTATCATGTGCATGTGCCTTTCTTACTCCTAGAGTCTTCATAGAGGGCAATACAAGTTCCTCATCAAGACTCTTTTCTCAACTAGCTGAATCTCCATCAACGTCTTCAAAAACTACACATGTTTTACCACCAGTAGAAAGCTTTTCTTTACCTTTCTTGGATGTATTTGATGAATTTGTTGGAGTGAAATTTCCATGCAATCTTCCACTCCATGGATTTCAGTTAGAACTATTTCTTGGTGATGCATCTAGTCCACTCAAAACTTGAAATTTTGCACTTGACTTCTCAGCCTTTTTCTTTGTCATTTGACTCAAGATTAAGCCCATCTTTGGCATCTGCATAAAAGCTTAACATTTCATCAATTACCACATCTCTACTCACCTTCACCTATCATGTGAGTGGGTTATAACATTTATATCCCTTTTGCTCAAGGGAGTATCCAATGAAGACACAGTTTTCTGCTTTTGGATCAAGCTTCTTCCTCAATTCATCTGGAACATGTACATATGCAATACAACCAAAAAATTTCAGATGTGATAAGTTTGGCTTTTTACTTGTAAACTTCTCTTCAAGTGTAACTTGATGTACAACAACAGTTGGAGTTCTATTCATGATGTATACAACCGTATGCACAACTTCTGTTCTCAGCCATCAAGGCTCTTGCTATTTCTACAATATGTCTATTTTTGCATTCAACAACAAAACTGTTATAGAATTCCATGACTTTTAAGAAAGTTGTTGAACTCATTTGACATGTATTCAGCTCCTCCATCAGACCTTAATGTCTGAATATACTTTCCTGTCTTCTTTTTTACCATAGTTTTAAAATTTTGGGAGTGAGTTAACACCTCACTCTTCTCTTTCATGAAATATACCCCCATAGTGATACGATACCGCAACAATGTACAATACGATACTTGAGTTTTGCACGATACGATACTCCCATTCCACATGATACGGTACTAAAGTTCGGTCACGATACGATACCAAGAGAGTCAATGACATGATACTGGATTTGCACGTGATACGATACCGCTTGATCGACGATACGATATCGTGACCGGGACGATACGATACCAAGTGGACTGCGATACAATACCACTGGCAGATCGTGATCGCGATACCAACTTGACGATACGATACCAAAAGTGGTAACACGATACCTCAAGTGGTATGCGATGATACGATACTTCGACGAGTATCGTGATACTAGGGAATTTTGGTATCTCGATACCAAAACTCAACCGATCGCAATACTATAGCCAAAATATCTCCAAATACAAAAATTTTTGTAGCCCTAGGTTTCTCTCTCACTCCTCTTCACTCCTCACCCTTTCTCTCACTCAAAAATCTCTTAAGTCTCTCTGTCCCACCCCGTGATACCGAATTGCGTCTTTAGCCACGTGAATCTGTGCTTTCAAGAGACTTTTAATGTTAAACTCTTAATGTAGCTTACCTTTGGGATACCTTGCTTAAGTCTTGAGCTCACTAGGTAGCTTTGAGGGATAGTATTGCACGATACCACTCAGGCAATACCGGTCACTGTCTGCAGGGGATACCACTTTATGAGCAAGTGTCAAATGAGCTAAATTTTGGCTTTTATAGTTTGTGATGCCTAATACCTATTGTACACTAACTTAGCAACTTTTTTTGAAATTTTCTTGATGATTTTAACTCATTCCTACTCCCCTTCTCTCCTATGCAGAGCTATAACCATCACAAAGTCACCTTGGTTGAGTGTGTTCCCTGGCAACGGTGCCAAAAACATGTGTACCTAAGTAAAGAGGTCTTAGGGGTTTGTGTCAAAGAGACTAAATACCATTTGCCACACAAGTACATATAGTGGTGAATTGACACACGCTTAATTATCAATCCGAGGAATTGACCTAACCAAGTGTATGAGGACATGTGCACACGTGATGGAAATGAAGTGGTTCAGCTAGAAAGCAAGAGAAAAGACTAACCTACCTCTCCAACTCACTTAATCTCTGAAAGTGTCTCTCGTGATACCATCTACAGCAGTAAACACAAATTCGAATGTTTCTCCGAGCTTTGGACTCCAAATATGACCAATAGTGCATTCATTTTGAAGCTATCAATGAGACACATCTATTGGTGGTATTTTCACTCGAATCTGACAACCACTCTTCAAGTTATGGCCAAAACAGCGAATGGTAGGAAATACCTTCACTCACTCCACAACTCGTGCTTGTTCACACACACACTACATTAGTTCAAAAGTGATGGGGAGGGGTAGAGAACAGTCCTATACACACATTTCAAGCTTCACATCCACACAAAAGATCATAGAGAAGATGAAAATCTATAGGAAAGAAGCGAATTCGAAATTTTGGAGCTCTCCTTCTTCACCATGGCAAAAAGTCTTTACAAAGAGTCACAAAGTGACTTATATACATGTGCCCTAAAAAGTGGTCCTTTCACACAAGTGACCGGCACTTTTTTGGCTAATCTCTAATTTCCTACTATTGTACAAGAAATATATTACAATGATTTGGGATTATGCACCTAGAGGACTCCTCTAGCGCATTTACATAGCTTTGAGGGAATTTTCTAAGATTTTGAAGAAGTAAAAAATGCCCATTAATTAAGAATTTTGGGGCTCCTCTTTTGTTCCTCTTTGCTCTGCAACACACACTTTGTGGTGGAGGTCATCCATCTGATGTGTGCACCAGAGAAGGAATAGGGTTATCACAACCTTACCCTTATGATAGACCACCAACTCAGGAGCCTAACATGTACTCTTATAGTGAGCAGAAGTACATCAACTACGACACCGAAAACTATCCAAGGAATAGACAACCACGACCGTTTTACCACCCTAATGTAGACCATATGGGTACCCTCCCAGAGAACAAGGTAGAGAAGTCCCTAGGTATAACCCATGTCCAAGACCACGAGGAGCAGCTAGACCATATGAACATGGAGGATATAGCCAACCTCAACCTATACCAGGACAACAACCACCCCACCCACTAGCTCCAATACAAGGGCAGAACGTCACAATACAAGTCGTTTGTCTTGAGTGTGGCAAAAAACAGCTCCTGAGAGATTGTCCCGGACATCCCTCTAGTGCACCAAAGGTTACACCTGCTAATGTAGTAGGCATCAAGTTCCAATAGCGATAATGTGGCTCCTATATATGCAATTACTAGGGCACAAGCCTTACAACAAGCTAACCCAGCTAAGCAATCAAAGCCAAGTGAGTCAGGAGAGCCTAGTAAGAGAAAAACAAGAACATGGAAGGATAATAGAGAGAAGGCCAATCATAAGTGGACCAAAAAGTTATTCGAGCTAGAAGAAAGTCTAAAAGATGCAAAAACAAAAATAGAAGATATTGCCTCTCAAAGCCCCTCGCATGTCGAAACTCCATCCACACCACCTCCTCCCCACCCACCAACCATTGTAAATAAACCACAACCAGGATCTGTTCTTGTAGATCCAACCCCAGAAGACTTGGACATGATGTTCAAGGCATACCAGGCTCAACTTCAAGAAGGGCCAACACCTGCAAACCTAGACAAGAGCTACCCTAGAGCATATTTAGAGATATGAACGAACAAAAATGTGCATGAAGATGGTGGAACTAGCTCAAGCTATGTTCGAGGCCAATCAATCATTCAATCAGACAAATGCTATTACACCGGGTTTGCACTTCCATGGCTTACTAGATAGATTAGAGCAGTTGGTAAATAAACCACAAGTTTCTTTACCTCCACAGGCTCAACCAATTGTTGAAAGAGAAAGCTCATCACCAAAGAAAAGTTTATGTTCCTGAATCCATAGATAATGGAGCACCTCTTTCAACTCAACAACACGCTTAAAAGTTCCTGTGGGAAATACAAGAAGAGAAATGGGCCAAGGAGAAGGATAATCCCCCTCCTATTCTTGAGATTGATGACCTTCATGATCAATTTCCACAAGACATTCCATCTGTTTATGGAGACCAAGTAGAGCAACAAGAGAAAGAAAGTTTAGGATTTGATATCAATTCTTTACAAGAGTTTCCACAATTCACAGGCCCATGGAATCTCTCCAGGTTAGAGCTCCCACAATATTGATCAGAAACAAAGACTCGGTGGTTCCAAGAAACACTGAAGTCGTGAAGAATACTAAGGTTCAGTGTCATCTCACTTTAGAAGAGCTGCTCAAGGTAAAACTTGAGCTATGGAATCATGTGAAGGATCGGGTTCCACAACTTGATTCCAATATGCCCAAAGCAGGCTCTAAGCAAAATGTTCTATAGATACCTCTAGAAAAAATAGGGAGCGAAGGTGAGGAAGGTAATACTTATCTTCCGATCACCTACCAAGGTTACACAACCAAAGCGATCATAGATTTTGGTGATGGTCTTGCTATTGTGACCACTTCTTTGTGGAAGCAATGGGGTAAACTTGCATTAAGACCAACTAGAATGAAGCTTCAGATGGTTGACGGCCATGTGGAGAGACTTCTAGGATTGCTAGAAGGGATAACTCTAACCACTTGTGGTGTAGAGTTTGAGCACACCTTTGCTATATGTGACTTTGGTAAAACTAATACCTACGAAATGATCTTAGAAAGACCCTTCCTATGACAACTGCAAGTTGTACAAGATTGGGAACCAACTCCTTATACTTGCAGCGCTTAGGGGTCACAACCAAGGTCAATTTGAAGGATTACACCTTCAGAGATGTACCACCCCTATAGTGGAATCCTATCCACAAGGAGCAAGAAGATTCAATCTCTGTGCATTCTAAAAGTTCATAATACATCCTGGATGCATGAAGATACTCATTTGTGGATGTGCAAGGTCGCAAAGGAAGAGGAAAAATGCTTAAAGGCAAGAGAGAAAGGAACTTCTCAAGGAGATAGACCAGTTAGAAACCCATCCTATACACCTATGATCTTTCTGGATGAGGAATTTGAGCCTCATGGTTGGGTAGAAATCTTAGCCACCATGGATATTGCGGTCAATGAAGAACACGGGACACCTCATTGTGGTGATGAGGGTTATGATATTTCAATGTTCACATGTCAGCCCTTGCTAGAAGAATGTGACCCTAGTGAATTCATAGAAGAAGAAGAGAATGATGACGATCTAGAGTCCATGGTGATGGATAGTTGCTTTATTTTAGAGGAGCACTATCTAGAACACATAGGATTATTTACACGAAAAGAAGAAGAACCTCTCATAAGCATCAAAACGGTAAATTCAAAGGATGGAAGTGACGGTGGTCAAAAGAAAAAGAAAAGACAAAGAGTGAAACCAGAAGAGGAGGAATCATTGCTCAAAGTACCAGAAAATTTCAAGAAATATGAAGTTGAGGACCGAAAATTTTTGGTACGAATGCCTAAGAGAGAGGCCACCACAGGAGAAGTGTATGATAACACAGAAAAGCCCAAAAAAATTGTAGTCCCCATCGAAGAGAACGAAGAGAGATGTACGTACATAGGCAATGACCTAAGTAAAGAAGAGGAAGTAAAGTTGGTAGCCTTATTAAGGGAATATAGGGACATGTTTGCATGGCACTATAGAGACTTGAAGGGAGTAGATCCGAAAATTTGTTCTCATATGATTCCCATGATAGCAGATGCCAAGCCCACCAAACAGAAGCCCTACACATATAATGACACCTATGCAGCTAAAATAAAAGAGGAAATTGACAAATTGATTGAAGCCGGATTCATCTATGAGATTGAGCATACTGAATGGGTGTCCCCCATTGTAGTGGTGCCCAAGAAGAACGGGAAGTTACGTGTGTGTGTATTAACCTTAAAAAAGTTAATGGCACCACGGTAAGAGATAGTTATCCGCTTCCAATCACTGAACATTTAATGGAGCATGTTGCAGGCAAGGAGATGTATAGTTTCCTTGATGGATTCTCGGGCTACAACCAAGTAGCCATTGCCCTAGAAGATCAACACAAAACAACTTTTGCAACAGACTGGGGAGTCTTTGCATTTTGTGTGATGCCATTTGGGCTCACCAATGCATCTGCAACATTCCAAAGGCTCATGTGTCATGTCTTCAAGGAGTTCTTGTGAAAGAGCTTAGAAGTATATGTGGATGATTTATGTGCTCATTCCCAAGAAAGGAGATGTCACATCCCTGAGCTCAGATAGATCTTCAACAAGTGTAGAGAATATCGAGTTTGTCTGAACCCAAAAAAAACGTGTGTTCATGGTACGTCAAGGTAAAATCTTAGGTCATATTGTTTCTAAGAATGGAATATCAATAGATGAGGATAAAGTAAAAGCCATAGCGGATTTGCCGAGGCCAAGGAATGTTAAAGAGGTACAATCCTTTATGGGCCATTATGGATATTACCGTAGGTTTATTCACATGTATGCAATTATAGCTAACCCTCTTTACGCTTTGTTGACAAATTTTGAGTGGAACAAGGAATGGGAGAAGTCCTTCAATGAGCTAAAAAGACGCTTGTGCACAACACCAATATTGACCACTCCTGATTGGACTAAACCATTCCATGTCCATGTAGATGCATCCAATCATGTAATAGTGTGTGTGCTAGCACAACCCACAGGAGAAGGAAATCTAGATTTGCCTATAACATACGCTAGTAGAAAACTAAATGCAGCTAAACGAAACTATACAACAACCGAGAGAGAAGGCTTAGGCATGGTCTATGTTGTAAAAAAGTTTAGACACTATCTATTGGCCAACAAGTTTAAGTTTTTCACTGATCATCAAGCCTTATTATATTTGGTCGATAGATCTTGCAATACCGGATGCTTAGTAAGATGGTTCCTCTACTAATGGAATATGACTTTGAGGTTGTTAGGAAAGGTAATACCCACCTTAGAGCAGATCACCTTTCTCGCATCACTTCAGGAGAGCCACCGCAGGGAGTGTCTGATGAATTGCCAGATGCTTATCTATTCAGTCTAGAAGTTGTTCCTAAATGGGCAAATAAGTTAGTACATGTCCTAACCTTCAGACCCGCAAATAAGAATGTAAAAACAAACAAAGATGAAATTGTAAAATCACAAAAATATCAAATATTGGCAGGAAGCATGTACAAAAACAAGATACAGAGGGTGTACTAGCTTGTTGTGTTGAGGATGATGAACATAGTATTTGGTTGCAACAAGCCCATGAAGGATTGCTAGGAAATCACTATTCTAAACAACGAACATTGCAGAATCTAAAATGTTTAGGAGTGTATTGGCCTAACATGGACAAAGAAATTCATGAGTGGATTAAGAATTGTCCAACGTGTAAAGAGAGACCCCTAGTGGAGCATGCCACCCTTTATCACGTATCATTAATTCTAGATTGGAGTGCTCCATTGGTAGAATTCATGAGATCAGGAACATTATCCAATGAGGCTAGTCTAGCAAGGAAACAAAGCATAGAGCAAGAAGCTCAAGACTACACCCTCATAGGAGATAACCTATACCAAAGGGGCAAAGATGGTTACTTAAGATTGTGCGTTCACGAATCAGATTATTTGAAAATCTTAGAAACTGCCCATAGCAGTGTTGCAGGTAGACATTTTGGTCCTGAACGAGTAATTAAGACTATTCTATTCTCAGGACTTTGGTGGCTCACTCTTCATATGGATGCACATACCTATGTGAAGAAATGTGACACATGCCATAAGGAAAGATGAGATGCCTTTGAGGCCAATGATGGGAGGACGTGCATTCTCGAAGTGTGTGTCAAACATCAAGTGCAATTGCTTCTCAAATAATTGATCGACATCCATTTGTGACCATAGCAGTAGGACAAGGGAAGAATGTAAGGACTGTGAGAGCATTAGTTGACTCAGGTGCAGCAACTAATGTGGTTAGACTTTCATACTGCAAGATTTGCAATTGAACCTCAATCCATAGAAGCTTATCTTGTAGGATTGGGAGGTGTGGAAACCCCTTGTTTGGGCAAGGTGGAACTTCCCATCTATCTTCAAGATGTTTCGATGAGAGTGAAAATGCTAGTGTGTGAAGATGAGAACCTTACGGAACCACTTGTCCTAGGTCAAGACTGGATCTATGACCATACAGTCAACTTAAACCTTAAAAGCCAACTTCTTCAAGTTTGGGTACATGAACAATGTGTTACCTTAGAATTAGACAATTGCATGCTCACAAATCGAGAGGTCACACATTCTCTTAGTTCTTCTGAAACTAATCTTCGCAAAGAAAATGTTGTGTGTGTCAATAGACCTATGAAGCAAAAGGACTCAATTATTGAAGCACACGCTCAAAGGCCAGCAAACCTCTCTTCTTTTTCACAGACTAATGCAAGCATAACTCGACCAAAGAAGCAAGCAAAAAAGTCATCTGCTATATCAACTAGATAGACAGAATTCAAGAAGAAAGAAGCTCAGGGCATGAAACAGATTTGGGTATGAAAAGGAGAATAACCACCAGCTTTTCCACAACCATTCCCATTGAGGCAAGCCAAGCATGCTAAAAGAAGCACCAAGAAACGAGGATCAGCTCAATCCTACGGTCTCTGACAAATTTAGGTGCCAAAGAAATTAGCGGTAGCTCAACAAGGGCGATTACAAATGTGGGTACCCAAGGCACTCTTACATGCACAAAACCATACGATCTCCCTCATGAGAAAAATCTTAGCAAAGAAACCATGGAGAAGCAAGAGTCCAAACCAAAGACAGAGACCAAATGAAGATAAATTCATCTCCTCACCGGTAACAAAAAGACAACGATCAAGGATATGGGTTTGGAAGCCAAAATCACTAGTAGCACCCACAAAACCAAAGAACCAACTACGAGGGATAAAAAATTCAAGCAACCATCCATAGATGAAGAAGCCAAAGTTGATCTCTACGCCCTCAAACACTATTCTCAAATGCATCCCTAAAGGAAGGAATAGTCAGTTGTCATTTAACCATCAACTTATCACATCATTTCAAGATCCCCGAGCTACCTCCAACGAAGACTGCATCAACATCCACCAGCAACATTGAGAGCCTCGATGTGCAACAACCATGTGCCTTTGGCATAAGCTTGTTTTTTGCACCATTCAGGTCATGCATTTCCAAAGTATGCATCAATGTAGGGACACATTACACGGCTGTGCATAGACACGATTGAGAATCCTAGGCACATGAGATACACTTGACATATGTAAAATATTTTATTGATACTAACATCTTTCTTCTTGTTTTGTGACATTGTTCCAAAAGAGAGAGAGAGAGAGAGAGAGAGAATACAAACAGAAAGGACAGGACTGTGTGCTTAAAGCATCTCCGACATGAACCATCAACAAGGACATCCATCAACAACGGAAGATAAGTGTTGGCAGTAGTCTTGGTACACCAGGACTTACAAGACGTGAAAGTCAAAGAAGGGAGTTAGAGCGAAGGGACAGCACAAGCAAACAGGGCAGTCAAAGAAGGTCTGGCAAGTAGGCCAACATTTTTTCAAGACACTAATGCAGATCAAAGAGATGGACATGCAGGGAGGAAGAGCAAGTAGGGAGCTCGAAGATATGTATGGCAGATCACTAGAAGAAATCCCTACAACAACAGTGATTTTTATCACTAACAATCATTGTAAATATCGTTTCACATTTTTGTAGCTCCATTTTGTGCAAGCCAAGGAGTCCTTGAGCTTGAGGAGCCTTAGAAGTAGTTGCGTACCAATTTTCGTATTTTTTAGATCTCATTTGAGCCCCCAAATAAGCCCTGGAACCTAATTTTTAACTAGGCCGGACAACTAGGTCTGTACAGGGCCAAGCTAGTCAAAAACTATAAAAAGAGCTAGAGAGCTCATTTTGGAGGTTAGATTGTAATTGAAACAAACTTGTAAGAGCTTTTGAAAGTAATCTAAAGAACTCCATTGATTCTTCCTCTTTGTCTTGCTGTGTGTGCGCGTGTGTGTGTATGTGTGTGCATGCTTGTGTGCTTCTCACTCACGCACTTGTGCCGCCACTTGCTCGAGGTCTTCATACCATCCTCACGTCTTCCCGGATTGACATTAAAGGAGGTGCTACTCATCACTGAGCTACACCAAATTTTGGCGCCGTTGCCGGGGATCGAGCTTTGAGGACGAGCGTGTGATGGTAAGACGTAGAGTTGATGCGTTGGAGTTGTAGGTATTTTCTTCACTCTCATCGATTTTCTTTTACTTTCTTTACCATCTTCATTTCCATCATCATCATCACCATCTCCCACCTCCATCTCCATCATCGCGAAAATTTCAGTTTTTTGACTATATCCCCATCTCCACCTCATTTCCCTCATTTCACTTGTGAGAGAGAGCGAGAGAGCGAATTTGCATGTGCTGTTTTTGCATGTTTTCTGAGCTGTCTTGCAGGTACAGGCTGCATCATCATCCCCAGCACTCCACGCAGGTACGGAAATCTGAGTAATTGTCTGTGTGTCGCCGAGCTCTGTCAATCGCGACCGACAGAAAAATTGCTCTAATTGCTAAACAAAGTGCATATCCATGACCTACAGGCCTAGAGCTTCCCAAAAATGTGTTTAGTTTTTTGAAATTCCACAGATTTCTGTCAATCGCGATCGCTCTGTCAATCGCGATCGACAAACCACGACGGACAGACCTGTCAATCGCGATCGACACGTCAATCGCGACCGACAGCCCACGACGGCTCTATCAATCGCGACCGACAGAGTCAACGACCGATTGACCACGACTGACGGATCATACGCGCGACACGTGTCAATCGCGATTGAGTCATCAATTGCGATCGACTCATCAATCGTGACCGACGCAGTCAACGACTATTTGACCACGACGGACAGCCCACGACGGCTCTGTCAATCGCGATCGACACAGTCAACGACTGTTTGACCATGATCGACAGACCCTTGTGACCGACCTGTCAATCGCGATCGACTCATCAATCGCGACCGACAGAGTCAACGACCCTTTGACCACGACTGATTGACTTTTCGTAACCCCTGTCAATCGCGACTGACCAGTCAATCGCGACTGACAGCCACGACGGACCTGTCAATCGCGATCGACACGTCGATCGCGACTGACCTGTCAATCGCGACCGACAGACTTTGCGAACACGTTAGAAGGGCAATTTAGGTCAAATTTTTAAGGCAAAAGTGGTGGTCTAAATTTTGGCCAAGTGTGGGACAAACACAAGGGTGTAGCATTGCATTACGAGGACACGACCCAAGTAACTCTAGAATTCCTGTTTGTCTGATAACCGAGCTCCATCCTATTTTAGCCCCAAAACCCTGAACCGGCATAACTTTCTCATACGAAATCCGTTTGCCGTGATTTTTGTTTTGTTGGAAAGCTCACAGGGAGTACAACAAAAACATCGACTGGTTATAGTTAAATTAAGATCAGGAATATTTGCTAGGGAATTTTGAAGTTGACCATACCCAGGGGGAACAAAAATTCAGGGATCTCTAGAGTTGAGTCCAAAAGGTCATAGTGTAAATTGGTGAAGTGTTGCATGAATGAAAGTGATTGGGTGTGTCTTTTGAATTTAAGTCTTGAGCTAACAGTGGGCCTTTTACAGGTCCTTTGAGAGAAGCAAAAGGTACGCAAGGCAAGAGTAAGTGCAAGCTTGGGAACGCGCGTCCTGGGCACATTTGGGCAACGCCACAAGGAAAGGAACTCAAGGTTGGAAAACCCGCAACACTCTCTGTCAATTCTTAGTTTAGGCTAAGTGCGGATAGTGCTAGAAGTAATTCCAGGGAACGACAGGCACAAGCTAAGCCAAAGACTATCTAAGAAAATCAAGTGCAAGTTAAGAGATAACCTGTGTGTGTGCGAACGTCAATCCTAAAAGGGAAAGAACCTAACGTGAAACGACTAAACTAAAGTGCGAAACTAAACTCAAGTATTCCTGACGACGTGATATCAGACAAGAGCATAAACACGATAATCAACATAAAAAGAACTAAGTGACAGATACAAAAGGACTCAGAAACGAGGTTGTACTTGGGAAAAACATTGGGTTAATCAGTTAGGCATATGAACCTTAGATCAGGACGACACCTAGCAAGAGAGAGACAAAGCCTTAGGTCTTCCGAGGCTAGCGTCAATCACACTGCAAGGTCTTGGGCCCAGCAGTTGAGCCACCACTCTCATTACCCTAGCTCTGATACCAGTGAATCAGGGATGTCTCAAGGTATGGACAGACCTACGGGAAGTTCAGGTGTGCCTTACTTGTACAGGGTAGAAGGCCCTTACAAAACACAGTTGGAATACCTTAGGACCAACCGATTAGGTGCCAGCATCTATGAGGACGGCCTAGGAAGATCCGTGGTCCAGATTAAGAATCCTGATCAATCCATTGGACTAGAACACCCAGCTGTCAAGTTTGAAAATGGTGCATACCTGGACAAAGAAGGAACTATATATATAGTCACTAGTCATCCGGATAGGACAGATGAATTTGGGAATGTAATCTCAGAAGCGGACTTAGGTGACTTGGAACAAGGGAACATGGGTGCGGAACGTAGAACCCCTCGAGGCAAATCTGTTCTCACTAGGATTATCACGCCTGAGTGGTACCCCAAGATAACAAGAGCATAGAGTTGCTCCTCAATCGAGAAACTGATGAAGCCTTTTGGAGGTATAAATCCAATCAGCCAACTGATATAGGAAATATCATGATCTATGAGTTTAAGGATCCGGATAGCCCAGGTAGAGTGACCTACTTAGATCACACTTCGGAACGGATCTTTGTGGTGACAGAAAATGATAGGCATGCTTACACTTGGAAGGGTGAATTTATTTTCCCCCAACCAAGATCAAATGTATCCTATGGTCACCCTGGGGCTGGAACTTCCCAAGCTCATGGTACGCAAAGAGACAGAAGTAGAGATAGACCAGAAGTAAGTTTTGCCAACCCAGTGGGCAGAGAAAGAGCGAGAACGGAGACGAATAGGGTAGAACCTGAGATGCTTAGAGCCCACAGGAACCAAAGAAATGTAGATGGATTCCCTCTGCCGAGGCCTAGAGAGCACACAAGAACTTTGAGACCCACCCAGCTAGTTAAGTCCATGAAGAATTACTTTGACGGCACAGGAGATCCCTATGATCATGTGGCGGAGTTCAAACAAGTCTTGAGAGCTGAACAAGTGGAGGATCTATTCACGCAGTACAATGCCTTCGGTCTAACCCTGAGGAATACGGCACTTACATGGTTTCAGCCATTGGATGAGCGGCAGTTCAGGAGCATAGACCAACTCCTAGAGGCTTTCATTGTAGAGTTCTCTAAGAGCGGCATAAGACACAATACCTCCTCATTGATTCACAGCTTCAAACAGACCTCTCAAGAGACCGTGAGACTTGCAGGAAGGAGATTTAGACAATACCTTGAAAGATGTCCTGTTTTGGAGCTACCCACATCCGCTAAACAAGTAGCCTTATTCCTTGATGGATTGCTGAGTACGAAATTGAGATCCTATGTGTATCTGAAGGACCCTAGGACTATAGAAGAGTGTGTACGCATGTGCATTGACATTGAAGATAACCTAGGGGAAGAGCTAGAGCTTTCCACAATCTACAAAGATTCAGATAGTGCTTCTAGTCACTCTTCCACGCAATCCACATCGACTGAGGAACTCGCAGAGAAAGTGGCACAAAAACTAGGCGTCTCTAGCAAACAAATTCCGAGGTTTGCTCCTGTGAAAAGGTGCTATACATGCGGTGGTGACCATATGGCGAATGTCTGCCCTATTATGGCTCAGCCCCAAGTAAATCCTAGTAGCCAGTACTGCACCATAGAACGAAGATACACCAATCACACCGCACAAGATTGCCCATACAACAAGCAGGCAGTTAGGCAAACCTATCCGCAACCCTACCAACAAGGCAGATACCAGAACCAAAATCCACCACCACAATATGCTAGACCCCAACAAACCTACCAACCACAATATCAGGCCCAACAGAGACCCCAACCGGTGCTAGCTCAACAGCCTCCAAACCCCGCTAACGTGATTCCAGTAAAGTATGCTATTGCAGAAGAGAACCTGAATTGAGCCATAGTCCCTGTAACATCCTTGCTTTCTGAAAGTGACCCGAGTGACCATAGCTTTGATTCTACACATGTTGATAGCCCCCAGGCCTACTACATGCAGTCTCCTGAGCATGGTGAGTCCTATTATAGCGAAGAGACAAACGAACCTAGTTGGGAGTCAGATTACACGAACGTCATGTATGCAAACCCCAATCCTAGGCCTCAATCTAGGCAAGTAAGACCTCCATTCCCAAGAGGACCGTGCTATAGATGCCAAGGAGATCACCTCATTCGTGATTGTCCCTTGCCTCCACCTACACAACCCCAGTCAGTAACGATCCAAGGTTTTTGCCAAGATTGTGGAAAAGAGCATCTCTTACGAGATTTCCCAAAGAACCCCAATAATATGCCAAAAATCACGCCTATCAACGTTATTGGGTTAGTAGTAGATTCCACAGGAAGTGTCACTTCCACTGCTAGCGTACAGGTAGTCACTAGAGCTCAAGCATTGCAGCAAAACCAAGAGGCAAGCCAGGAAAAGGGCAAAGAAAAGGACGAGAGCGTGGAAAGATAGTCGAGAAAGAATGAAAAGACAATGGGCTAAAAAGATGAGTGAGCTTGAGGAAAGCATAAGAGAAACCAAAGCGAGGATAACTGAACTCACAGCTCAGACTCCCTCTCACATTACCCCGCCTTCACCACTCCCATCTCCATCCAACCCACCACCTTCCCCACTGCCTCATCAAATCCCACCACCCCCTAGAGTAGGATCAGTCCTAGCTGACCCCACTCCTGAAGATCTAAATATGATGCTTAAAGCATATCAGGCCAGAATCCAAGAAGGGCCAACCATAACCGATCATGAAAAATGCTACCCTAGAGCCGAGCTAGAGCTTGAACGAACTAAGATTTGTGCCAAAATGGTGGAATTGGCTCAGACCATGTTTGAGGCCAGCCGCCTATTTAACATTTCTAGTTCAGCTAAGACGCAGTTACACTTTGATGGACTGCTGGAAAGAATAGAGAGGCTAATTGCACAATCAGAAAAGGAACCTGCCCCTCAAAGAAAGGACAGGGCAAGAGAACGAATAAGCCAGCCTCTTCAGGAAGCCAATGTGCCTCCTCAAGAAGCTTATCTTCCCCGGCACATGAGCCTCCCTCGAAAGCTTGCGTACCTCCACAGGTTGCTTATATTCCTTCTCAGGGAGCGTATGAGCCTGCTCGGAAAAGTAATAGAATAAGTAACCCTCCCCAGGAAGCTTGTGCTCCAGCTATCCATGAGAATGAGGAAAGAGCCAACGATAGAATAAGCCCTCCTTCCCAGGTTACTTATGTGCCCAATTCTAC
Source organism: Ceratopteris richardii (assembly GCA_020310875.1). Lineage (NCBI taxonomy): Eukaryota > Viridiplantae > Streptophyta > Polypodiopsida > Polypodiales > Pteridaceae > Ceratopteris > Ceratopteris richardii. The sequence goes on along the minus strand of CM035427.1, from coordinate 134,767,563 downwards.
GGAGCCAGACACTTCTTCTTCTATGAATCGGTTTGCACCAGACTTCCTACGAGAGATTCAAGAAGACAAATGGGATAACGAAAGCGAGGTCGCCCCTCCTTTTGAACTTGTGGACGATGCACACGACCAATTCCCACAAGACATCCCATCTATTTACGGGGAACATGAGAGTACTCAATCTCACGAGAGATTGGACTTTGAATCTAATTCCATACAAGAGTTACCCCACTTCACAGGACCATGGGAGGCAAAGTCCACCTGTATGAGAGCACCTACAGTCATGGTGAGAAACGAAGATTCAGTCATACCTAGGAACACAGAAGTAGTGAAGAACACTAATGTGCAGTGCAATCTCAAGTTAGAAGAACTACTCAAGGTTAGACCTGAATTATGGAAACATATAGCCAAACAAGTACCAGAGATAGCAAAACCTCGTTCCCGGGTAGGATCCCATAGGACAGTGCCAGAAATTCCCTTGGATAAGATAGGAGATATGTGTGAAGGTGAAGAATGGAACACTTATCTTCCCATCACCTACCAGGAGTACACCACCAAGGCAATTTTGGACTCAGGTGCAGGAGTTGCAATTGCCACCACCTCCTTATGGAAGCGTTGGGGCAAGCCGGCACTCAGGCCAACGAGGATGAAATTGCAGATGGCCGATGGTCACATAGAGAGACCCTTAGGATTGCTAGAAGGAATAACTCTCACCACTTGTGGTGTTGAGTTTGAGCATAGCTTTGCTATATGTGACTTCAGCAAAAATCATGCCTATGAGATGATTTTGGGAAGACCATTTATGCGACAGTTGCAAGTGGTACAGGATTGGGGAACCAACTCCTTGTATTTGCAACACTTGGGTGTTACCACCAAAGTCAATCTCAAGGATTATTCTCATAGAGATGTCCCTCCTATCCAATGGAATCCCATCCATAGAGCCAAAGATGATACAGAATCGGTGCGTTCCATAGGATCTGGATCCTCATGGATGCATGAAGACACTCACTTATGGATGTGCAAGGTAGCAGTAGAAGAAGAGAAGAGAGAAAAAGCTAGAGAAATAGGTGCAAAAGAAACACATAGAGCAATTCAAGACCCAGCCTATGCACCTATAGTTTTTCCTGATGAGGAATTTGAACCCCATGGCTGGGCAGAAATTTTAACAACAATGGACGTAGCCATCAATGAAGAACAATGGACTCCTCACTGTGATGAGGATGGCTATGACATTTCAGTCTTCTCCATAGAGCCAATCATGGGAGAGGCAGTTCTAGAAGAATGCGAACCTAGCCCTGACGCATTTGAGGATGCAAGTGACTCCGATCTAGAGTCAATCATTATGGACCCACCATTTGCATCAGATGAAGAATACTTCCATGAAGTAGAATTTCAACCCCAGAGGCATGGAGAGGTTACAAATGATGTAAGATTAGCAACGCATATGACCCCGAAGGAAGAAGGAAAGAAACAAAAGAAGAAAGAAGTCTCACCAGAAGAGGAAGAATCTTTGTTTGAGGTCCCGGAAAATTTTAAAAAGTATGAGATAGATGACAGGAGAGTCATGATAAGAATGCCTAAACGAGAGGCACAATCAGGAGAGGCCTATGATAACAAAGAAACTACCAAGAAAATTGTAGTGGCCCTAGAAGAAGGAGAGGAGAGATGTACGTACATAGGTCATGACCTAACAGCGGAAGAAGAGCATGAGTTGATAGCCTTGCTAAGAGAATACAGAGATGTATTTGCTTGGAGTTACAAGGACTTGAAAGGTGTTGACCCTGACATATGCTCACACACTATCCCCATGACCTCAGATGCCAAACCCTCTAAGCAAAAGCCTTATACATATAACGATAATTACGCTGCTAAGATCAAGGAAGAGATAGATAGACTGGTCGAAGCTGGATTTATCTATGAAATTGAGCACACTGAATGGGTATCCCCCATCGTAGTGGTGCCCAAGAAGAATGGCAAGCTGCGTGTGTGCATTAACTTGAAAAAGGTTAATGCAGCCACAATTCGGGATAACTATCCACTCCCCATCACAGAACATCTCTTAGAAAGAGTGGCAGGCAAGGAAGTTTACAGCTTCCTTGATGGATTTTCGGGCTATAATCAAGTAGCCATAGCTCCAGAGGATCAGCATAAGACAGCCTTTGCCACAGAATGGGGCATTTTTGCTTTTGGAGTAATGCCATTTGGGCTTACCAATGCACCAGCTACCTTCCAGAGGCTGATGTGCCATGTGTTTAAGGAGTTCCTGAGGAAGAGTTTAGAAGTCTATGTTGATGATCTCTGTGCTCATTCCAATGTTAGACAAACCCATATTCCTGAACTCAGACAAATCTTTGACAAATGTAGAGAATATCAAGTCTGCCTGAACCCGGAAAAGTGCGTTTTTATGGTCAGGCAAGGCAAGATTCTAGGACACATAGTGTCGAAGAATGGCATATCCACGGATGAAGAGAAAGTGAGAGCCATAGCAGAGTTACCTAGGCCTAAGAATGTCAAGGAAGTACAAGCTTTCATGGGGCATTGTGGGTATTACCGACGTTTCATCCACATGTATGCGGTCATCGCAAAGCCCATGTACGGACTTTTGACAAACTTTGAGTGGACGGATGAATGTGAGAATTCCTTCCAAGAGCTTAAACGAAGATTATGTTCAGCACCAATCTTGACTACACCAGATTGGAATAAACCTTTTCATGTTCATGTGGATGCATCCAATTATGCCATTGGATGTGTGCTTGCACAACCTACTGGTGAAGGTAATATGGATCTTCCAATTGCCTATGCCAGCAGACAATTGAATGCGGCTGAACGGAATTACACCACTACAGAGCGAGAAGGATTAGGCATGGTATACGCAGTTAAGAAATTTAGACACTATTTGCTTGCAAATAAGTTTAAATTTTTTACTGATCATCAGGCATTGCTGTACCTCGTAAATAAACCATGCAATACAGGAAGATTAGTAAGATGGTTTCTCTTGCTCATGGAATATGACTTTGAAGTGGTGGTAAGGAAAGGTAGGACTCATTTGAGAGCAGATCACCTCTCTAGGCTCACATCGGGAGAAGCCCCACAAGGAGTGTCAGATGACCTTCCTGATGCTTACTTGTTTAATTTGGAAGTTGTACCGCAGTGGGCTAAGCCATTGGTACCAGTATTGACATACGGGCCTAACCATCCAGTGGTAAACACATGGAATAGAGAGGTTGTAAAAGCCCAAAAGTACCACATCATGGCAGGAAGCATGTACAAGCACACAGATCAAGGGATCTTGGCTTGTTGCGTAGAAGAGGATGAGTACTCTAAATGGTTGCAATTAGCACATGTAGATGCCCTAGAGCAACACCATTCAAAGCAACGAACGTTACAGACCCTAAGGAGACTCGGAGTACATTGGCCAACTATGGAATCTGATGTCCAAAAGTTGTACAAGGAATGCCCAATCTGTTGCACTAAACCACCAGTGGAACACGCCACTCTTTATCAAGTATCCATTGTGCCAGATTGGAGTGAACCAATAGTATCCTTCATGAGGACAAACACATTCCCCCCAGACATGACTCTGGCTAGGAAAAGGAGTTTAGAACAAGAAGCCTTGGATTACTCACTCATTGGTGATAATCTATACAAACGCGGTAAGGATGGTTACCTGAGACTGTGTGTCCATGAGAGTGAATATCTTAAGATCTTGGAAACTGCTCACCAAGGTGTAGCAGGAGGACACTTTGGACCAGATCGGGTGATCAAGGCGATACTATTTGCGGGCTTCTGGTGGCCCACCCTTCACATGGATGCACATACCTATGTGAAACGGTGTGATGTCTGTCAAAGGACTCAATATCCTATACGCAAAGATGAGATGCCACTAAAACCTATGATGGGTGGACGTGCATTCTCTAAGTGGGGAATAGACTTCGTAGGTCCTATTAATCCCCCAGCTAAAGGGTCTCATGCGGAATACATCATTGTTGCAACAGACTATCTCACCAAGTGGGTAGAGGTAAAGGCTACGACCAAGAACGATGCTCAAACAACTGCCAAATTCTTGTTTGAGAATGTATTCACGAGATATGGACTACCTATAGAGCTTGTAAGTGATAGAGGCACTCATTTCTTAAATGAAGTGATTGAAAATCTACTCCAAGAATTCTTGGTAATACACAACAAGTCTGCCCCCTATCACCCTCAAGCTAATGGACAAGCTGAGAGCACTAATAAGATCTTATGCAATGTACTGACAAAATTAGTGAACACGAAACGCTCTGACTGGGACAAACAGCTACACCACGCTGTTTGGGCATATCGAGTTGCCTACAAAATGGTACTCCAAGCCACCCCCTTTCAGATGGTATTTGGCCAAAACGCTGTGCTACCCTTGGACTTCTTGATCCCTACATTGAGTGTAGCACAGGAGCAAGAATGGACAGGTCATGAGCTCTCCTCTAGGATTTTTGACCTTGAACGATTAGGAGAAACGAGACTGAGAGCCGCAGCAGGAATATATGCAGCCAAGAAGAGACAGAAGGCATACTTTGATGCCCACGTAAAGGATAAGGGTTTGAAAGGAGGAGATCTAGTTTTAGTCTATACACTGAAACAACACGCGAGGAAGCTAGAAAAGAGGGGCTACGGACCTATGATTATCAACAGGATCTCCACGAGTGGAGCAGTACAATTAGCCACGTTAGAGGGTGATGTTCTCCCTAACTATATTAGCGGATGCAGAGTCAAGTTGTATCAAGAACCCCTCACGGAGGAAATGCTCAGCCGACTCAACACTGCTAAGAAATGCAAAGAGGAAGAAAAGCGAGTTCGAGAAGAAGCTCAAGCAGAAGCTTTAGAACGCATCAGAAGGATGAAGTTACGTAGGCAAGGTAGAGATCAACCTAGAGTGAATGAATATGCAAGCCAAGGATATCCCATGGCCATGTGTGAAGTTGCAGGAACAAGCTCGCATAGAATAATTGATAGACGTCCTTTCATAACCATAGATATAGGACAAGGAAAGAGTGCAAGGACCGTAAGAGCCTTGATTGACTCAGGTGCTGCCACTAGTGCTGTTAAGTTGTCTTACTATCAAGAGTTGCAGTTACTTGTCAATCCTGTGGAAGCATATCTCATAGGATTGGGAGGCGTGGAAACCCCTTGCATGGGCGAGGCGGAACTTCCCCTCTACATTCACGATGAGGCAATGACCGTTAAAGTACTAGTGTGCCAAGATGAGGATCTCACTGAACCTCTCGTCTTGGGTCAAGATTGGATCTATGACCAAGCAGTCAATCTAAACCTAAGAAGTGGACTTCTCCAGGTTTGGGTCAATCATAGTCGAGTTACAGTAGAATTAGACAATGGAGCACTCAAGGAACTAGGAAAGGCACAGACTCCTGGTCCTTCCAGGGGTACACATGAAGATGACCATGCTGTTCTTGTTCAAAACCCTGTGTTGCAGAGGAATGATATTTGCAAAAAAGGAGTCAGGGATGCAACGGAACTCCCTTCTTTTCCAAAGGCCAGAAGGAGGCAGCAACCAAAGGTGGATCACTGGCAAAAGAAGCAGAGTACTACCTATGTCCGAGATCAAAAGTACCTGCGCAGCAGAAGGTCCCAGAAAATAAACGAGGTGTGGGTGCGGAAAGGCGAACAACCGGTTGCACCACCGTCAACTGCATGGGCAAAGCCTCTTAGTAGTAACCAGCAACGCGACGCTAATAAGAAGTCCTTCGGAAATTTTTCTGCTAACGTGAAATCTATTTGGGTGCCCAAGAAGTCGATGAAGGCTAGCCCACAATCAAGACAAATTTGGGTGCCTAAGGCTTGCTTGAGGGCGCAAGTGGCTATGCTGAGGCCACAACCTATACAGCATAACCCATCTACGCGTCCAGCCAATATTCACTCGCTCTCAACACTCAGGAACACACCAAGACCCAAGAGCACGCATGCAATCACTTGTAAATGGGTCCCTAAAAGGCCTCATTTCCAAACAGCGACACCGAGAAAGCTCTCTAGGGTCTCTACGAGACCGAAAGTAAAGCCCATTCACTGCATTTGGCAGCCTAGGACCTGTAATAAACCCCCCGACCCCAATTTGTAAATTCATACCCACTTACTAACCGCATTAGTCTCCTAGGACAACCCAAGCACTAACTACACACACTGTCTTCGTGCACTTACCAACCACTAACTCACCATCTACCTCATGTTAATGTTGTAACGGGGACAACAACGGATTTATTCTGTCCATTACGATGTTAACACTTGGTTCTATATTCTCACAGAACCAACCAGCAAACAGGGCCATGGCAGAAGCAGGTGCCAGTTCTCAAGCCGGATCTGGTGCCCAGATTGTGGACATAGAAACACTTCTCCTCGAGCCACATCTCACCGCAAGGCCGCAAGAACTTCAAGCCGTGCATGTGCTCCCCATTCAGGATCCTCCTCAAGGGCACACTTCTCAAGTAGGTAAGCATGCGCATTGGTTCAGTGATGTTGTTGGACCACTGGGCGATGGAACCTATTTCTGGGAAGCAGAATTGGAATTTAATGGCAAATGGGGTCGATACCACTTTTTCATGCGCGAGTTTGAAAGCTATCAAAACGCCGAAGTCATGAGATCAGTTTGGATCAAAGCAGGTGTGGACAGTTATTTCAGGGCCCACTTACCAAAGCCGGATTTTTTACGATGTTCATATCTGATCAGTACCATCACGCCAAGCAGGGCCAAGGGAGGCGACAGCACCTTTGTGTTGCCATCACTGCTGCCGGGTCATGAGCTTAAAAGATTCAAGTTGACCCTCAATCTGGTAAGAGAAGCATTGGGTATGTATGGCATGCACATCCCAACAGAAAAGGAAACCATGGTTCCAGGTCGAATGAAACACAAAGATCTTAATAAGTTGAAGGATATGGTAGCGATGACACCTACCATTGCGCTTCACCTGCGGACCCTCATGCAACATTTTGCTTTCCCCGCCCAGGAACGATTCACAATGCCCTCGAAGAAAATATGGTTCAGCTTGTATCTAGCAGAGACACAAAGCCTTCCCATCAATGTGCCACACTGGATCATAGATCAGATCCACCTAGCCCATCAAAGGTGGAACAAGAAGCAGAAAAATGTGCTCCACGGGTGTTGTGCTCTGACCAAAATAATCTATAGATGCTTGGCTTATGACGTGCCCGTTCAGCGGGCACTCGTATGGTCCCGGGCCCACGAATTCCAGAGAAGACTATCAGCAGTAGGTCCCCCATCAAAGAAGATGAGGGGGGGAGTACAATTACCCTGTGCTCAACCAAGGGGAGCTACCACTACACCAGAAATCACCCCTCCCCAGACACGACGCGTTAGGCCATTCACAATCCGGCTACCAAGACCAAGCACAGAGGGGCCTAATCTGGTGTTTCCGCCCATTCCATCAGATTTGGAATTTCCACAGGGATTTACTCTTGAGGACCTCACGGATGAAGAAATTGCCAGGTTGATCTATGACTCTAATCTCGAAACGGAAGCAGAGCGAGCTCAGGAATCACAACCCCAAACAACAACATCGGCCCCCACCCAACCACAAGTTGTAGAAGTCGATGTAGATGAACAAGAGGCAGGAGGGGACGAAGAAGAAGCCGACGAAGAACAATATCAAGAATATGACGAACTCTCCGAGTTAGCAAGTGCCCCAGCGTATTCGGCACAAATAAAAAGACTGTATCGAACCATGAAGCTAGTTCAAGAACAGCATAAAATGTCACTTGAAGCAGGCAAGAGACTCATGAACGACTTGCTGGCAGAGGAAGGCGTGGATGATCTATTCATCGAGTCCATAAACCTACATGCTGATGCAGTAGGATTGGATGAGGCCATTCATGAGGCAATGACCTACATTCACAGATTTGAGAAAAGGGTTCCCGTTCGTCCCAGGAGGTCCGGGAAGCAAATTCACATCAATGTATCAGCACCAGGCGAGACAACGAAAGCGGAAGAACATCAGGAAGCACCGCTGTCACCACCATCCCCACCTCGCACTACACACTTCACTCCACCACATGACACTAGCACTACCACGTCCACTACCACTACCATTGTCATGGGCATTCCACTCTCTCCGGGAATCCAATTCGGGGGAGTCACCATGCCCACTTTCACCACTCTGTTCACTGACATCACATCCACTCCACCCACGATCCCCATTTACACTGTCACTCAAACAATCGACACTATGGAAACGTCTCCTGCCACAGCACCGCTCCCTCCCCCCATGCCACCTTCATCTCCCATACCCCCTCCACCCACATCTCCACTTGCATCCACATCATTCACATCTCCCATTTCCGCCCCCATTCCCCCTGCATCTTCACCCCTCCCAGCATTATTTAATGTAAATAGCATATTTTTAGCATTAAATCAATGTGTATACCAGCTCCAGAATGAGTACAGAGCTCTGGACGATCGGTATCAACAACTGACAACGCACCATCAGAACTTACAAAGACAATTTCACATTCTACAAACAGAAAATGCAGAACTGAATCAACACTACACAATGCTTGAGCAGGCTCACCAAACATTATTGGAGGCACCCCAACCATCGACAGAATCAGGTGTCAAACAACTAGAAGCTTTGCTCGAAGTATACCAGACCGATAACCTGCGAGTCAGACGCAACTTGGCGCTACTACGGAAACATATGGCCACAGCACTGGAGGAGAACAAGAGACTGCAGCAGCAAAATGAAGCAAATCTAGAAGCAGCAATGGAAGGCTCTCCCCACGAAATTGATCCAGAACAGTTTAAAGCCGTACCCTCAGAGACAATGAAGACCATCTTGGAAAGCTATGCAGATCTATTAGATGCTCATGATGACTTGGAAAAGGAACGTGATGAGCTGCGCAATCAGCTCCAAGAGCAAAAGACAGCACCCAGAGTCACAGAAACGACCACGACTTCAGAGGAAGTCAAGACATTGAAAGAGCAGGTGGCCGAATTACAGGAAAGATTACTCACACACGAAAGGCAGCCCTCTCCAGTTGTCGAACCAGAACCCGAGGATTTGATACCCATCGAGGTAGATGAGACGTATGAGGAACCATACATTCCTATGCCAATGCCAGGTGGTGAGCAAACCGCAGAAGGAATGGATACGTTAGAAATTGAAGTACCTGAGTGGCTCCAGACACTAGAGAAAACAGCATCAACTCATGAAGATCGAGTGGCAGTTCAAATCCAATCTATGGCAAACATAGAGGACACTATTATTAAATCAGAATACTTCCGCAGCATGTCCCACCATAGATGGATCGGAACCAATGATGATCAATACGTGCCATATTGTATACTCCTGGCGGACTACAATGCAGATATCCAACAAAGATGTGGCAAACCTCCAACGTTTGCTACACAGTTCGGGCCAGATGACATCCCAGAGAGCGCTCAAAAAGGATCCATTCATCAACCCACCTGGAGGATCCGACTCCTTGAAACCTACCCGGAGATGGTTCGCACCTGGACGAATATGCCTCTTTTTATTAAATATAACCCTTGTTACGTTCCTGTCTTCCGCAGACGCACATGGCCAGAGTTTACCCTTGCAGTCAAGAATATCAAGGGCTACGCCAAATGGTTAAACTACGTCTATCTAGCACCCCCTCAAGGACCTCCCACCGTCAATTACATGATTTCCACCATACGACACTGGAGCATCCGATTAAGGAATACCCCTGATGTGATGGCCCAGATGTGCATGAAAATTTTTGAATTAATGCTTATTACATTCAAGACATTCAAGAATATCAAGGACCCACACTTCTCAGGTGTCGGATTCCTTACAGGAAACCAGGATTTAGTTTATGACATGAGCACCACTCCTTCCATAGAAGTGGTATATGCTTGGCACGCCAGAATAAAATACCTCCCAGCCTGCTTTAAACAAACATTCGAGGAGATGTTCATAACAGGGTTCTGGGAATACCACTCAGAAATATTTGTACCGAGACCCTCACATCTCCTCCATTTATTTGCTGTGGAGTGAACCATTCACTCAGAACAATTACGGGTGCCACATCCAGATGTCCCAGGGCCAGTCAATTGGGATGCATTGCTGACAGATCTAGCAAGGGGACTCAGGTTAGAAGAACACCACCTCGCCGCCGATGTTGTCCAATATTACGTCCAAAAAGCAGCTAGACAAGGGTCTGTCAGGGGCGACAGACGCGAGAGTGGGGGGGGTGTTGGCAGTAGTCTTGGTACACCAGGACTTACAAGACGTGAAAGTCAAAGAAGGGAGTCAGAGCGAAGGGACAGCACAAACAAACAGGGCAGTCAAAGAAGGTATGGCAAGTAGGCCAATATTTTTTCAAGACACTAATGCAGATCAAAGAGATGGACATGCAGGGAGGAAGAGCAAGTAGGGAGCTCGAAGATATGTATGGCAGATCACTAGAAGAAATCCCTACAACAACAGTGATTTTTATCACTAACAATCATTGTAAATATCGTTTCACATTTTTGTAGCTCCATTTTGTGCAAGCCAAGGAGTCCTTGAGCTTGAGGAGCCTTAGAAGTAGTTGCGTACCAATTTTCGTATTTTTTAGATCTCATTTGAGCCCCCAAATAAGCCCTGGAACCTAATTTTTAACTAGGCCGGACAACTAGGTCTGTACAGGGCCAAGCTAGTCAAAAACTATAAAAAGAGCTAGAGAGCTCATTTTGGAGGTTAGATTGTAATTGAAACAAACTTGTAAGAGCTTTTGAAAGTAATCTAAAGAACTCCATTGATTCTTCCTCTTTGTCTTGCCGTGTGTGCGCGTGTGTGTGTATGTGTGTGCATGCTTGTGTGCTTCTCACTCACGCACTTGTGCCGCCACTTGCTCGAGGTCTTCATACCATCCTCACGTCTTCCCGGATTGACATTAAAGGAGGTGCTACTCATCACTGAGCTACAATAAGTCAATGGTCAATCACCATGCTAGAGCACACCATGAAGAGATGAATATCGATGGAGATTTGACCATGGTAACCATGATAGAGTAGGAAACCTCTTTGTCAACATACCCTTGAGCACTTCGCTCAAGATCCAAATTCTTGCACCATGCTTCTTCCAATGCATTCCCCACATATGCATGCATAGGGCCACATTACAAGGCCATGCACAAGGCACCTATCTTGTTCAACCCTTGCACTAATGCACTTACTCATCATCCATTATGGGTTACAAGTACTTGGCATAAAAAAAAAAAACATCTTTGTAAGAACCAGAGGACATTACGGTGACAGCAACAAGAGCAAGGAACCAATCCACCACAAGAGTTGCTCATAACCAACATTGACAACCTCTTTTGAGTAGCTCACAATTTTGGAAAGCTCACAAAGACACCATCAAGCTGGAATACAAGGAAGAAGTACATACAAAGGTAGCAGTGACAAAACGAAGAGCCAGAAAACTGCCCAAGCTACAATTGAAAGATGGACCGCTCTTGTGGATACATGATGGACACTCTCTCTCCAAGCACTACATGGAACAACCACTACAACAAGGGTCTATCAAGGACGACAGACTCTAGAGGGGGGGAGGGTTGACAGTCAAGGTCACACACAAGCAGGGAAGCTCATCAATGAAGTGGAGACAAGAAGAAGGAGCATGTAGGGAGCTCCAAGGAGCACATGTCAAATTTTCATAAGAAATCCCTATAAAAATAGTGATTTTTATCAATAAAAACCATTATAGGAGCCTCTGAAATAGCTTGTTCCAGAGTGTCAAAACTTTCTTGCTGCTCTTGCTTCCTTGCAAATGGAACTTTGCTTTGAAGCAAGTTCATCATAGGTGCTACTATCGAGGAATAAGAAGAGATAAATTTATGATAGAAATCAGAAAGTCCTAGAAATGACCATAATTGCCCCTCATCCTAAGGAGTTGGCCAAGCTAGAATAACTAAGACCTTCTTGGGATCCATCTGAACCCCATTAGTCGAGACCACATGCCCTAGATACTCTATCCTTGGAAGAAACAACTAAGTCTTCTCCTGATTTACTAAATGATTCTCTTTTAAAACATTCGATACTAACCTTAGATGATTCTCATGCTCATGCATAGTCCTACTATACACTAACAAATCATCAACAAAATCAACCACTCATTTTCCAATTAACGGTCTCAAAATTTCATTCATTTGCATCATAAATGTTGTTGGTGCATCAGTCAAACCAAATTTCATGAAAAAATACTCATCATGCCCAAATGGGTCTTGAAAGTTGTCTTACGTACATCATGATCTCTTACTCTAATATGATGGTAGCCACTTTTTAAATCTATTTTACTAAATACAATGGATCCACCTAGAGCATCTAAACGATCATCAATCCTGGGCATGGGATATCTATGTCTAATAGTAATCTTATTGAGGGCTCGATAGTGGACACACATTCTATAAGATCCATCTTTCTTCTTCACAAGAAGAACTAGTGTGGCAAAGGGTGAATAGCTATGTCTAATCAGCCCTTTCTATAGGTTCTCATCCACGACCTTGCAGACTTCATTTTCCTCTTCCAAACTCAATTGAAATGGTGGCCAAACAATCAGACTCACTCTCGGTACCAATTTGATTCTATGATGTATGTTCCTACAAGGAGGCAAACCTGAAGGTAATTCTTTCAAGAACAACTCTTAGAACTCTACTCTCACTTTTGCTAAAAGTGTTGGAGCATTCCAACTAGAGTCTCCATGACTACATGAATCCATCACAATACATGATGAATGCATAAAATAAAGGAAATAAATATACTTACAATCAATCTTGAGCAAATTGGTAGCATTTACCAATCACATCTCTTGGAGATCTAGTTCTCCATGGATCAGTAGTCACCTCCCCTCATGCTCAAATTGATAAACATGTGAAGCAAAGTCAATGACTGGTCTCTTCCTTGCATGCCAATTCTTACTACATCAAAACATGCTAGTATCACTATCTCAAAATCCAATCTATTCTCATAGGATTGGATCTGAATAGGTAAATCAACAACTCGTCAATCCCATGTCTTAGTTCACTTCCCATCGGCTAACTCTACTATGTAGGCATAATTTGAGTGCATAGTCTCTAGATGTAGCCTCTCGATTAGTCGAGAACTAATGACATTATGTGTCAACCCTCTGTCAAAGAGTACCTTGACATGTTGTTCTACCATGACTCCCCTCATGACAATGAGTTCTATATGGGGAAAATGATATCCTTTCTATGCCACTCGTGAAAGCACAACGTCTGGAACAATAGGGACCTTCTTTGTGAATATCATGGCCACTATGGGAGATGACATTGTGGATGGGGAATCTCCAAAATCCTCATCATCACTCTTGAATTGAGTAGGATTTATGACTATGGTGGCTGCTATCTTCTTTTTCTTAGGATAGTCTTTAAACAGGTACTACCCTAGACACCCATAGCATAACCCTTCTTTCATTGCCTTCTCTTTTTGTTGAGGGTAAGTATCAACTTATTTTAAGCCCTCTCAGCTAGAAGAGACACTTTTTGTTTACCTCCTGCAATTGTCTTGATCATATGCACGTGCTTAGCCTCTCTAGAAGGTTGTGCACTGATTGAACCAAGAGTAGGTGTGTGGAAGGATCGACTTACCTGAGGTGATGAAGACCATTGACCCTGGGAGCTTTGGATGCTCATGTGGAGTATCTACCTCCATCCCTGGAAGATTGGGCTCATGCACATCTTCCTCTTTCTTGGACCCACAGACGTGTTCCAAGATATCGTGGAGTGTTCTTTCTAAATTGGTAATCCTTTTACTCATGGTTTGAATGGGATCTGTGTGATGATCTTCCATGAGTGTATCTCTCCTAGTAGGTGGTGAAGGTCCTGGTTCCATGTTAGGATAGGTCAAATGTTTAGTTTTTTTATTTGTAAATTTTTTTTTTTAGATAGTATGCTCTATGTATGCCTAAAGTAACTAAGTGGGAGCAGAAAAGAAACAAGTCACAAGCCTTTGCTCAAATGAAAATGGTAAAACAGGAAAATTTTAGTATATTTTGTATTCTTTAATGTTTATGCACCATGATTTCAAAAATTTCAGCAGCATAATTGCATAATTTTGAAAATAAAAAAGATTATACTAAGTATTCATCAAGTGATTTCCATGATAACAGTGCTGGTAGGCACAATGTAACTACAAATAGACCAAAGGGGATTACACATCCTGACAAATTTCTTATTCTTTCCTCATGGAACCTTCAAGAAGCTACTTATGTGTCCCTGCAAACAAGATTTCATGCACTGTACAATACTAGACAACATTTTTACTATGCATATACTATTGATGCTATGCAAAATTGCATGTTCTATATGAGGTATGAAGCAAAAAGAAAGCAATAATGCATATTAATTGACAAAGAAACTTATCTGAAGATCCAAGAGATAATATGCAAGTGTGTTCAGGTGTTGGAGATGGTCCAAACTCCTCCCGTTTAGCTTTCCAAGAACTCTCTTGATAGTTGGTGCCTCAAAAAGATGCTCGAATGAGGATCAATGACGACGAATAGTCAAAATTGAAGCTCTAAAGATGACTAGAACTCAATCCAAAAGATGGTAACCACTCTTTAGAAAGAGCTCTCAGAGAGCTATCCAAAGCAAGAAAAATTTTAGGATTCAAAGGTTGGATGCTCATGTTATGGCCACAAAAGGGACGGTGGGTAGTCTGAAACACATAAGCTAGGATAGGCAAGCTTTAACTATGAAATCCAGAGAACACTCGATTTTCCCTCCTCTATAAGCCTCCCTTTAAGGATGATCCCATGCTGGGCTTTGTGTTATCCCACATGCAAGGCGTAAGTGATGTATAGGCACCTCTATATAGAGAAGTGAAAGCTTTTTTTTCTTCAAGTACAAAGGAAGAGTTTGTATCTCTTGTTTTCATGCATGGCACGATAAATTACACTACAAGAGCATTCCAAATCACTAGAAACATCACAAAAATTAGCATTTTTTCTATCTATCATGAAAAAACAAAACCACTACAAACAATAGACACCCGTCTATTGCAACAGACACCTTCTATCATGACAGACACCCATCTATCATGAGAGACACCGGTCTATTGCGACAAACCAACCCCATGATAGATACCCATCTATCACGACAGACACTTGTCTATCACGACAGACACTTGTCTATCACGACAGACAGAGCCCATGATAGACACCTACCTATCGTGATAGACCAAAACCACTATAGAGACCGTCTATCACGATAGACACCACTTATCATGATAGACACCCATCTATCGTGACAAACACCTATCTATCGCGATAGACAAACATTTTGGGCCAAAAATTAAAGTGGTAATTTTGTGAAAATTGAGGCTAATTTTTAGCATATTTACAAACTCTTTCACTTATAGAAGGCTAGAGAAAAATACACTAATATCCTCTTAGAAAAATACACTAATATCCTAAGAGGTCCTGTTGCTTGTTTTAACCCCCTGAACCCTGAACGGTCATAAATTTTTCATACGAAGTCCATTTTTTGAGCTCTTGAGTGCATCGGAAAGCTCTTAAGAATAATGCATTGATTTTTAGATAGGGTAATTTTAATTTGATCCTTAGGTGGGATTAGAAAACCTAGGGAGCTCCAGAGAAGTTTCGTGCAATCAATGAGACTAGCAGGAGGAAAATTTCAACAATACCTAGAGGGATGCCCTGGGCCATAGTTACCCACTCCCGTCAAACAAGTGGCTTTCCTAGATGGTTTGTTAAGTACCAAATTGAGATCTTATGTGTACTTGAAGGACCCTAGATCCATAGAAGGGTGTTTACACATGTGCATATATATATTGAGAATAACCTAGGGGATGAGTTAGAGCTTTCAAAAATCTACAAAGATTTGGATAGCTCCACTAGCCTAAACTCCAAACCATTTACTTCTATTGAGGAACTTGTTGAGAAGTTAGCCCAAAAGTTAGGAGTCTCTAGTAAACAGGTGATGGAGAGTGTTAATCTCCAAAAGAACAAGCTACTCTTGAAGTTAGAGCACCTCTATATCAAGAGTAACTTAAAACCTTCACCAATTTGGAGGATCAATACTTAATTTCCAAAATCTTGAACAAACTGTGAAGAAGATGATTACACAGAAAGTCTACTGCACATAGCTCTCTCATTGACTTATCAAATGTGTAAAGTTTTTGATAAAACTTGGCACAAGTGTCACCTATAGTTTGCACACCTTCTCCAAGTTAAATCATTCCAAAAGACTCAGTAGATCTTGAGAAATGATCTAATTAAGTCACCTATGTCAAACTGTTCTTCTGAGAAGTCGATTTAGACACCTGTAACTTCTAACACTTGGTTCTCTCAAACTAAAACCCACTTATACAAATGCTTTTAGCCATAGATGACTTACCTTCCAACTTAGATTTTGAATCCTCATTTGTGCAAAACTTTAAACTGTGCACTGAGAATTGATCACTTATTTGACCATTGGGATTGTGCCTGTTTCAGAAGACACTTGACATTTTCTCACATATGAATGTTCCTATTCATAATTCTCTCAGCCTGATCACAAATAGAAGCTGAAAATTTGTACAGAGGTCAATCAACTATAGACTTAGACTTGTGCAAAATCATTTCACAAAAGATTCAACACAGAAGGAGAATACTCAGAAAGATTGGGCGCAACATTTCTTCATTCCTGTAAAATTTTACATCTGAGTGATGAGAGAGATTCTACTCACTTCTAAAGTGTCTAATGACTCATACAACTTCTAATTTCTCTATTCACATGATCTCTCATATTTTCCTTGACATTTTACTTATATATATAGCCATATATGTACAAGCTTATGACCATACAAAAGATATATATGAGCTATCTCTAAATTAATGTACATATGTGTACACAACTTCATCTTCTGGATATGCACTCCCTTCATGCTTCATAGCTTGATCTTTTCTTCAGTCCTTGACTTCAATTCTTCATAAAAACTTCAATTGTTGATTGCCCTGCACCAACAGCTCCCCCTCAATCATCAATTGAGGTTTTCTCTAACTTCTTTATTCCTGCCATGTCTTTGAATCTCTGTAGCTTTGGTCCATCCAAGCTTTTGGTTAGCATATCAGCTATTTGATCTTTTGTTGAAGTATGTATTGTTAAGGAAACACTCACGAATTTGACGCAACAGACAAAGAGAGAAACAGAATCTTCTGGAAAATCAGTGCACAGGTGTACAGTATGCGAAGTTAGTGCACGGTGTGCGCATAACAGAGCAATTAACCGCGGCGGGCGCGTAAGGCGCGCATAACGTGAATTGAAGAGTGACAGCGTAGAGGAGCGCCAAAGGAAAGTGTATATATATACAGCAAGATTTGAAGAACAAGAGGGAGTGTGTATGTGCAAGAATAGAGACGAGATATAGCAGATGCGTAGAGACGCAGAGTTACAGATAGAAGACGCCATAGATCGCGTATGTAGAAGAAGACGCCAGAGATCGCGTATGTACAGATGAATAACACAAGCCTGAAGTGTCGGGTTTTTTCATCTGAGAGAGATAGTAATAAGAAACTACTCACTGTAGGAGAGTTTCTGTAGCTTGAGCAAGAAGAGGCCAAGCTTACTTGTACACATCTTCTCTAATCGAAAACACATGTTCATGTGGATGTCTGCGCGTAATCTTTACTTGTGAAGAATCTGAAGCTATTTCCTGTTACGGTAGGAAGTTCCATTTATCGTTGACTGTCACGACTCGTTACTAAACGTGCTTCAGTACCTTCTCTGTAAACGCATGTTTCAGTGAATAACAGTTTACTCAATAAACATATTTCAGTAATTTCCGGTCAGTTACAGTTTCTCAGAAAACAAGTTTTTCCGGTAGAACAACGAAGTATAACTCGCAGCAGAGTTCGAAGTTTTGTATGAGAGATAGCTCATCTTGTAGCTAGAAGTCTCTACTTTAAGCTGGTCACAGTTTCCGGTGAAAAGGAGATGTGCATGCAGTACAAAATCTAACCGGAAAGTAGCACTTCAGAACTGTGAAGTTTTTCCCTAAACTTCAGAAGAGTTCATTAAGTGGAGAAAGGTCACGAATCACTTTCTTACTTCTTGTATGTTCACTTGAAGAAATTATAACCAGAATAGAAGTTCATTTCGGTGAAGTTCCGATACGACTACGGTGTCAGTCCAGTGACAGTCTGGTGAAGTTCCGGTGGAACTTGTATCGCAGGATAACACAGTTAAGGCGACGTTAATTAGGCTGAGCTACTATTGATTACAGAGGTGTTCTAAATCACTCTAGTTTAGCATCCTATTACGGTGGCGCGGCAATTTCCGCAAGCCTGACAGAGTTCAAGCTTTGTCGCGAAACCCACCTTCAGGGCGAAAGTATTTCCGCACCAGTGGTATTAGAGCTGAAAAGTTTTCGCCAACAATTGGTATCAGAGCAGGTTAGTTTCCCAAGAATTGGTATAAGAGCCTAGAGTATTCCCTATCATGGCAGATCACGTCCAAATTGATAAACTGGACAGAGATAATTATCCCGCATGGATAATGCGCATGGAAGCCTTACTTATGAGTAAGGAATTAATGATGTACGTGACCGGAGAAGAAAAGAAGCCGACTTTCGAAGATGATAGCCAACCAGAAAAGGAAGAGATAGAAGCCTTGAAGCTGTGGCAAAAGAAAGATGCAACAGCAAGAGCCTACATCTACAACACTGTTTCAGATCATCTGCTACCGCACATTAGAGGTCTGGAGAAAGCAGAGGACATATGGAGTGCATTAGAAGATCATTTCCAAAATACTACAAAAGCCGGCTAGCTTATGGTCCGAATTTACGACATTAAAAAAGAAGTCGAGTCAAAGCATAAGTGACTACGTCACTAAAATGAAGGATCTAGCAGATAGTCTTGGATCCATAAATGAAGAAGTCGAAGATCATAGATTGATAGCGCAAGTGCTCACAGGGTTGAGAGGAGATGAAAGGTGGAAACCTTTCGTACTATCAACTGAACTCTCCTTAAATCATTTTGTACCAGATTTAAATCAGCTGCTTGGTTTGATGCTCACATATGAGCAAGACCTGAAAGGAGACGCAGACAAAGGACATAGCTCTGCAATGTACATGAAGAACAAGAAGAAAGACAAAGGCAAGTCAAAAGATGAAGAAGAGTCGAGCTCTCAGGCCTATTACGCAAGAGGTAAAGGCACTGGCAGAGGAAGAGCAAGAGGAAGAAGCCGCCAGAATACCATCAAGAAAGCTTGCTGGATTTGTGGACTAAGTAACCATCTGGTGCATGACTGTTGGCACAATCAACAAGGATCAAATCAAAACCAGAACAACAATAGCAGAGGCAGTAGCGGAAGAAATCAGAGTAATGCTCAAAGAGGAAGACAAAACCAAAGAGGAGGCTATGGTAGAGGTGGAGTGAGAAGTTGGGGACAGAGCCAATCCTACAACACCACCTACAACAACTACGCAAATGACACACAGAATGAAAGTCATACATCATTGATGATGAACTCAATCAGCACATCTGATAACGAAGATGTAAAGGTATTTTACATTGACTCTGGATGTTCTAATCACTTGTCAGGAAATATAGAACTAATGTCAGAACTAGAGAAAGGTAGTTCTAGTCACACTGTTCAAACAGGTGACAATACAAGACACAAAGTGCAATCAATCGGAAAAGTGAAATGCAAGAGTGGAGCAGATTTGCTAACCAATGTTTTGTATGTTCCAACAATACCGAAAAATCTGATCAGTGTGGGACAGATAGTCGAAAAAGGTTTTCAGGTCAGATTTACAAACAAAGGCGTATTTGTAGAAGATCCCAAGAACGGATATTATCAGATCGTTTCTGGTAAGAAAGAAGGGAGACTCTTTACGTTAAGAATACAAGGGAACATTGGCCAAGCGCTGCTCACACATGATGAAAAGGTAATTACAGAACTTGATCTCTGGCACAAGAGATTAGGTCATTTTCACGAAAAGGAATCAAAGCTATGATAGCGAATCAGTCTGTACTAGGATTACCAAACGTACAGAACCAACATATGATTCACAAATGCGAAGCCTGTCAAATGGGAAAAGCCCACAGGTTACCTTTCCAGAAGAAAGGATTCAAACATGACAGTGTGCTGGAACTCATACATACAGATGTATGGGGACCAACGAAAGAAGGATCAATCAGCGGATCAAGGTACTATGTTTTATTCATTGATGATGCAACAAGGTGGATAACTCTTTATGTTTTGAAGGAAAAGTCAGAAGTGTTTGGAGCCTTCGGGCATTTTCATGCATATGCTGAAAGGCTTACCGGACGAAAACTTAAAAGACTGAGGTCTGATGGAGGGGGAGAATACTTCTCCCGAGAATTCAATGACTATCTTTGGAATGCAGGTATTAAGAGAGAAATAACCTGCAGATATACACCACAACAAAACGGTGTAGCAGAAAGGAGAAACCGAACTCTAGTCGAGTTTGCACGAGCTATGCTAAAAGAAAAGAATTGCCCAGATTATCTTTGGGCTGAAGCCGTAAATACAGCTACATACTTGGTAAACAGATTACCATGTACAGCCTTAGAAGGAATGACCCCTTATGAAGCTTGGTGGGGAAAGAAGCCAACACTTGATCACTGCAAAGTGTTTGGATCAATAGCGTATGCTTATGTACCGTCTCAACTCAGACATAAGCTTGAACCGAAAGCGGAAAAATATGTATTCGTCGGATATGATGAAAAGCAGATGGGTTACAGGTTATGGAGTCCTCTAACCAAACATTTTAGTGTTTCCAGAGATGTAACATTTGATGAACAGAAAAGCTGGTATGCAGATCAGAGTCATACAGCTGAAGAATTCGAAGAAGAGATAAAAAGAAGAGAGAAAGGAAAATCAATTGTACAGGTAAACAAAGATGAAGAGGCAAAAACGTCTAGGTCCGGATCTGGTATAAGGAACGAAGATGAAGAAGAATACTCAGACACACACGAAGAATATGAGCTAAGAAGGTCAAACAGAGTAAGAAGACAACCGGAAAGATACTCGTATGATACATCGTATATAACTCAACAAGATTATGCATATATGGTTAAAGAAGAGGATGAGCCTCAGAGCTATGACGAAGCCAAAGGCAAGAAGCAATGGCAAGAAGCAATGGAAGAAGAATTCACCGCACTAGAAGAGAACAAGACATGGGAACTTGTTCCGAAACCAAATGGTAAGAAAGTAATCGGAAATAAATGGGTGTTCAAAATAAAGAAACTTGCAGATGGAAGGATAGCCAGACATAAAGCAAGACTGGTTATCAAGGGCTATGCTCAGACGCATGGCATAGACTATGACGAGACGTTCAGTCTGGTGGCAAAGATGTCAACCATAAGAACAGTGATTGCTATAGCAGCATCAAAAGGATGGAAGCTAAGTCAGCTAGATATAAAGAATGCATTCTTGAATGGATATATATCAGATGAAGTCTATATGGAACAACCGGAAGGGTTTATAAGCTCCAGATACCCAAATTTTGTTTGCAGGTTAAGAAAAGCACTTTATGGACTAAAGCAAGCCCCAAGAGCTTGGAACTACAGACTTGTGAAATATCTCAATGAACTTGGATACCAAAGTTCGAAGGCAGATGCAAGTCTACTCATCAAAAGGACAGAAGAAGGAATGATTTACATTTGTATCTATGTAGATGACATAATAATTACAGGTACCTCAGATGCAGGAATCACAGAGGTAAAGAAATTGCTAGAAAAGGAATTCAAGATCAGTGACCTAGGAAAGTTATCATACTTTCTAGGTATGGAAATCACATATACAGATCATGGTGTATATGTCACACAAGAAAGGTATCTCCTGAACTTACTGAAGAAGTTCAATATGGAAAATTGCAGAGAAGCTTCAACACCGCTTGAAGTAAACCATAAACTTAGTAAATATGATGGAACAGAGTTTAAAGATATGAAGAAGTATCAATCGTTAGTAGGAAGCTTAATATATGCTACGCTAACAAGACCGGACCTTAGTTATGCAGTAGGAGTTCTCTCACAGTTTATGCATTGTCCGACAGAGCAACATTGGGTTGCAGGACAAAGAGTTCTCAGATATATCAAAAGAACTATAAAGGAAGGATTATATTATCCTTTTACGTCAGATATAAAGCTCAGAGCATATAGTGACTCAGATTGGGCAGGAAGTCAAGATGACCAAAGATCAACGCACGGGTATATGATATACCTAGGAGATAAGCTGGTAAGCTGGTGTTCGAAGAAGCAACACACAGTAGCCTTATCATCAACAGAAGCAGAATACAAAGGACTGGTAGAAGCAGCGAAAGAAGTAATATGGATGCAGACTTTACTTAAAAGCATGAGTATTGACCAAGGCATACCAATTATACATGGAGACAATATGAGCTCGCTGTACCTTGTAGCGAATCTTGTGTTTCATGCAAGAACAAAACACATAGAGATTCAGTATCATTTCCTAAGGGAAAAAGTAATGGAGAAAGAGATAGAAATAGTCTACACTCCTACGAAAGATCAGATTGCAGACATTCTGACTAAGAGCTTGGATGGAACAAAGACAAACAGATTCAAAGAGATGGCAGGAATAAAAGAAAGAAAGATATATGAAAGACCGGAAGAGGTCAAATTAGTGATTGAGGGGGAGCTGTTAAGGAAACACTCACGAATTTGACGCAACAGACAAAGAGAGAAACAAAATCTTCTGGAAAATCAGTGCACAGGTGTACAGTATGCGAAGTTAGTGCACGGTGTGCGCATAACAGAGCAATTAACCGCGGCGGGCGTGTAAGGCGCGCATAACGTGAATTGAAGAGTGACAGCGCAGAGGAGCGCCAAAGGAAAGTGTATATATATACAGCAAGATTTGAAGAACAAGAGGGAGTGTGTATGTGCAAGAATAGAGACGAGATATAGCAGATGCGCAGAGACGTAGAGTTACAGATAGAAGACGCCATAGATCGCGTATGTAGAAGAAGACGCCAGAGATCGCGTATGTACAGATGAATAACACAAGCCTGAAGTGTCGGGTTTTTTCATCTGAGAGAGATAGTAATAAGAAACTACTCACTGTAGGAGAGTTTCTGTAGCTTGAGCAAGAAGAGGCCAAGCTTACTTGTACACATCTTCTCTAATCGAAAACACATGTTCATGTGGATGTCTGCACGTAATCTTTACTTGTGAAGAATCTGAAGCTATTTCGTATTACGGTAGGAAGTTCCGTTTATCGTTGACTGTCACAACTCCTTACTAAACGTGCTTCAGTACCTTCTCTGTAAACGCATGTTTCAGTAAATAACAGTTTACTCAGTAAACATATTTCAGTAATTTCCGGTCAGTTACAGTTTCTCAGAAAACAAGTTTTTCCGGTAGAACAACGAAGTATAACTCGCAGCAGAGTTTGAAGTTTTGTATGAGAGATAGCTCATCTTGTAGCTAGACGTCTCTACTTTAAGCTGGTCACAGTTTCCGGTGAAAAGGAGATGTGCATGCAGTACAAAATCTAACCGGAAAGTAGCACTTCAGAACTGTGAAGTTTTTCCCTAAACTTCAGAAGAGTTCATTAAGTGGAGAAAGGTCACGAATCACTTTCTTACTTCTTGTATGTTCACTTGAAGAAATTATAACCAGAATAGAAGTTCATTTCGGTGAAGTTCCAGTACGACTACGGTGTCAGTCCAGTGACAGTCTGGTGAAGTTCCGGTGAAACTTGTGTCGCAGGATAACACAGTTAAGGCGACGTTAATTAGGCTGAGCTACTGTTGATTATAGAGGTGTTCTAAATCACTCTAGTTTAGCATCCTATTACGGTGGCGCGGCAATTTCCGCAGGCCTGACAGAGTTCAAGCTTTGTCGCGAAACCCACCTTCAGGGCGAAAGTATTTCCGCACCAGTGGTATTAGAGCTGAAGTTTTCGCCAACATGTATGACTTCAATCTCTTTATCCATCACCTTCTCTCTTAGAAAATGATACTGAATCTCAATGTGTTTAGTCCTGGCATGAAAAACAAGATTAGCAGCTAAATACAATGAACTCATGCTATCTCCATGAATAGTGGGTGTACTCTGAATGATGTCAAAACTCTTCATAAGAGTCTTACGCCATATCACTTCCTTTGCAGCTTCCACCATACCTTTGTACTCAACCTTTGTAGATGATAAAGCAACTATGTGTTGCTTCTTTGAACACCAAGAGATTAACTTATCTCCCACATAACACAAGTATCCATATGTTGATCTCCTATCATCAGGATTACCTGCCCAATCTATATCACTATAAATCTTGATGTTTGTATCTGATGTAAAACCATAATACAAACCTTCTTTGAGTGTACCCTTAATGTACCTCAACACTCTTTGTCTTGCAACCCAATGTTCTTTCCTAGGACAATGCATGAATTGAGACAATACTCCAACTGCATATGACAAATCAGGCCTAGTTAATGTAGCATAAACTGCATATGACAAATCAGACTACCAACCAAACTTTGATATAGCTTCATGTCCTTGAACTCTTCTCCTCCATATCTGCTTAATTTGTGATTTACCTCCATTGGAGTAGGTGCTACTATGCAATCATCCATTTTAAACTTGATCAACAAGTTTTTCAAATACCTTTCTTGAGTTACATACACTCCATGTTGAGTGTATGATATCTCCATTCCGAAGAAATATGACAAGTCTCCCAAGTCACTGATCTTGAACTCTTTTTTCATTTGCTTCTTTAGGCTTTGAATACCTTTCTCATCTGTACTTGTAAGAATTATATCATCAACATATATGCACATGTAAATGAACCCATCATCACTTGCTTTAACAAGCAAGCTACTATCTGCTTTAGATACTTGGAAACCAAGTTCTTTCAAGAACTTCACAATTCTATAATTCCATGCCCTTGGGGCCTGCTTCAAGCCATACAAAGCTCTAAAAGCTTATATACATGATCTGGATACCTTTCATTTCTGAATCCTTGTGGTTGCTCCATAAAAACATCATCTGAAATATAACCATTTAGAAAAGCATTCTTCACATCTAATTGACATAATTTCCAACCTCTACATGCAGCAATAGCTATCAGTGTCCTGATGGTTGTCATCTTTGCCACACGACTATAGGTCTCATCATAATCTATACCATATGTCTGAGCAAAACCTTTCACAACAAGTCTAGCTTTATACCTAGACACACTTCCATCTACAAACCTCTTTGTCTTGTAGACCCATTTGCATCCAATGATCTTCTCACTATTTGGTTTAGGAACCAAATCCCAAGTCTCATTCTCCATCAATGCATCATACTCTTCCTGCATAGCTTTCTCCCAATTCTCCTTACCTTTTGCCTCTTCATATGTAGAAGGGTCTTCATCTGCCTTTACTATATATGCATAATCTTTGGTAGCCAAAAAGAAGTGTCATAGCTATACCTTGTAGGTTGCCATTTGTGTCTTGATGACCTTCTAAGTTCTCCACTCCTTGAGGTTTGTGGTTCATCACATTCTGGATCAAACCTTGGCACTTCTTCAACTTCAACCTGTACTTCATTGTTCTCCTCTTCATCAAATATCTGAAACTTTGATTTACCTTTCTTTTGATTCACAACTTCTTCATTACCTGCATAAATATTGATTGTACCTGCATACCAAGTACCTTGCTCATCAAATGTAACATCCTTTGACACTAGGAATTGTTTTGTGGATGGACTCCACAACCCATATCCCATCTGCTTATCATCATATCCAATGAATACATACTTTTCAGCTTTAGGTTCCAATTTGTGCCTTAATTGAGATGGCACATATGCATATGCCAAACAACCAAATACTTTGCAATGATCTAGAGTAGGTCTCTTACCCCAACATGCCTCATATGGTGTCATACCCTGCAAAGCTTTACATGGTAATCTATTGACCAAATATGTAGTTGTATTTACAGCCTCAACCCACAAATAATTTGGGCAATTTTTCTCCTTCATCATGGATCTTGCGAACTCAACAAGAGTTCTATTCCTCCTTTCTGCTACACCATTTTGTTGAGGAGAGTACCTGCAAGTAATTTCCCTTTTTATACCTGCATTCCACAAGTAATCACTGAACTCATTAGAGAAATACTCTCCCCCTCCATTTGACCTTAGTCTCCTTCAACTTATGACCTGTAATTCTCTCTGCATACACATGATAATGTTTGAATGTATTGAATACCTTTGACTTATCTTTGATCACATAGATAGTGATCCATCTGGTAGCATCATCAACATAAATCACATAATACCTTGAACCATTGATACTGAAATCCTTTGATGGTCCCCACACATCTGTGTGTACCAATTCAAGCTTCTCTGAATACATAAAACCATGCTTGGAATAAGATTGCTTATGAGACTTACCTAATTGACATGCCTCACATCTGTATGTCATATGTTGACCTGCAACATTAGGCAATCCAAGCATTGAACCATTGTTTACCATATCTTTAATACCTCTTTCATTAAAATGTCTAAGCCTTTTGTGCCAAAGATCTAACTCAGAGATCTTATGTCCTCCATAGGTATACAAGGCATGACCAACATTACCTTGGATCTTCAATGTGAACAATCTTCCTTCTTTCTTCCTTGAAACATTTTTTTTATACCCATTGCTAGGGTCTTCCACAAACACTCCTTCATTAGTGAACCTAACTTCATAACCTTCTTCAACAATTTGTCCTACACTTATCAAATTCTTAGGAATTGTAGGAACATACAAAACCTTACTCAAGAGAGTACTTCCATCCTTAGACTTCACTGATCCAATTGACTTCACATTGTGCTTTGTATTGTCACCTGTTTGAACAACATGATTAGTTATCTTATTCTCCAAATCAGTCATCAATGCTATGTTGCCACTCAGGTGATTACTACACCCCGAGTCAATGTAGAAGACTCTTTGTTCTTCACTTTGCCTTTCACAAGTTGCATTCATTATCAATGTTGAATCCTCCTTCTATTCTGAATCATAATTGTAGTAGGCATTGTTGTATTGTTGACTTTGGAATCCTCTACCTGCATTTCTTCCAAAGTAACCCCTACTACCTCTACCTCTGAAATTACCTCTTTGATTTGTGCCACCTCTTCCTCTTGAATTAAAGTTCTGATTATATCCACCATTACTCTGAGTATTATGCCAACAATCATTATCTACGTGATTTTTCTTACCACAAATCCAGCAAGCTTTGACTCCATCTTTATTACTCCTACCTCTTCCTCTACCTTTGCCACCTCCTCTTCCTCTTAGGAAGTTAGCTTAGCTAGTTGTACCTTCATCTTCATTTGCTTGTTGCTTCCCTTTGATATTCTTCTTCTTATCCTTTGAATACATTGCAGGACCTGTACTTTTATCACTTTCACCTTTGACATCCTGCTCAAAGGTTAGCATGTGTCCTAGCAACTGATTTAAATCAGAAGTAAAATGATCTAGTGATAATTCAGTAGACAAAATAAATGGCTTTCATTTGTCATCACCTCTCAAACCTGTGAGGATTTGTCTTACCAATTTATCCTCCTCAATATCTTCATCAACTGCTCCTAATGGATCTGCAATGTCCTTCATCCTTGTTACATAATCTGAGATGGATTGAGAGGCCTTCTTCTTGAATGTGGTAAACTCTGCCCACAAGGATGCCTTCCTTCACTTTGTGGTGTTTTGGAAATGATCCTCCAAAGCATTCCATATATCACTTGCACTTTCAAGACCTCTAATGTGAGGTAGCAAGTAGTCATTAACTGCCATATAGAATATGCTCCTAGCTTGAGCATCTCTCTTCATCCAAGTTTTCAAATCTGACAATTCTTCCCTAGTTGGAACACTAGGATCTCTGAATTGAGGCTTTTCTTCTTCACATATAATATAACCTATCAAGTCTTTGCTCATAAGATGAGCTTCCATCCTCATTGACCATGTTGGATAGTTCTCTCTATCCAACTTCTCTATTTGAAGAGAATCTCCCATCCTTTCTTCACATGTGTATTGAATTCTTCAAACTTGATGAGTAATAGATGTACCTTTACTTCGAATGAAGTTCCTTTTGACCTTCTTGATAACTTCTCATCTCCTTCTCAAGCTTTGCTTTCAAGCTTTCACCTTTTGAACCTTCAAGTGTTGAATTCTTTACAGCTGCAGCAGTCGAGGTCCTCCTTTCTTTAGTTTTGATGCTTCCGGCTTTGATACCACTGATGGAGAGTGTTAATCTCCAAAAGAACAAGCTACTCTTGAAGTTAGAGCACCTCTATATCAAAAGTAACTTAAAACCTTCACCAATTTGGAGGATCAATACTTAATTTCCAAAATCTTGAACAAACTATGAAGAAGATGATTACACAGAAAGTCTGATGCACATAACTCTCTCATTGACTTATCAAATGTGTAAAGTTTTTTATAAAACTTTGCACAAGGTGTCGTCTATAGTTTGCGCACCTTCTCCAAGTTAAATCATTCCAAAAGACTCAATAGATCTTGAGAAATGATCTCATTAAGTCACCTATGTCTAAAACTGTTCTTCTGAGAAGTCGATTCAGGCACCTGTAACTTCTAACACTTTGTTCTCTCAAACTAGAACCCGTTTATACAAATGCTTTTAGCCATAGATGTCTTACCTTTCAACTTAGATTTTGACTCCTCATTTGTGCAAAACTTTAAACTGTGCACTGAGAATTGATCACTTCTTTGACAATCCGGATTGTGCCCGTTTCAGAAGACACTTGATATTTTCTCACATATGAATGTTCCTATTCATAATTCTCTCAGCCTGATCTCAATTAGAAGCTGAAAATTTGTACAAAGGTCAATCAACTGTAGACTTAGACTTGTACAAAAGCATTTCACAAAAGATTCAACATAGAAGGATAATACTCAAAAAGATCGGGTGCAACATTTCTTCATTCCTGGAAAATTTTACATCTGAGTGATGACAGAGATTCTACTCACTTCTAAAGTGTCTAATGACTCATACAACTTCTAATTTCTCTATTCACATGCTCTCTCATATTTTCCTTGACTTTTTACTTATATATCTAGCCATATATGTACAATCTTATGACCATACATTTCCCAATCAGAACGTATATTATTCACTAATTTCTTCACTACATTGCATAAGATCTTATTTGTACTCTCAGCCTGGCCATTAGCCTGGGGATGATAAGGGGCAGACTTCTTATGTACTACCAAGAATTCTTGGAGCAGATTTTCAATAACTTCATTCAAGAAGTGAGTCCCTCTATCACTGACTAGCTCTATAGGTAATCCATATCTAGTGAACACATTCTCAAACAAGAACTTCGCTGTTGTTTGTGCATCGTTCTTTGTTGTGGCTTTTACCTCTACCCACTTAGTTAGATAGTCAGTGGCAACAATGATATACTCAGCATGGGAGCCCTTAGCTGGGGGATTAATAGGACCAACGAAGTCTATTCCCCACTTAGAGAATGCTCGTCCACCCATCATGGGTTTCAGTGGCATCTCATCTTTGCGTATAGGAGGCTGAGCTCGCTGACAGATGTCACACCTCTTCACATAGGTATGTGCATCCATGTGAAGGGTCGGCCACCAAAATCCTGCAAATAGAATTGCTTTGATCACCCTATCTGGACCAAAGTGTCCTCCTGCTACACCCTGGTGAGCAGTTTCCAAGATCTTTAGATATTCACTCTCATGAACACATAGTCTCAGGTAACCATCTTTTCTGCACTTGTATAGATTATCACCAATGAGTGAGTAATCTAGGGCCTCTTTTTCTAGACTTCTTTGTTCGTCAGGGTCATATCTTGAGGGAATGTTTTCGTCTTCAGAAACGCCACTAGTGGCTCGCTCCAATCTGGCACTAGAGACACGCGATAAAGGGTGGCATGTTCCATTGGTGGCTTAGTGCGACAAATTGGGCATTCCTTGCACATTCTATGAACGTCTGCTTCCATAGTTGGCCAGTACACTCCAAGTCTCCTCAATGTTTGTAGGGTTCGTTGTTTTGAGTAGTGTTGCTCTAATGCACCTACATGTGCTAATTGCAACCACTTCGCGTGCTCGTCCTCTTCCACACAACAAACCAAAATCCCTTGATCTGTGTGCTTGTACATACTTCCAGCCATGATGTGGTACTTTTGGGCTTTTACTACCTCTCTATCCTGTGTGGCTATTACTGAGTGGTTAGGCCCGTAGGTTAGTACTGGCACTAATGGCTTAGCCCACTGCGGTACAACTTCCAAGTTAAACAAGTAAGCATCAGGTAAGTCATCTGACACTCCTTGTGGGGCTTCCCCTGATGTGAGCCTTGAGAGATGATCTGCTCTCAGGTGAGTTCTGCCTTTTCTCACTACTACCTCAAAGTCATACTCCATTAGTAAGAGAAACCATCTTACTAATCTGCCTGTACTACATGGCTTGTTTACCAGGTACAGTAGAGCTTGGTGATCAGTAAAAAATTTGAACTTATTTGCAAGCAAATAATGTCTAAACTTTTTAACCGCATACACCATGCCTAATCCTTCTCGTTCGGTGGTTGTGTAGTTCCGTTCAGCAGCATTCAATTGTCTACTGGCATAGGCAATAGGCAGATCCATATTACCTTCACCCGTAGGTTGTGCAAGTACACATCCAATAGCATAATTGGAGGCATCCACATGAACATGGAATGGCTTATTCCAATCTGGTGTGGTCAAGATTGGTACTGAACATAATCTTCGTTTAAGCTCCTGGAAGGAATTCTCACATTCATCAGTCCACTCAAAGTTAGTCAGAAGTCCGTACAGGGGCTTTGCAATGACAGCATATATGTGAATGAACCGGCGGTAGTAACCACAATGTCCCATGAAAGCTTGTACTTCCTTGACGTTCTTTGGCCTAGGTAGTTCTGCGATGGCTCTCACTTTCTCTTCGTCAGTGGATATGCCGTTCTTAGACACTATGTGTCCTAGGATTTTGCCCTGCCTGACCATGAAAACACACTTTTCTGGGTTCAGGAAGACTTGATATTCTCTGCATTTATCAAAGATTTGTCTGAGTTCAGATATATGGGTCTGTCTAATGTTGGAATGAGCGCACAGATCATCAACATAGACTTCCAAATTCTTCCTCAAGAACTCTTTAAACACGTGGCACATCAATCTTTGAAAGGTAGCAGGTGCATTAGTAAGCCCGAACGGCATTACTCGAAAGGCAAATATGCCCCACTCCGTGGCAAAAGCCGTCTTATGCTGATCCTCTGGAGCAATGGCTACTTGATTGTATCCCGAAAACCCATCTAGGAAGCTGTACACTTCCTTGCCTGCTACTCTTTCTAACAGATGCTCTGTGATAGGAAGCGGATAATTATCTCTAATTGTGGCTGCATTGACCTTCTTTAAGTTAATGCATACACGCAGCTTTCCATTCTTCTTGGGCACCACTACAATGGGGGATACCCACTCAGTGTGCTCAATTTCATAGATGAATCCAGCCTCGACTAATCTATCTATCTCCTCCTTGATCTTAACAGCATAGTTATCGTTGTATGTGTAAGGCTTTTGCTTAGAGCGTTTGGCATCTGCGGTCATGGGAATAGTGTGTGAGCATATGTCAGGGTCCACTCCTTTCAAATCCTTGTAACTCCAAGCGAATACATCTTTGTATTCTCTTAGCAAGGCTATTAGCTCTTGTTCTTCCTCTTCTGTCAGGTCATGGCCTATATAAGTACATCTCTCCTCTCCCTCTTCTAGGGCTACCACTATTTTTTTGGTGGTTTCTTTGTTATCATAGGCCTCTCCTGATTGTGCCTCCCGTTTAGGCATTCTGATCATGACTCTCCTGTCATCTATCTCATATTTCTTAAAATTTTCCGGGACCTCAAACAAAGATTCTTCCTCTTTTGGTGTGATTGCTCTCTTCTTTCTTTTCTTTCCTTCTTCCTTCAGGGTCACATGTGTGGCTAATCTTACATCATTTGTAAGCTCTCCGTGCCTGTGGGGTTGAAATTCTACTTCATAGAAGTATTCTTCATCTGATGCAAAGGGTGGGTCCATAATGATTGACTCTAGATCAGAGTCACTTGCATCCTCAAATGCATCCGGTTTAGGTTCACACTCTTCTAACACTGCCTATCCCATGATTGGCTCTATGGAGAAGACTGAAATGTCATAGCCATCTTCATCACAGTGGGGTGTCCATTGTTCCTCATTGATGGCTACGTCCATTGTTGCTAGGATTTCTGCCCAGCCATGGGGTTCAAATTCCTCATCAGGAAAGACTACAGGTGCATAGGCTGGGTCTTGAATTGATCTATGGTTTTCTTTTGCACATATCTCTCTGGCTTTCTCTCTCTTCTCTTCTTCTACTGCTACCTTACACATCCATAAGTGGGTGTCTTCATGCATCCATGAGGATCCGGATCCTATGGAATGCATAGACTCAGTCTCCTCTTTGGCTCTATGGATGGGATTCCATTGAATAGGTGGTACGTCTCTATGAGAGTAATCCTTAAGATTGACTTTGGTTGTAACACCTAGATGTTGCAAATACAAGGAATTGGTTCCCCAATCCTGGACTACTTGCAATTGCCGCATAAACGGCCTTCCCAAAATCATCTCGTAGGCTTGGTTTTTGCTAAAGTCGCATATAGCAAAAGTATGCTCAAACTCCACCCCACATGTAGTGAGAGTTATTCCTTCTAGCAATCCTAAGGGCCTTTCAATATGACCATCGGCCATCTGCAATTTCATTCTTGTTGGTCGGAGTGCTGGCTTGCCCCAACGCTTCCAAAGGGAAGTTGTAGCAATTGTAACTCCTGCACCAGAGTCCAAAATCGCCTTGGTTGTGTAACCCTGATGGGTAACTAGGAGATAGGTATTTCCTTCTTCTCCTTCACTCATGTCTCCTATCTTATCCAATGGTATTTCAGGCACTGTTCTATGGGATCCTACTGGGGAGCGCGATTTCGCTATGTCTGGCACTTGTTTGGCTACATGTTTCCACACTTCTGGCTTAACTTTGAGTAGCTCTTCTAAAGTGAGATTGCACTGCACTTTAGTGTTCTTTACTACAACTGTATTCCTAGGTATGATAGAATCTTCATTTCTTATCATGACTGTGGGCGCTCTCAGACAAGTAGACTTGGTTTCCCATGGGCCTGTGAAATGTGGTAATCCTTGTAGAGAATTAGACTCAAAGTCTAATCTCTCTTGAGAGTGGGTGCTCTCATGCTCCTCATAAATGGATGGGATGTCCTGTGGGAATTGCTCGTGTGCATCATCCACAAGTTCAATGGGAGGAGGGACTTCACTTTCTTTAGCCCATTTGTCTTCTTGAATCTCTCGTAGGAATTCTGGTGTGAACCGATTCATAGAAGATGATGTGTCTGGCTGCGTAGAGTTAGGCACGTAGGCTTCCTGGGGAGGTAGGCTCCCTTTCTCACTTGCCTTGCCCTTATTTTGAGAGGCGGGTTCCTTTTCTGATTGTGCAATTAGCCTCTCTATTCGTTCTAGCAGTCCATCAAAGTGTAACTGCGTCTTAGCTGAACTAGAGATGTTAAAGAGGCGACTGGCTTCAAACATAGTCTGAGCCAATTCCACCATCTTAGCACAAATTTTGGTTCGTTCTAGCTCTAGTTCTGCTCTAGGGTAACACTTTTCATGATCAGTTACGTTCGGCCCTTCTTGGATTCTGGCCTGATATGCTCTAAGCATCATATTAGGTCCTCAAGAGTGGGATCGGCTAGGACGGATCCTACTCTGGGTGGTGGGTGGGTTAAGGGTGGTGTATGGAAAGGTTGGGGAATGGAAGAAGATGGATTGGCGGTTAAAGGGAGAGGTGGTGGAGGGGTGGTGTGAGAGTGGTTTTGAGATGCGAGTTCACTTATCTTTGCTTTGGTTTCTCTCAAGCTTTCTTCAAGTTCACTCATCTTTTTTGCCCATTGCCTTTTCATTCTTTCACGACTATCCTTCCAGGCTCTAGTCCTCTTTTTGGTTATGCTCTCTGTTTCACTCACCTCGGGGCTCTTTTCCTGACCAACACCTTGGTTTTGTTGTAGTGCTTGGGCTCTTGTGATCACTTGCACAGGAGCAGTGGAAGTCACACTCCCTGTGGAGTCTACAACTAACCCAACAACATTGATAGGAGTGAGTTTAGGCATGTTATTAGGGTTCTTTGGGCAATCTCGTAGGAGATGCTCTTTTCCGCAGTCTTGACAGAAACCCTGAATTGTCATTGGTTGGGGTTGTGTAGGGGCAGGCAGTGGACAATCACGTATAAGGTGATCTCCCTGACATCTGAAGCATGGTCCTCTAGGAAATGGGGGTCGTACCTGCCTAGGTTGAGGTCTAGAGTTGGGGTTTGTGTACATGACATTGGCATACTCAGGCTCCCCACTATTTTCACTTGGGTCCTCATAATAGTATGACTCGTTATGCTCAGGTGACTGCATGTAGTAAGCCTCTAGGCTATCAATATGTGTGGAGTTTTGCTATGGTCACTTGGATCACTGTCTGATAGCAATGGGGTAACTGGGACTATGGCTCTGTTCGGATTTTCTTCAGCAGATGCATATTTCACTGGGATCACATTGGTTGGAGCAGGGGGTTGCTGCACTAGGACTAGTTGAGGTCTCTGCTGCCCTTGATAAGGTGGTTGATAAGTTTGCTAGGGTCTATTGTATTGTTGTGGTGGGTACTGATTCTGGTATCTACCCTGTTGTGGATATGGCTGAGGGTAGTTTTGCCTAAC
This sequence comes from Ceratopteris richardii, assembly GCA_020310875.1. Lineage (NCBI taxonomy): Eukaryota > Viridiplantae > Streptophyta > Polypodiopsida > Polypodiales > Pteridaceae > Ceratopteris > Ceratopteris richardii. The sequence goes on along the minus strand of CM035427.1, from coordinate 134,732,826 downwards.
AGTTTGTTTGTTATATGGGCAGTCTTGCACAGTGTGGTTGGTGTACCTTCGCTCTATGGTGCAGTACTGGCTACTAGGGTTCACCTAGGGTTGCGCCATAATGGGGCATACATTTGCCATATGGTCACCTCCACAAGTGTAGCACTGCTTAGCTGGGGCAAATCTCGGAATTTGTTTGCTAGAGACACCTAGTTTTTGAGCTACCTTCTCTACAAGTTCCTCAATGGATGTGGATTGACCAGTTGTTAGGCTACTAGCGCTATCAGAATCCTTATAGATTTTTGATAGTTCTAACTCCTCACCTAGATTGTCCTCAATGTCTATGCACATGCGCATGCACTCTTCTATCGTTCTGGGATCCTTCAGATACACATATGACCTGAGCTTGGTGCTCAACAATCCATCTAAGAACAAGGCCACTTGCTTGGCTGGTGTGGGTAACTCAGGCATCGGGCATCTCTCTAGGTATTGCCTAAACCGTCTTCCTGCTAGTCTGAGAGTCTCTTGAGGTGTTTGCTTGAAGCTATGAATTAGTGAGGAAGTGTTGTGCCTTATGCCACTCTTAGAAAACTCAATGATAAATGCTTCTAGGAGTTGGTCTATGTTTCTGAAATGCCTCTCGTTCAGTGGTTGAAACCACGTAAGGGTAGTGTTCCTAAGGGTTAGCCCAAAAGCATTATATTGTGTGAATAGGTCCTCTACCTGTTCAGCTTTTAAGACTTGTCTAAATTCTGCCACGTGGTCATAGGGGTCTCCAGTGCCATCGAAGTAATTCTTCATGGACTTTACCAGTTGAGTTGGTCTTAAGGTTCTAGTGTGTTCTCTCGGTCTTGGCAAAGAGATATCGTGAGCATTCCTTTGATTCCATGGGGCTCTATGTCCCTCAGGTTCCACTCTATTTCTTTCTATTCCCATTCTTTCTCTTCCCAGGGAGTTAGCAAAGCTTACTTCAGGTTTGTCTCTACCTTTATCTCCTTGAGCTCCATGAGCCTGGGAGGTCCCGGCTCCTTGGTGACCAAAGGACACATTAGACCGAGGTTGGGGAAAAACAAATTCACCCTTCCATGTGTAGGCATGTCTGCCATGCTTGGTGACCACGAAGATCCTCTATGATGTATTGTCTAGGTAGGTGACTTTGCCTGGGCTATCAGGGTCTTTCAACTCATAGATTGTGAGAGCACTTACTTCCTGAGGGTAAGCAGGTTTATATCTCCAAAAGGCCTCATCCGTTTCTTTGTTTAAAAGCAAGTCTATGCTTTTATTAACCTGTGGGATCCACTCTGGAGTCATGATTCTGGTCAAGACAGATTTACCACGGGGAGTTCTTGGCTCTCTCTCTAAGTTCCCTTGCTCTATATCACCCATGTCAGTCTCCGCAATCACATTTCCAAACTCATCAGTTCTATCAGGAAGAGTGGTGACTACATATATAGTCCCCTCTTTATCTAGGTATGCTCCATTCTCAAACTTGACTACTGGGTGGTCTAGTCCATGGGGTTGATCGGGGTTCTTAATCTGGACCACCGATCTTCTCAGGCCATCTTCATAGATGCGAGCACCTAGACGATTAGTCCTGATGTATTCCAGTTGAGTCTTGTAAGGTCCTTCTGGCTTTTCTAGATAAGCCAACCCTGAACTTCCTACTAGTCTCTCCATGTGATAGGACATTTTAGAATCACTTGTTTCTGATCGTGGGGTGTATGGGTAATCACTCAACTGCTGGGCCCAAGACCTAGCAGTGTGATTGACACTAGCTTCAGAAGATCTGAGGCTTTGTCTGTCTCTGCCTAAGTGTCTACCTGACCTAAGGTTCATATGCCTGGTTTCTCTACCCCCTTGATCCCAAGTACACTCTCGTTGCAGGTTATTTAACACCAATCACTTTTTTCTTTTTAGTTGATTATTTTGTTTATGATCTTGTCTGATATCACGTCCTCAGGAATGTTTAAGTGAATTTCGCACTTGATAAGTGATCGATTCAAGTTTACTTTTGTCCCTTAGGGTTTTTGCACTTAAGTCCTACTTAATGCTTGCACTTAGTTGCTTAGTTCTCTTGGACTTGATGTGTGCCTAGCGTTGTCCTAATAAATTACCACACCTAAGTCGTACTTAGCCTAGGCTAGGAATTGACAAAGGAGGGTTGAGAGATCTTCCAACCTCAATTAGCTGGTTGACCAGACTGCTACACAAGCCCAGGAAGCCTTCTCCCAAGCTTGGTACTCACCCTTGCTAGCTTTCCTTAGAATGCCTTGCTTGCACACAATGTTCCTGCAAAAGTTCACAAGTCAATATAGCTCTATTACCACAAGGGATTGAAAGACACACATCAACATTTACAGGCCCCCCCTTGGAGTCACTCACTGTACCCCCCAAAATCTTATGACCACCTAGTTCAACCTAAAGGCCAACTTAAAAATACATGTTCTAAAACTTCACGTATAATTCTTACAAAAACAAGTCAAGATCCATGTAGGATTCTCAACAAGCTTTCCAACGAGACCAAAATCTCCTCAATCGGAGTTCGTATGGCAAAGTTATGACCAATCATGCACCTAGGGGTCAAAACAGGCTCTCAGGGTTCAGGAAATTCCTCCCTAGTTTCTAGGTCTTTTGCCCACTCCTAAGGCTCTAATGTTATCCCAATGTGTCCAAAATTAGGCCCAATTATTGTTGCTGTAGATCAATCACCAATTGAAGTTTGGAAGACAAAAAGATGGAGATAAGATCAAGTCTTGAAGCAAAGAAGGAGGTTACATTCACAAGATGTGAGGCATGTCAATTAGGTAAGGCTCATAAGCAACCCTATTCTAAGCATGGGTTTATGTATTCAGAGAAACTTGAGTTGGTACACACAAATGTGTGGGGACCATCAAAGGACTTCAGTATCAATGGCTCAAGGTATTATGTGATTTATGTTGATGATGCTACCAGATGGATCACTATCTATGTGATCAAAGATAAGTCAGAAGTATTCAATACTTTCAAACATTATCATATGTATGCAGAGAGAATTACAGGGCATAAGTTGAAGAGACTAAGGTCAGATGGAGGGGGAGAGTATTTCTCTAATGAGTTCAGTGATTACTTGTGGAATGCAGGTATAAAAAGAGAGGTTACTTGCAGGTACTCTCCTCAACAAAATGGTGTAGCAAAAAGGAGGAATAGGACTCTTGTTGAGTTTGCAAGATCCATGATGAAGGAGAAAAATTGCCCAAATTATTTGTGGGCTGAGGCTGTAAATACAGCTACTTATTTGGTCAATAGGCTACCTTGTAAAGCCTTGCAGGGTATGACACCATATGAGGCATGGTGGGGTAAGAGACCTACACTAGATCATTGCAAAGTATTTGGATGTTTGGCCTATGCATATGTGCCATCACAATTAAGGCACAAATTGGAACCTAAAGCTGAAAAATATGTGTTTATTGGTTATGATGATGAGCAGATGGGATACAGGTTGTGGAATCCATCCACAAAACATTTTCTTGTATCAAAAGATGTTACATTTGATGAGCAAGGTACTTGGTATGCAGGTACTATCAATATTAATATAGATGATGAAGAAATTGTGAGCCAAAGGAAAGGTAAATCAAAGGTTCAGATATTTGATGAGCAAGAGAATAATGAAGTGCAGGTTGAAGTGGAAGAAACACCAAGATTTGATCCTGAATGTGAAGAACCAGAAACCTCAAGAAGTGGAGAACTTAGGAGGTCTACAAGGAACAAATGGCAACCTACAAGGTATAGCTATGATACTTCATTCTTGACTACTAAGGATTATGCTTACATGATTAAAGCAGATGAAGACCCTTCTACATATGAAGAGGCAAAAGGTAAAGAGATTTGGGAAAAAGCTATGCAGGAAGAATATGAGGCATTAATGGAGAATCAAACATGGGATTTGGTTCCAAAATCAAATAGTCAGAAGATCATTGGATGCAAGTGGGTCTATAAGACAAAGAGATTTGCAGATGGAAGTGTGTCTAGGTACAAAGCTAGACTTGTTGTAAAAGGGTTTGCTCAGACATATGGTATTGACTATGATGAGACTTATAGTCCAGTGGCAAAGATGACAACCATCAGAACACTCATAGCAATTGCTGCATGCAAAGGTTGGAAATTATGTCAATTAGATGTGAAGGATGCTTTTTTGAATGGTTATATTTCAGATGATGTTTTCATGGAGCAACCTCAAGGATTTAGAGATGGAAGATATCCAGATCATGTGTGTAAGCTCAAGAGAGCTTTATATGGCTTGAAGCAGGCCCCAAGGGCATGGAACTATAGACTTGTAAAGTTCTTGAAAGAACTTGGATTTCAAGTATCAAAAGCAGATAGTAGCTTGCTTGTTAAAGCAAGTGATGATGGGTTTATTTACATGTGCATATATGTTGATGATATCATTCTTACAGGTAAAGATGAGAAAGGCATTCAAAGCCTAAAGAAGCAAATGGAGAAAGAGTTCAAAATCAGTGACTTGGGAGATTTGTCATACTTCTTGGGCATGGAGATTTCATACACTCAACATGGAGTGTATGTGACTCAAGAGAGGTATTTGAAGAATTTGTTAACCAAGTTTAAAATGAATGATTGCAGAGTAGCACCTACTCCAATGGAGGTGAATCACAAATTAAGCAGATTTGGAGGTGAAGAGTTCAAGGACATGAAGCAATATCAGAGTTTGGTTGGTAGTCTTATCTATGCTACATTAACTAGGCCTGATTTATCATATGCAGTTGGGGTTTTGTCTCAATTCATGCATTGTCCTAGAAAAGAACATTGGATTGTAGGTCAAAGAGTGTTGAGGTATATTAATGGTACACTCAAAGAAGGTTTGTATTATGGATTTACATCAGATACAAATATCAAAATATATAGTGATGCAGATTGGGCAGGTAATCCAGATGATAGAAGGTCAACCTATGGATACATGTGTTATGTGGGAGATAAGTTAATCTCTTGGTGCTCAAAGAAGCAACATACAATTGCTTTGTCATCTACAGAAGCAGAGTACAAAGGCATGGTTGAAGCTGCAAAAGAAGTGATATGGCTTAAGACTCTCATGAAGAGTTTTGATACTATACAGATCATACCTATCATTTATGGTGATAACATGAGTTCATTATATCTAGCTGCTAATCCTGTTTTTCATGCCAGGACCAAACACATTGAGATACACTATCACTTTCTAAGAGAGAAGGTGATGGATAAGGAGATTGAAGTTATACATACTTCAACAAAAGATCAGATAGCTGATATGCTTACAAAAAGTTTAGATGGACCAAAGTTACAGAAGTTCAAAGACATGGCAGGCATAAAGAAGATAAGAGAAACCTCAATTGATGATTGAGGGGGAGCTGTTGGTGCAGATCAATCACCAATTGAAGTTTGGAAGACAAAGAGATGGAGATAAGATCAAGTCTTGAAGCAAAGAAGGAGGTTACATTCACAAGATGAATGATATGTACACATATGTACATTAGTGAAGACATAGATCACTTATACTTTTGAATAGTCATAAGCTTGTACATATTTGCCTATAAGTACTTTGGAAAAATGTCAGGGCAATGAGAGAGACAAGAGGAGACAACATGAGAGTATGAGAATAGTGCATTTGTAAGTTGTAAGACTCATTAGAGTTCATAGGAATGTGAAGAAGTCTCTCTCACAACTCAATTCTGATTTTCTGAGGAATAGAAGAAAAGTTGCACCCGAAGTTTTCATGTCTTCTCCTAGCACACGTATGAAGGTAAATCATAAGCTATATATGGATGGTAACATGCCTAATGTAGATGCTAAGAAGTCTTATTTTTTTTTGCAACACTAGACCACACATTTTCTATGCTGTTGGAGTGTTAAGCAGGGTTTCCAACAAACCTAAGGAGAGTCACTGGAATATTGGAATGCGAATTCTAAGGTACATTGCAGGAACCTTGGATTTTGGTATTTTTTATACCACAGGTGATACACTCCAAGGATATTGGGATTCAGATTGGGCTGGAGATTGTGATTCTAGAAAATCAATTTCTTGATATTGTTTCTCACTGGGTTCAGGAATATTTTCTTGGGTAAGTAGGAAGCAACTCTCGCACTCTCCTCCACTAAAGCAAAGTACAAAGCAGCTTGTTTTGCTTCTTGTGAGGCAGACTGGTTAAGGAGAATTCTTGCAGATCTAGGCTTTCCATCAAATATGGATACTCAAGTGTGATAATCAAAGTTGTATGGCTATTGCAAAGAACCCAGTATTTCATGCTCGCACCAAGCACATAGAAGTACAGTACCATTACATTCGTGAGCTAATTGAAGATGAAATTGTGGAGCTAGAATATTGCCCAACAGAGGCAAATTGTGCAGACATATTCACTAAAGCACTTGGAAGAGAGCAACTCAACAGGCATCTTCAACAGATGGGCATAGGACCAAAACCTACTTGATTTTTCATCAGTAAACATTGAGGGGGGGTGTTAGTATATGATCAATGTCTACCCCTCATGATTGTATGCACATTTTGTAAGGCCCCCATTACATCTAAGGTATTGTAAGGAAAGGGAGTTAACAGGGTCCCCAATTGTGGGGTCCGGGGCAACGGGGAGCAGCCCTCACTAGGGGGTCCAAGGGGGCCAGTGGGCCCCCTGGCTGGGGTGTCCTAGGGGGCCAGTAGGCCCGGTGGTGGGGGTCTGGGGGCAGCACCCCCGGTGCGATGGTAAAGGGAATATTCCATGGAATATTCCCTTTTGAAGTCAAAAATCATTTATATTTCTTAGGTCTGTTCAACCGGCCTAAGCGGTGTATGCCAATTACGCGGGTGGTGGCCACCCACGCTCTACCGCCCATGTATAGCCGTCCTTGGAAGGCCACCCATGATCCTATATATACATGACTTCTGCACTACTTGAGACATCAAATTGAGCCAGCATACCTCTACCTTGTATCTCCCTATCTAGAGTTGTCTAGATCACCATATAAGCTCTACCTTGAGAGTGCATGGGTGGATAATGCCATCATCTGTGTACTTGCTATTAGTAGAAAACTGTTGAGATTCTCCTATATCTATTATCTTCTATGCTACTACTCTTGTGTTATATTGTGTAACTATTGTCTTACATATATAACTCACCTGGTGACACTTGTAAAGGACTTTTTGCCATTGTGAATAAAGGAGAACTGATATTTTTGAATTTGCCTCTTTATCAATCTACATAGATGGGTTAAACAAATCAGTGGCACAAATGAAGAAAGTGAGAGAATCTGAGATGGTTCCTCGACCTTCCGTAAAATATGAACGAAGATTCTACATGGATAAAAGGGTAGTAATTTATGCAGTGAGAGACTCTCCTAAAACCATAAGTGAACATTGGGAAAGTGAGGACACAAATCACCCTAACAGGGAGAATAGCAAAGATAGAATTTCTACACCCCGAGGTAAGTCTAAAGTGAAAAAAGTTTGGAGAGGTGACAAGATCCCTCACGATGACACATTGAGTGATGTGTATATGGTAGGTAGGCTGGAGAAAATACTACAAGACCCTACATCTTTATGGGGAGAAAATAGCAACCATGTCACCATTTATGAGTTACAAGATCTAGAGGATCTCTCTCAAATTACCTATCTTGATAGGAATATGAGAAATTATTGACCTATTTCAGATCTAGAAAGATCCCAATTAAGATATCAAGGCATTCCAGTGTTTCCCCCTAGAGACCAGGGAACCACCTCCCAGAACCCTCAAGGAACTTACCAAGGCTTTGCCTACCAAAACTTTGGGTAGGATCAACAACAGAGCAACCTAGTGATGACTAATGTTCAGTTTTCAATGCCAAGAGCCAATCCCAACTATCAACCCCCATCCATTGGAGAGCCAAGAAACAAAAATCATGTTTCGGAGAGACTGCCCATAGGTAGGGGAATTGTCATTCAAGTGAGACATCCAACCATTCGTGTTATGCCCAAACCACCAGAACCTGGTAGAAGATTGCAACCAATTCAAGTGGCCAAATGTATGAGGAGCCACTATGATGGGTCTGGTAAACCTTATAACCACATCACCAAATTCAAGCAAGTGATTGGTGCTGAACAAGTGGAGATTTCTTGGTTCAATATGAATCATTTGGTTTGACTCTCACAAATACTACATTAGCTTGGTTCCAACCACTTGAACCCGATAGCTTCCTAAATATGGAACAAGTATTTCAAGAAATGATTGAAGAATTCACAAAGACTGGCATTAAGAATAACTCTTCATCTTTGATTCACAGCTTCAAATAGTCTGCTACGGAGTCAGTTCGTCTTGCAACTAGGAGGCTTAAGCAATATGTGGATAGATGTGTTGGGGCTTCACTCACTAATTAGACATGAATATATGAAGATACATGAAGGAAGAAGAAAGACAAAGAGAAGTGAAGGCAAAGCACTAAGAAAACTAAGCCTAAGTGAAGGGATAAATTCACTCTTGTAATATAGTGCAAAATTAAAGTTTAGTCTTGGCATAGAACTTCAAAACTTACGAGCTTGAGTCTAGGACTATGTAGACTATATGTATATAAGTTAATTTGAGTTGAAAAATATATAGAGAACTCAATTTTGTAATCCTTGAGTAAATAGAGAAAAGTCCGGTTTTTTTGAGAGAGATGTTGAGGAAAGTCTACTCAGTGTATGAGAGTTTTCCATGGCTATGAGCAGAATGAGGCCAAGCCATTTTGTACACATATTCTCTAATAGTTATCACATGTTTGTGCAGAAGGATTTGGTCTAATTCTTATTGTGTGTTGGATTCTAACTGATTTCATATCAGTGTGTAAGTTAGTTGACAGTTACGAGTTTTCTGGTGCACTTTTCCTTGATCTTCTTAAGGTCAAATCTCATAGTACAGTGTAAAGTTTTTCATGAGTGATAGCTCATTTTAAAGCTATTACCTTCAACTAAAATTTTTCAGAAGATCTTTACAAAACGGGATGCATACTCAGAGAAATGAGTCTAACCGTGAAGGTATGTCAAATCGATGAAGTCATTTTTCAGATTTCAGACATAGTGCAAATGTTGAAGTGAATTCAGAAGATTTTGAAGTTATTACTTGAAAGTCTTACTTGGCATGTATTGCTTAACATTAGCAAGAACTTATATTAGCAAAAGATCAAAAGAATTTGTAGGAATCAAGCTAATACAGATCATATTTGAAGTTAGAAGAAAAGGCGCAGATTTTTGAAAAGTGAAATTTTTTATTTCACTAAGTTTGGTGGTAAAGTTTTTAAATTGAGTGTGTTACTAAGATAATGATGATTACAGAGGTGTTCTAATATCACTTTAGCTTAGTTCTTGTGGTGTCTCATACATCAACAAGTGGTATCAGAGCAGAAAGGTCATCAAGAGTGAAAGGAGGAGCAGATACAAGAGGAATTGAAGAGTTCTTCATTAAAGAGGTGAAAGCTGAGGTGTTCAACAACAAAAGACATCAGAGTAATGCTTCAAAGTTATTCTCAAGGGTAAAGATCTACAAAAGGTACCATACTTTAACCTTATACTCACAGGTTGGAGCAGATCTATTGACAAATTGGACATAGATAATTATCCTTCTTGGGTAATGAGAATGGAAGCCTTACTTATGAGTAAGGATCTAATGATATATGTGACATGTGAAGAAGAAAAGCCTAAATTTGAAGATGAGAGTCTACCAAGGAAAGAAGAACTAGAAGCTTTGAAGCTATGGCAGAAGAGAGATGCAAGTGCAAGGGCTTATATATATAACACTATCATAAATCATTTGCTACCACATGTCAGAGGATTAGAAAGAGCTGAAGACATATAGAATGCTTTGGAAGATCACTTTCAAAACACTAATAAAGCTAGGAAGGCTAGCTTATGGTCAGAGTTCACCACATTTAAGAAAAAGCAAAATCAGAGTGTTAGTGATTACGCCACTAAGATGAAGGAATTAGCAGATAGTCTTGGATCTATTGATGAGGATATTGAAGATCATAGGTTGATAGCACAATTGCTTGCAGGGTTGAGAGGAGATGAGAGGTGGAAACCTTTTGTACTCTCAACTCAACATTCATGAAATCATTATGTGCTAGAATTAAATCAACTGCTTGGACTGATGCTCACATTTGAGCAAGACTTGAAGTCAGATGGAGATAAAGGATATATTTCTGCTATGTATGCAAAGAATAAGAAGAAAAGTGACAAAGGTAAAGCAAAGGATGAAGAAGAGCTGACTACTCAAGCAAATTATACAAGAGGAAGAGGTGTTGGCAGAGGTAAAGGTCGAGGAAATGGAAGAGGTAGAGGTAATCAAAACAATAACAAGAAGACATGCTGGATTTGTGGATTGAGCAATCATCTAGCCTATGATTGTTGGCATAATCAACAAGGATCAAATCAAAATCAAAGTAATGATGGCAAAGGAAGAGGTGGAAGGTTTCAGAATCAATTTCAAAGAGGAAGACAAAAGTCAAGAGGAAGTTTTGGTAGAGGTGGTGGAAGAAATAGGAATCAGAATCAGTCTTACAACACTACCTATTACAACTATGCAAATGATACACAAAATGACAACCATAAAAAATTGATGATGAATTCAATAAGTACATCAGAGAAGGAGGATCTCAAGGTATTCTATATTGACTCTGGTTGTTCAAATCATTTGTCAGGTAATATAGAATTGTTATCAGGATTGGAAGAAGGTATTTCAAGTCATACAGTACAAACAAGTGACAATACAAAACATAATGTGCATTCAGTTGGAAAAGTGAAGTGCAGGAGTGGAGCTGATTTGCTAACAAATGTTTTGTATGTCCCAACAATACCAAAGAATCTGATTAGTGTGGGACAAATAGTGGAGAAAGGTTTTCAAGTCAGATTTACAAATGAAGGGGTATTTATTGAAGATCCAGAGGATGGATACAATCAAATTGTCTGTGGTAAAAAGGAAGGTAGACTTTTTACTCTCAAAGTGCAAGGGAATGTTGGTCAAGCCCTGATCACACATGGTGATGAAGTACTTATAGAGTTAGACTTCTGGCATAAGAGGTTAGGACACTTCAATGAAAAAGGAATTAAAACCATGGTGGAGAATCAATCTGTAATAGGGCTATCAAATGTAAAAAGCCAACATATGATCTACAAGTGTGAAGCTTGTCAGATGGGGAAGGCACACACGTTATCATTTTAGAAGAAAGGTTTCAAGCATGATGGTTTGCTAGAGCTCATACATACATATGTATGGGGACCAATAAAAGAAGGATCAATCAATGGGTCTAGGTATTATGTTCTTTTTATTGATGATGCTACAAGGTGGATAACCATTTATGTTTTAAAGAAAAGATCAGAAGTATTTAGAGCTTTCAAACATTTTCATGCATATGCAGAAAGAGTTACAGGTCAAAAGCTCAAAAGGTTGAGGTCTGATGGAGGGGGAGAATACTTCTCCCAAGAATTCAATGATTATCTTTGGAATGCAGGTATCAAGAGAGAAATAACTTGCAGATATACACCTCAACACAATGGGGTCACAGAAAGGAGGAATAGAACATTGGTTGAGTTTGCAAGAGCAATGTTAAAAGAAAAGAATTTCCCTAATTATCTTTGGGTTGAGGCTGTAAATACAGCTACATATCTTGTGAATAGGTTACCATGTGCAGCTCTAAATGGAATGACCCCTTGTGAAGCATGGTGGGGTAAGAAACCAACACTTGATCATTGTAAAGTGTTTGGATCAATTGCCTATGCTTCTGTACCATCACAACTCAGACATAAGCTTGAACCAAAGGCTGAAAAATATATATTTATTGGGTATGATAAAAAGCAGATGGGCTATAGGCTATGGAGTCCTCTAACCAAACAATTTATTGTTTCTAGAGATGTGATATTTGATGAACAGAAGAGTTGGTATGCAGGTAAAGATTGTAACCTTGAAACATTTGAAGAAGAGGTAAGAAGAAGTGGAAGAGGTAAATCACATATGCAGGTAGATGGAGATGAAGATCATATGCAAGCAAGCACATCCAGAGTGGGATCATATAGAAGAAATGAAGATGAACCAAGATTTGATGAAGAAGTATATCCAGTTACACATGAAGAGTGTGAACCAAGGAGATTAACCAGAATGAGGAAACAACCTACAAGGTATTCTTATGATATTTCTTGATTGACTCAGAAAAACTATGCTTACTTGATTAAGGAAGATGAAGAGCCTCAAAGCTATGATGAAGCAAAAGGTAAGAGACAATGGGAAGAAGCAATGAAGGAAGAGTTTGATGCACTTGAAGAAAATAAAACTTGGGAACTTGTTCCAAAACCTAATGGTAAGAAAGTGATTGGAAATAAATGGGTTTACAAAATAAAGAAGCATGCAGATGGAAGAATAGCCAGATACAAAGCTAGATTGGTGGTTAAAGGCTATGCTCAAACTCATGGCATATATTATGATGAGACATTCAGTCCTGTAGCAAAGATGTCAACCATGAGGACAATCATTGCTATTGCAGCATCAAAAGGATGGACATTGAGTCAATTGGATATAAAGAATGCATTTTTGAATGGATATATATCAGATGAGGTCTACATGGAGCAACCTCAAGGGTTTGCAGATTACAAGTTTCCAAATTATGTTTGCAGATTGAGAAGAGCACTTTATGGTTTGAAGCAAGCTCGAAGAGCTTGGAATTATAGACTTGTGAAGTGTCTTAATGATCTTGGATATCAAAGTTCAAAGGCAGATGCAAGTTTACTTATCAAGAGAACAGATGAAGAGAGGCATCAACACCACTAGAGGTCAGCCATAAACTCAGCAAATATGATGGTACAGAGCTCAAAGATATGAGGAAATATCAATCTTTAGTGGGAAGCTTGATTTATGCTACACTAACAAGACCTGATCTTAGCTATGCAGTGGGAGTTCTTTCTCAGTTTATGCATTGTCCAAAGGATCCACATTGGATTGCAGGTCAAAGAGTTCTTAGATACATTAAAAGAACTTTGAAGGAAGGATTATATTATCCATTTACATCAGATACAAGGCTGAGAGCATATAGTGACTCAGATTGGGCAGGAAGTCAAGATGATAGAAGGTCAACACATGGGTATATGGTATACATAGGAGATAAACTTGCGAGCTGGTGTTCAAAGAAGCAACATACAGTGGCCTTATCATCAATAGAAGCTGAGTACAAAGGACTTGTGGAAGCAGCAAAAGAAGTGATATGGATGCAGACCTTGTTCAAAAGCTTGGATATTGATCAAGATATACCTATCATACATGGAGATAATATGAGTTCATTATATCTTACATCAAATCCTGTATTTCATGCAAGAACAAAGCACATAGAGATACAATATCATTTCTTGAGAGAAAAGGTAATGGAGAAGGAGCTTGAAGTGGTATATACTTCTACGAAAGATCAGATTGCAGATATTATGACAAAGAGCTTGGATGGAGTGAAGACAAGTAGATTCAAAGAGATGGCAGGAATAAAAGAGAAGAAAATTACATGAAGAAGTCAGAGGATGCTAATTAGTGATTAAGGGGGAGCTGTTGGGGCTTCACTCACTAATTAGACATGAATATATGAAGATACATGAAGCAAGAAGAAAGACAAAGAGAAGTGAAGGTAGAGCACTCAGAAAACTAAGCCTAAGTGAAGGGATAAATTCACTCTTGTAATATAGTGCAAAATTAAAGTTTAGTCTTGGCATAGAACTTCAAAACTTAAGAGTCTGAGTCTAGGATATGTAGACTATATGTATATAAGTTAATTTGAGTTGAAAAATATATAGAGAACTCAATATTGTAATCCTTGAGTAAATAGAGAAAAGTCGGGTTTTTCTGAGAGAGATGTTGAGGAAAGTCTACTCAGTATATGAGAGTTTTCCATGGCTATGAGTAGAATGAGGCCAAGCCATTTTGTACACATATTCTCTAATAGTTAACACATGTTTGTGTAGAAGGATTTGGTCTAATTCCTCTTGTGTGTTGAATTCTAACTGATTTCATATCAGTGTGTAAGTTAGTTGACAGTTACGAGTTTTCTGGTGCACTTTTCCCTGATCTTCTTAAGGTCAGATCTCATAGTACACTGTAAATTTTTTCATGAGTGATAGCTCATTTTAAAGCTATTACCTTCAACTACAATTGATCAAAAGATCTTTACTTAACAGGATGCATACTCACAGAAATGAGTCTAATAGTGAAGGTATGTCAAATCGATGAAGTCATTTTTCAGATTTCAGACATAGTGCAAATGTTGAAGTGAATTCAGAAGATTTTGAAGTTATTACTTGAAAGTCTTGCTTGGTATGTATTGCTTAACATTAGCAAGAAATTCTATTAGCAAAAGATCAAAAGAATCTGTACGAGTCAAGCTAATAGAGATCATATTTGAAGTTAGAAGAGAAGGTGCAGATTTCTGAAAAGTGAAATTTTTTATTTCACTAAGTTTGGTGGTAAAGTTTTTAAATTGAGAGTGTTACTAAGCTAATGATGATTATAGAGGTGTTCTAATATCACTTTAGCTTAGTTCTTGTGGTGTTCCATACATCAACAAGATGCCCCATAGAAGAAAGGCCTACACAGTAGAAAATGATCTCAGTATTTTTGGAAGGACTAGTCAATGGATCTCTAAGAGCACTAGTCTATGTAAAGATTAGATTCCAAACATTGAGTGAATGCTTGAACGAGTGTATAGAATTGGAAGACAACCTATCAAAAGACTTGAAGATCCCCCAAACTAAGAATAAGAGCGAGGATAGTTATAGCTGCATCTCTAGTTCGAACAACAATGTGGAAGAGATTGCAGACTTAGTGGCCAAGAAATTAGGTGTGCAGGGACAAAAGAATTACCCCAACCCCCCACCGAGGATGTCGATGTTTAGGAGATGTCTACACTGTGAAGGGGATCATCGTTCTCATGTGTTCAATAGGGGAATTGTTCCACCACCCCCATATGTTTATAAGAGACAACCAGCAGAGAATCAAGCTCAATACTGCAATATTGAACAGAAATACGCAAATCACAATACTGAAAATTATCCTTACAATAGACAAGCTAGACCTCTTCAACCACCACAATTCAGGCCATATGGATATCCAGCTAGAGACCAAGGAAGGGAATTTCCTAGATATCCTCAATACGAGAACCCACCTCCCATTCAAAGACCATACGACTACCCACAATACAATCCATTGCAGCTAGTATTAGGACAATAGCCACCTCACCCACAGAAGGATGTCCAAGTGAAATTTGCCCAAGCAGAAGAGAACACTAAGTGATCCATAGTACCGACCACTTCATTAACTGGCCCTAACAGCCATAATCAATTCTTTGATAAAAACTAGGGAGAATACTATGCATATGAAGCTGAGTTGGTGAACTATGAGCAGGCTTATGAGCAACACCCTTATGGATAAGAGGCATATGACAACTCATATAGATATGGAGCTGAATATGCTACATTAATGTACATGACTCTAAGAGCCCAAGCACCTTCTAGACCCTTGAAAGACCCTGTTATCATTGTGGAGGAGACCATTTCATCAAGGAACGCACTTTGCCTTACCAACCACCACCTAAATTTGGAAAGGGTATTGTAATGATTGTGGAAAGGAGCATTTGTTTAGGGATTGTCGTAAAAACCCTAACAAGACAAACTAAATGACTCAGGTCAACGTAGTAGAAGTGGTAGAGTCTTTTGGAAGTGACAAGGAATATACAGTACCATTGAAGGCAATTACAGGAGCAAGAGCTAAAGAAAGTCCAGAAAGGTTAGATTCAATTATGCAAGAAACCAACAAACTAGAAACACTGATGCCTCAAATAGTGGTAGACTTAGAAGAGTTTGAAGAAAAATCCAAGGTAAAAAGAACTCAAACATGGAAAGCTCGATGAGAGAAATTGAGAAACAAGTGGACTCAAAAGAATGACGAAGAGAAAAGCAAAGAAGAGCCAAATCAGTCTAAGAATCCTATAACCACCAAGGATTTGATTTAAGAGGAGAAAGAGCAACAAAAACAACAAGCTGGGTTATTTCTAGCTGATCCAATTCTTGAAGATCTAGCCATTGGATAAAAGCACATCAATCTAGGATCAAAGCACGACCATGTTTAGAACAACACAAATTAAGTTACCCGAGAGGAGATTTGGAAAAAGAAAGGCATGAGACCTGCAAAAAGTTGATTGAAGTTTCTCAAAATGCACTAGAGAAACCTATCCAAGGTCTCCCAGAAACAAGATTGATAGAAAATTGCAAGAATGCTTAGGAGTACATGAACCTTCCGAAGAGAGGAGGATTGTAGAGAAATCCAAAAGCGTAACCACTGAAAATCATGAAAGAAATTCTGTGATCCCAGAAGTTGAAGCTAATTGGCTTGAGGAAATATGGGCTAGAGTTTAGGAAGAAAGATGGAGGAAAGCTGAGGGAGTTGATCTACCTTTTGAAGAATTATATGTGTCCAAGTACCTAGGAATGATGAACCAACAGATAAGTTGTCACGAATGTTCAGAACTGGATAAAGAGGAGTTGGAAAGCATAAACACTCTACTAACTACATGGGATAGTATGAATGGAATTCCGAGCTTTATCATGCCCCAACAATAAGAACAAAAGGACAAGAAACCCCAAGCAAAACATCGGATTTAGCACAAAAGTTGAAGGAGACAAAAGTGTAGTGCTCCATCACTTTGGAGGAATTATTGAAAATCAAACCACAAGTATGGACTCAATTGGCTAAACAAATGGAGCAAAAGGAAGCAAAGACAGTCAATAAGGAGGTCAATGGAGATATGCATATAGTCCAAATCCTTGTAGACAAAGTAGGAGATTTTAGTGAAGGAGAAGAAGGTAACACATGTCTACCCATTACTTTCCGAGGTTACACCATGAAAGAAATCCTAGACATAGGAGTTAGAGTAAGAATAGCCACAAAAGAAATATGGGAGAAGTGGGGAAAACCAGCTTTACGACCCGCAATAATGAAATTAAAACTAGTTGATGATCACATTGAGAAACCTTTGGGATTGTTAGAGAATGTTGTACTTACAACATGTGGAGTAGACTTTGAGCACACGTTAGCCATTTGTCAATTCGAGAGGGCAAGTAACTATGAGATGATCTTGGGAAGGCCTTTTATGAGACAGCTAAGCGTGGTGCAGGACTATGGAAGAGATGCAGTATACATGCAACATAGGGCACAACCACGAGGATAAATCTCCATACATATGCTTACTGAGATGTTCCATCTCTACAATGGAATTCAGTACATAAAGAAAAGGACGACTGTTGAAGCTCAAAGTCAAGGACAAACCATGGAAGCACATCAAAAGGTGGACACACAAGGAAAGGGAGCAAGTAGGGAGCTCCAAGAAGTGTATGTCAAATTTTCAGAAGAATCCCCTACAAAAATAGTGATTTTTATCACTAAAAACCATTGTAAATACCATTATCTATTTTTATAACTCCATTTTGTTCTAGCCGAGGAGTCCTCGAGCTTGAGGAGTATTAGAAGTACCATCGTACCAATTTTCATAATTTTTAGACTTCGTTTGAGCCCTCAAATAAGCCCTGGAACCTAATTTTTAACTATGCCGGACACTAGGTCTGGACAGGGCCAAAACTAGTCAAAAAACTATAAAAAGAGCTAGAGAGCTCATTTTTGAGGTTAGCTTGTTAGAGAATAGAGCTTTTGTAAGAGAACTCTTTTGCAATCAAAGCTTTCCATTGTTCCTCTCTTTGATCTTACCGTGTGCGTGTGTGTGTGTATGTGTGTGCATGTTTGTGTGCTTTCACTCACGCACTTGTGCTTTCACTTGCTCGCGGTCTTCATACCGGTCCTCACGTCTCCGCGGATTGACAAGTAAAGGAGGTGGTGCTTACGTTTGAGCTACACCAAATTTTGGCGCTGTTGCCGGGGAGAGAGCTTCGAGGACGAGCGTTGTGATGGTAAGATCGTAGATTTGCGACGTTGGAAGGTTAAAAAAACTGTCATTTTAGTTCATTTTTTGTTTTTTTCCTCTTCACTTCATCATCATCATCATCTCCACCTTCTTCCATCTTCTTCTTCATAGAAATTTCTTGTTTTTTAGTGCATTTTCACCATTTCCATACCATTTTTCATGCATTATTGTGTGAGAGGGAGTTAGGAGGTGCAAGGGAGAGCAAGCGCTGTGTTTTTTCATGATTTTCTGCACATACGGAGCTCGCCATTGCTCAGCGCTCAAAAATTCAAAGTTCCTGCCAAAAAACGCGATTCTGTGATGAAAATCGCGATTCTGTGAAAATTCAATTTTTTTTGAAAAATCACGATTCTCTGTTTCCCGCCTAAAAGCTTGTGGAAAAGAACACGATTCTGTGGTCATTCTCAGAATTGCGATTCTATGGTTGTGCTCAAAATCGCGATTCTCACAAATCACGATTTTCAGCCAAAAAAAAAAAACACGATTCTGAGAAAACACGATTGTGTGGTTGTGCTCAAAATCGCGATTCTCACAAATCACGATTTTTAGCCAAAAACACGATTTTGTAAAAACACGATTCTCTAGGAGAAAATCGCGATTCTCTAGAACACGATTCTCTAAAACACGATTTTGTAAAAACACGGTTCTCTGAGACAAAATCGCGATTTTAATGTCAAAAAACACGATTCTGAGAACCACGATTTTGTGAAAAAAACATGATTTTGTGAATCACGATTTTCTAAGACAAAATCGCGATTCTCTAGAACACGATTCTGTGAAAACACGATTTTCAGCTCAAAATCGCGATTCTCACCAATCACGATTTTCAGTAAAAACACGATTTTGTGAAAAAGGCGATTCTGTGAAAACACAATTTTTTGCTCAAAAGCGATTTTCAAAAAACACGATTCTCTCCTCAAAATCGCGATTCTCATAAATCACGATGTTTAGCAAAAACACGATTCTGTGAACCACGATTTTGTGAAAACACGATTCTCTGCTCAAAATCACGATTCTCACCAATCACGATTTTCAGTAAAAACATGATTTTGTGAAAAAGGCGATTCTGTGAAAACACGATTTTTTGCTCAAAATCGCGATTTTCAAAAAACACGATTCTCTGCTCAAAATCGCGATTTTCAAAACACGATTTTGTGAAAATACGATTTTGTGAAAACACGATTCTCAAGGTACAAAATCTCGATTCTCTGATTTCATACAATCGCGATTCTCTTGAAGTTCACAAAATCGCGATTCTCTTGAAGTTCACAAAATCACGATTCTCTTGAAGTTCACAAAATCGCGATTCTCTGGAAGTTCACAAAATTGCGATTCTCTTGAAGTCCACAAAATCGCGATTCTCATGAAGTTCACAAAATCGCGATTCTCTTGAAGTTCACAAAATCGCGATTCTCTTGAAGTTCACAAAATCGCGATTCTCTTGAAGTTCACAAAATCACGATTCTCTTGAAGTTCACAAAATCGCGATTGTCTTGAAGTTCACAAAATCGTGATTTTTTCCAAAAGGTCTTGTTTGCCTGTTTTGACCCCCACGAGTCTGATTTGACATAACTTTTTCATCCAAAGTCCATTTTTTGAGCTCTATAGCTCGTTGATTTTCAGATAGGATATTTTGAAGTTGACCCTCAGGTGGGACCAAGAACCCAAGGGGACTCCAAAGGATTTGTGAACCATACCAAGGGGAAATTTTGGACTCTTAGCCAAAGCTTATGAACCTGAGATCTGGTAGACACCTAGGAAAGGATAGACAAAGCATTAGATCTTCTCAGTCCAGTGTCAACCACACAGCAAAGTCTTGGGCACAACAACTAAGTGGTTGTCCTTACGTACTAAACTCTGACACAAGTGACTCAGAAATGTCTTTTAGCATGGGAAAATATGCAGTTGGCTCAGGAACTGCCCATCTACAAAAACCAGAAGGACCCTATAAGACACAATTGGAATATATCGGACCAACCGATTAGGTGCTGGCATCTATGAGGATGGCCTGAGGCGATCAGTGGTCCAACTCAAAAATCCAGATCAACCCTTTGGACTTGAACACCCGGTGGTCAAGTTCGAAGAGGGTTCATACATTGATAAGGAAGGAACCATGTATGTGGTCACCAACCAACCAGATAGGACCGATGAGTTTGGAAATATCATTCATGAGAATGAGATAGGAGACCTAGAACAAGGAAATGTAGGACAAGGACCCCGGACTCCTAGAGGCAAGTCAGTTTTGACCAGAGTGATCACTCCAGACTGGATCCCTCAAGACAACAAAAGCATAGAACTATTTTTGAATAGAGAAACAGAGGAAGCCTTTTGGAGATTCAAGCCAGATCAACCTAGCCAATTGGGCATAGTCATCATCTACGAGTTCAAGGATCCAGAGATACCAGGCAAAGTTGTCTACCTGGATAACACGTCAGAGAAAATATTCTTGGTAACAAAACATGATAGACATGCATATACTTGGAAGAGTGAATTGATTTCCCTCCACCAAGATCCAATGTTTCCCATGGTCCCCAAGGAGTAGGATCATCCCAAGCTCATGAAGCCCAGAGAGAAAGAACTAGAGAGCGACCTGAGGTAAGTTTTGCACACCTTGTGGGCAGAAATAGAGCAGGATTTGAAAATGAAAGACATGAAAGAGAGAGACATCAAGCACATAGGCAACAAAGAGATGAACATGATTTTCCATTGCCTAGATCCCGAGAGCACACAAGAACCCTTAGACCCACTCAAGTGATCAAGGCAATGAAGAATTATTTTGACGGGTCAGGAGATCCTTATGATCATGAGGCCGAGTTCAAACAAGTGTTAAGAGCTGAACAGGTTGAGGATTTGTTCACCTAGTACGAGGCATTTGGTCTGACTCTTAAGGGCACTGCCTTAGCTTGGTTTCAACCACTAAGTAGTCGCAACTATCGCGATATAGGTCAACTGCTAGACAAATTCATTGTAGAATTTTCCAAGAGTGGTATCAGGCATAACACTTCATCTTTGATCCACAGCTTCAAGCAGACACCCCAAGAAACAGTGCGACTAGCAGGTAGAAGGTTTAGACAGTACCTAGAAAGATGCCCTGCTCCAAAGCTACCCACACCAGCCAAACAAGTGGCTTTGTTTTTAGATGGCTTACTGAGCACAAAGTTAAGATCATATGTATACTTGAAAGAGCCTAGATCCATAGAAGAGTGTGTGCGGACATGCATTGACATAGAAGATAACTTGTGTAGCTCAGTGATGAGTAGCACCTCCTTTAATGTCAATTCGGGAAGACATGAGGATGGTATGAAGACCTTGAGCAAGTGAAGGCACAAGTGCGTGAGTGAGAAGCACACTAGCATGCACACACATACACACACACGCGCACACACAGTAAGGCCAAGAGTGAGAAGCAATGGAGTTCTTTATATTACTTCCAAAATGCTCATACAAGTTTAGATCAATTACAAGCTAACCTCAAAAATGAGCTCTCTAGCTCTATTTATAGTTTTTGACTAGGTTTTGGCACTGTCCAGACCTAGTGTCCAGCCTAGTTAAAAATTAGGTTCCAGGGCCTATTTGAGGGCTTAAACGGAGTCTAAAAAAAAAATTGATATGTAGGTACTTCTAAAGCTCCTCAAGCTCAAGGACTCCTTGGCTTGCACAAAATGGAGCTACAAAAATATGAAATGGTATTTACAATGATTGTTAGTGATGAGAATCACTGTTATAAAGATGTTGATTTGGAAAAATTTGAAGGGCCTATCTGCCAGATTTGTGTCGACTGCTCTGTCTACTTAATCCTTCACCTCGCTCTGACTCTCTCCGCTGGCTTCCTTGTCTAGTCAGTCCTTGACTACTTTCAACACCCCCCCTCTCTCGCGTCTGTCGTCCCTGACAGACCCTTGTTGCTGGGAGTGTTGTAGGTAATATTCCACAACATGAGTGGCAAGCTGATGTTCTTGGATGCGTAGTCCTCTGGCCAAATCTGTCATCATACGATCCCAATCAATGGGCCCTGGAATGTCCGGATGTGGCAGACGTAACTGATCTGCATGGATGGCTTGTTCGACGGTGAATAGATGTAGCAAATGTGTCGGTCTGGGAATGAAAATTTCCGAATGGTATTCCCAGAACCCTGTAGAGAACATTCCTCAAATGTCTGCTTGAAGCATGCCGGTAAATACTTTATACGTGCATGCCAGGCAAAGATTATGCTGACCGAGGGAGTCTGGCTCATGTCGTAGACTAAATCCTTATTACCTTGAGAGAATCCGGGGGCAGAGATGTATGGAGCCTGTACCTTTCGAAAGGTTTTCAAGACAATTGTCATGAGTTTGAATATTTTCATACACATTTTTGCTGCTATGTCGGGTACATTGTTTAGACGGGTAGACCAATGTCGAATTGTTGATATCATGTAAGCGACGGTTGGGGTCCCTCGAGGTGGAGCAAAATACGGATAGTTAACCCAAGCCGAGCATTCTTTATTGTTGCGTACCTTGATTGCAAATGCTTGCCAGGATCTGCGACGTACCATTGGGCAATAGCATGGATTATACTTGATATACAGTGGCATGGTTGCCCAGGTGCTCATCATCTCAGGGTAATCGGTTAGTAGATGTGCACACCAATTAGGTTGGAAGATCGAGCCAGCACGTGCATCTGCTGGTAAGTCCTCTGGCTCAAATTGAGTGGCGAATGAGGGCTCCTTCCCTGTATGTCTTTTAACTTCTGCATTATAATCATGTAGCAAGACAAAGCAAGGCATGTATTGCGGCTCTGATGTTGTAATCAACCGTTGGTGGGATAGGTTCTAAAAGTAAGAAGATCGAAGGACAGTTTCTTCGAGATTTGTGAGAGATTGAATTTGCACGGCAACGCGATCATCATGTGTCTTTCCCACTTTCTCGACCCTTTTAACCCAATCTGGAACTCCAATTTCTAAAGTATCCTATCCTTCCTCTGTAACCCGACCGCCGGGTGTTGGCATCGGCTCGTATGGCTCTTCATAGCTGTCATCGACTGGGATTTCCACTATTGTTTCAGGTTCGGGTTCTTCAGTTGGTGAGGGTGGCCTTTCATATGGTAAGAGGCGTGCTTGGAGTTCTGCCACCTGCTTCCGGAGGGTCTCTAATTCTTCTATAGAGTGTTGCAAGATTATCGGCTCTTGTTGAGCTGAGGGGGCACTGGCTATCTGCTTCTTAAGGTCCACACATTCAGCCTCTAGCTTTTCATATGACTCCAAGAAATTTGCATGTTCCTCGAGTAAGATGCGAATGTCTTCTGAGGGGACTGCTTGATACTTGGTAGGTCTAATGGTTGCTCCTGCAGTTCCTTCCATAGCTGCTTCAAAATTATCTTGGTTTTGTTGTTGAAGCCGCTTGTTTTCTTCCAATGCTACTGCCATATGCTTCCTTAATAGCCCCAGGTTGCGTCTGAGTGTAGCATTAGATATCATTTGCGCCTAGAGCACGGTTTCCAGTTCCTTGACTGCTGTATCATCCACCGTCGATATTTTTTATTCCAATTCTGAGTGAGCTTGCTGTAAAGTGGTATGTTCGGTTAGGAGCGTTTGGTAATCAGCTTCTAAAGTGTTAGCTCTAGCCTATAGGCGCCGAGATTTTGCCTGGAGGGCAGCATTGCGTTCTTCCAATTGATGGTATTCTTGTTGTAGTTGATGTGCACACTGAACTAATGTATTAAATGTGATATTTACATTATGAAATGCAAGGGGGAAAGTTTGGAATGCAGGGGAGGTGGGAATGGGAAGGGAGGTAGTGAATGCTGTGTCTGCCAATGATGTGTTGAGTGGTGAGGTGGGGGGTAGTGGAGGGGGAGAGGGTGGAATTGTGGGGAGAGGTGCTGTGGTGGGTGAAATGTCCATTGGGTTAGACAGAGTAGTGTGTACAGGGGCTACCATGTAAGTGGGTATGGTAGGTGAAGTGAGTGTGGTGTTCTTGTAGATTGATGTCATTGCGAACATTGAGGAAATGTGCCTTTGAAACATTGGAGTGCTGGTGGACTGCGCCACGAAGGATGTTTGTTGGGGTGGTGCGGTTAGGGTGAATGAGGTGTAGGGGACAGATGGGAAGTGAGGGTCATGGAATGGAGGTATCCGTATTGGGGGATAGGCTGGGAAACACAGGGTGCCTTCTGTGGGTGTAGGGTTTCCAACCACACTTGGAATTACGGGATGGCCAATTATGGGTTCGGAGGACAGAAGGGTTGAAGTGTACAAGGGATTGGTGATGGAAGAGAAGAGGGTGTCTTGTGAGGTGGGTTCTCGAAATGAGAATGATGTGAATGAGGTTGGGTTATAAGTGAAGGTAGAGGTGATGACTGCCGTTTCTTCCATGGTGGGAGGTGGTGGTGGGGGTGGAGAAGGTGGTGATGGGGGGTGCTGGGGTGAGATGGGTGATGTCTGAACGAAGGTTTCAGTAGAGAGGTCAATGGTGGTGGTGGGGGTAGCTGTGGTTTCAATGGTTACTTCTTGTTCTGTGACGGGTATCCTGATAGTCTTACCTGCTCGTGGTAATGTGTCAACTCTGCGTTTGTCATACCTCACGGACTGGCGGACTGCTGTGTGGACAGCCTCCAAAACTCCTAAAGATTCTGACACTAATTTGAGGGTGTCAATAAAATGTTGATCCACCCCATCATCTGATAGCATTTCTTGCATCAAAGCTTGGCCTGACACAAGAGAGAGTTGATGCCTTTCTTGTACTGCCTTGATTGTATCGTATAACCTTTGTAGCTGAGCTGTGTATGCAGGTGCACCGACAAGTTCTGGCACTTCTTGTTGCTCATCTTGATGCTCTTGATCATAATCCTCCTCATCTTCCTCTTGTTCTTCATCTTCATCATCCTCTTCATCCACTTCAACTGTGGTGACAGGTACTTGGGAGGTTGTCACCTGCGGTTGAACATTCTCCACTTGTTGTTCCTCTTCTGCCTCCAGCTCCACGTCTTGTAACAATTGTTCGAAGTCTTCATTCGTGAGTTCTTCCAAGGGTGCGCCACCAAGAAATTCAAGATCGGTTGGGACTGGAGGAAATATCAAGTTAGGCCCATCGGTGCTGCGTCTTGGAAGTCGTAGTGTGAATGGCCGAACTCTCCGGGGTGGAGGGGTAACATCTGGTGTTAGGGTGGCTCCACGTGGTTGAGCACAAGGGACTTGGACAGTACCTCTCATCTTCTTAGAAGGGGGTCCAGTGGATGTCCGGCCTCTAAACTGCTCTACTCGATTCCACATTAGGGCCCGTTGAATAGGGATGTTGTTGGAGAAACACTCACTAATTGGACATATATTTGAAGGTCAAATCTTAGCAAGAAAACCCCATGCCTATGTGAAGGGACAAATTCACAAGTGTATCATATTTGTAAAGTTAGTTCACTTTAGTTCTAGAAGTTTTTTAAAATCACGAGAATACGAAAATCTATATAAGTTAGTTTGTATCAACTGACGCGGAGAGAGAGAGAGAGAAAGAAGAAGTAGAAGAAGGAGTTCATTTTATACGACTGTGTATAGTCGTGCTTCTCTGAGTGAGAAAGCAACTGTAAAAACTTTTGAGTTTTTTATAGTTATGAGAAAGAACTGAGTAAAGTTCTGTGTATGAGTCTCTCTCCATCATCTCCATGCTTGCCTACTGTGTGATGAATTCAAAAGTTCAAGTTTTCTGAGCAATTCGATGCCTGGCATCGAATCTTGGCTGATAAGTCATTTTTTCATTCTCTGTGTGTTAACTGTTGTTGAATCTTCTAAAAATATGAAGTTTGTGGAGCAACTCGATGCCTGGCATCGAGTTCCAGCATAAAATGGATGCCCGGCATCGACTTCTAGCATATAAGTCATCTTCTTCATGTGTGTGTAAAATAGAGTGTTTCTGGTGCAGAAAAATAGCCAAAAAAAAGCCCAAAGTCAATGCCCGGCATCGACTTGGACTGAAATTCGATGCCAGGCATCGAATTTTTTATTTTTGGACACCAGGATTACCAAAACAAGAAAAATTTCCAGTTTTGGAAGGTCATAGAGGGTCATCTTGTGAAGGCCATAACTTGAGTTCTAGAGGTCCGTTTGATGCATATGATAGCTTTTTGGAAAGCTATACTCTTCTAGTTTTAGCCTATAAAGTTTCATGGAGAAATAATACTTGAACTAGGAGAAATTAGTAAAATACTGAAGGTATGTCATTTCAGTGACTAGGAATTTTTGTAGAAGCAAAGTTCTCACTTTAGGCTATCATTTCTCAAAGTTTGGAGTGGCAATGAGTTAATGGTGACCATAGAGGTGTTCTAGTGTCACCTTAATTCATTTCTTGTGGTGTTTCATACATCAACAAGTGGTATCAGAGCAGAAAGATTCTCGAGAGCAGAAGACGACAAAGGTACGATAAGTTTTGTAAAGTTTTCCATTAAAGTTTGAGAGGTGAAGCATTTGAAGACACAAGGCATCAAAAGGTTACTTCAAAAGTATCCTCATACACAAAGAACTCCAAAAGGTATTATTCTCTATCCTTTAAGCTCACAGGTTGCAGCAGAAGAAAAGAACTATGGAAGATCATATCTCCATTGACAAACTGGACAGAGATAATTACCCCGCATGGGTAATGAGAATGGAAGCCTTACTTATGAGTAAGGATCTCATGGTATATGTAACAGGTGAAGAAGAGAAGCCAGTATTTGAAGATGAAAGCCGACCAAAGAAAGAGGAACTTGATGCTTTTGTTAGACGGCCGCCGGACAAGGACAATTGTACTTAGACAGAGGGTTTTAATGCGCGGTAAAGAAAGATTCGCGGAAGCCTTGTAACAGACTTCTATTTAAAGCAATGAAAGGAAAGCGGTAGAGACCGGCAGTTTTGGGAAGAGCCCCTGCTTTGTTGGGAATTGTAGTGTGTTGTTGGTTAAGTCTCGAGTCGCGGTGTTTGGGAATTGCAAGTGTAGTATTGTATATGTATGTGTTCCGTTCCGTCTGTTCCCCTAAGTCCGTTTCGGGAAGTTGTGAGCATACTGTTTGAGACTGTGTGTGCTGTGTCAATGAGAAGATTGAGCTTTGTTCTGTTTTGTTTGCTTCTATCTGTTCTACTACCCTCTCGGTCGTGCAAAGTTACTATTCGGTAGTCCTGTGCTGCGAATCTGTTGGGTGATAGTTATATGTGTTTCTGGATTTCTTCACGGAATAAGTGTTGTTTATCATCCTTCTATTGAACAAGGAACTGTGTAAGGCCGAAGCGAACTAATTGCGTGTTAGCATTTTTCTGTTAAGTGACCAGGTTCGATACAATAGTCTGCGTTCACTGTGGATTCCGATCCCAGGAAGGACTCGTATCGGTAACGGTCTGTACGCGAATGAAAGCATTGATAAGTTTGTGACGAATCGACTGTTGGTAGGAACTTGTTGCTTGAGTTTGGTATACGATAAGTTTGCGTAACCTCGAGTATAGCTGTCTGTTGTATTATTGTTCGGTATACCTATCTGTCACGAGGAAGTAGCATATTGAGTAGTATCCGGTTAATGAAGTTGAGTATTCTACTAGTTATAAGTCAGAACAGGACTACTGCTCTGTTACTATAGCAGGTCCCGTCCAGAAGTTCTAAGTCCCCGCACGCCGAATAGTTATCAGTAGTCAGAGTCAAATACTGAGCTAAGACGCAATGGAGTATTTATGAGCGTGTGAGAAGTTGGGAAAATAGTACAGGGCCTCTGTCCAACAGACCCCTACCACTCCCAAGGACCCACGTGGCTAAGAGAGGAATTGCGGCTAGAAGTATTTGAAACCGATTGAGCGTGAAGTATCTGAATCAAAAGTAGAGTAACGCTTAAACTCATAAACGAGTAGCAGTCGAACATTTAGTCTAACATTTGGCGCCGTCTGCGGGAAAGTGGCAACTGTTTACCAGTCTCTACGGTAAAGTAGCATTTGATTGCGAATTACTTGTGAGAAAGTGGCATTAGAGTGCTAAGCGGGTTGTAAGAAGCAAACATCCAGTAACATTTGATTTACTGACAGTAGCAACAGACCCAGATTGTTGCAAACTGCTCAGATAGTATCACTGGGCAATGATACATGCCGGTTACTCGGTCTGGTGAAACGTATCCTAGGACCCAGACGACGGGAACAAGAAAAGTACAAGAAACAACTCTAGGAGAAAAAGGTATAACGCGACCTGACTTAGTGGTCGAGCAAGTTAAGGACGCTAGAATTAATTCCGGTCATATTCCGGTGGAACGATCAGCGCCTTTGGTACATGCTGGTGTTACCTCGACCCAGCCTAACCAAAGTACAGTAATTCCAGAATCTATCAAGACGCCGCTGGAGATTAGACAAACTCTAGGAAAAGAAATCAGTAAAAGCGAAAAAACGCTACAGTCTGGTAGCCTGTCAGCTCATTCCGGTGATATTCCGGTGATAGAAACACCAACCGGCGGTCAAGGATTAGCATTTTTTGCAGAATCCTCAGCCAGACCCGCGTGTCTGGAAGAAAGATTTCGGATATTAGACATCCAGAAAGAAGGAGACCTATTCGAAGCTGAGGTCCGAAGTATCCTGCGCAAAAACAGCACACCGAAAGGCACACCATCCGGCGATCCAGGTTCTGATAGTTCAACTAATCAACCTCAAGATACAGAAGAAGGACCAGAGACACCCACGATGAACGGACAACAACAACAACAACAGTTAGGTCAACTAAGGCCGCCTCCAACAGGAGTAACCTACACAAAATTCGGTGGATTCCCAGGAGATGACCCAGATGCTCACGTACGCACTTTCGAGATCAGTTATGCAGTTCTTAACCATCCACCAGATCAGGCATACAAAGCCATTGTTTTTCAATCTACTTTGGTCAATGAAGCAGCTAGATGGCTTACGGAATACGACATTAATCATTTCGGTACCTATGATGCAGTATGTAGCTCAATGATGAGTAGCACCTCCTTTAATGTCAATCCGGGAAGACGTGAGGATGGTATGAAGACCTCGAGCAAAGTGGCGGCACAAGTGCGTGAGTGAGAAGCACACAAGCATGCACACACATACACACACACGCGCACACACGGCAAGACAAAGAGAGAGAATCAATGGAGCTTTTAGATTACTTTCAAAATGCTCTTACAAGTTCGTTTCAATTACAATCTACCCTCAAAAATGAGCTCTCTAGCTCTTTTTATAGTTGTTGACTAGCTTTTGGCCCTGTCCAGACCTAGTGTCCGGCCTAGTTAAAAATTAGGTTCCAGGGCTTATTTGGGGGCTCAAACGAGATCTAAAAAATACGAAAATTGGTACGCAACTACTTCTAAGGCTCCTCAAGCTCAAGGACTCCTTGGCTTGCACAAAATGGAGCTACAAAAATGTGAAATGATATTTACAATGATTGTTAGTGATAAAAATCACTGTTGTTGTAGGGATTTCTTCTAGTGATCTGCCATACATATCTTCGAGCTCCCTACTTGCTCTTCCTCCCTGCATGTCCATCTCTTTGATCTGCATTAATGTCTTGAAAAAATATTGGCCTACTTGCCAGATCTTCTTTGACTGCCCTGTTTGCTTGTGCTGTCCCTTCGCTCTGACTCCCTTCTTTGAC
This sequence comes from Ceratopteris richardii, assembly GCA_020310875.1. NCBI lineage: Eukaryota > Viridiplantae > Streptophyta > Polypodiopsida > Polypodiales > Pteridaceae > Ceratopteris > Ceratopteris richardii. The sequence continues at coordinate 134,703,307 of CM035427.1, read as the reverse complement.
TTTCACGTCTTGTAAGTCCTAGTGTACCAAGACTACTGCCAACACCCCCCCTACTCTCGCGTCTGTCGCCACTGACAGACCCTTGTCTAGCTGCTTTTTGGACGTAATATTGGACAACATCGGCGGCGAGGTGGTGTTCTTCTAACCTGAGTCCCCTAGCTAGATCTGTCAGCAATGCATCCCAATTGACTGGCCCTGGGACCTCTGGATGTGGCACCCGTAACTGTTCTGAGTGAATGGTTCGCTCCACAGCAAATAAATGGAGGAGATGTGAGGGTCTGGGTACAAATATTTCTGAGTGGTATTCCCAGAACCCTGTTATGAACATCTCCTCGAATGTTTGTTTAAAGCAGGCTGGGAGGTATTTTATTCTGGCGTGCCAAGCATATATCACCTCTATGGAAGGAGTGGTGCTCATGTCATAAACTAAATCTTGGTTTCCTGTAAGGAATCCGACGCCTGAGAAGTGTGGGTCCTTGATATTCTTGAATGTCCTGAATGTAATAAGCATTAATTCAAAAATTTTCATGCACATTTGGCCCATCACATCAGGGGTATTCCTTAATCGGATGCTCCAGTGCCGTATGGTGGAAATCATATAATTGACGGTGGGAGGTCCTTGAGGGGGTGCTAGATAGACGTAGTTTAACCATTTGGCGCAACCCTTGATATTCTTGACTGCAAGGGTAAACTCTGGCCATGTGCGTCTGCGGAGTACAGGAACATAACAAGGGTTATATTTAATAAAAAGAGGCATATTCGTCCAGGTGCGAACCATCTCCGGGTAGGTTTCGAGGAGTCGGATCCTCCAAGTGGGTTGATGAATGGATCCTTTTTGAGCGCTCTCTGGGATGTCATCTGGCCCAAATTGTGTAGCAAACGTTGGAGGTTTGCCACATCTTTGTTGGATTTCTGCATTGTAGTCCGCCAGGAGTATACAATATGGCACGTATTGATCATCATTGGTTCCGATCCATCTATGGTGGGACATGCTGCGGAAGTATTCTGATTTAATAATAGTGTCCTCTATCTTTGCCATAGATTGGATTTGAACTGCCACTCGATCTTCATGAGTTGATGTTGTTTTCTCAAGTGTTTGGAGCCACTCAGGTACTTCAATTTCTAACGTATCCATTCCTTCTGCGGTTTGCTCACCACCTGGCATTGGCATAGGAACGTATGGTTCCTCATACGTCTCATCTACCTCGATGGGTACCAAATCCTCGGGTTCTGGTTCGACAACTGGAGAGGGCTGCCTTTCGTGTGTGAGTAATCTTGCCTGTAATTCGGCCACCTGCTCTTTCAATGTCTTGACTTCCTCTGAAGTCGTGGTCGTTTCCGTGACTCTGGGTGCTGTCTGTTGCTCTTGGAGTTGATTGCGCAGCGCATCACGTTCCCTTTCCAAGTCATCATGAGCTTCTAATAGATCTGCATAGCTGTCCAAGATGGTCTTCATTGTCTCTGAGGGCACAGCTTTAAACTGCTCTGTATCAATTTCGTGGGGAGAGCCTTCCATTGCTGCTTCTAGATTTGCTTCATTTTGCTGCTGCAGTCTCTTGTTCTCTTCAAGGGCGGCCGCCATGTGTTTTCTGAGAAGTGCCAGGTTACGCCGGACTTTGAGATTATCGGCTTGGTATACTGCGAGCAAAGCTTCTAGTTGTTTGACACCTGATTCTGTCGATGGTTGGGGTGCCTCCAATAATGTTTGGTGAGCCTGCTCAAGCGTCGTGTAGCGTTGATTCAGTTCTGCATTTTCTGTTTGTAGAATGTGAAATTGTCTTTGTAAGTTCTGATGGTGCGTTGTCAGTTGTTGATACCGGTCGTCCAGAGCTCTGTACTCATTCTGGAGCTTGTATACACATTGATTTAATGCTAAAAATATGCTATTTACATTAAATAATGCTGGGAGGGGTGAAGATGCAGGGGGAATGGGGGTGGGAATGGGAGATGTGAATGATGTGGATGCAAGTGGAGAGGTAGGTGGAGGGGGTATGGGCGATGAAGGTGGCATGGGGGGAGGGAGCGGTGCTGTGGCAGGTGATGTTTCCATCGTGTCAATTGTTTGAGTGACGGTGTAGATGGGGATTGTGGGTGGAGTGGATGTGACATCGGTGAACAGGGTGGTGAAGGTGGGCATGGTGACTCCCCCGAATTGGATTCCCGGAGAGAGTGGGATGCCCATGACAATGGTAGTGGTAGTGGACGTGGTAGTGCTAGGGTCCTGTGGTGGAGTGAATTGTGTAGTGCGAGGTGGGGATGGTGGTGACAACGGTGCTTCCTGATATTCTTCTGCTTGCGCTGCCTCGCCTGGAGCTGATACATTGATGTGAATTTGCTTCGCGGACCTCCTGGGACGAACAGGAACTCTTTTCTCAAACCTGTGAATGTAGGCCATTGCCTCATGAATGGCCTCATCCAATCCTACGGCGTCGGCATGAAGGTTCATGGACTCAATGAACAACTCGTCCACACCTTCCTCAGCTAGCAAGTCGTTCATGAGTCTCTTGCCCGATTCTAGTGACATCTTATGCTGTTCCTGAACCAGTCGCATGGTTCGATATAGTCTCTTGATTTGTGCCGAATACGCTGGGGCACTTGCTAACTCGGAGAGTTCGTCATATTCTTGATGTTGTTCTTCGTCGGCTTCTTCTTCGTCTCCTCCTGCCTCTTGTTCATCTACATCGACTTCTACAACTTGTGGTTGGGTGGGGGCCGATGTTGTTGTTTGGGGTTGTGGTTCCTGAGCTCGCTCTGCTTCAGCTTCGAGATTAGAGTCATAGATCAACCTGGCAATTTCTTCATCCGTGAGGTCCTCAAGAGTAAATCCCTGTGGAAATTCCAAATCTGATGGAATGGGTGGAAACACCAGATTAGGCCCCTCTGTGCTTGGTCTTGGTAGCCGGAATTTGAATGGCCTAACTCGTCGTGTCTGGGGAGGGGTGATTTCTGGTGTAGTGGTAGCTCCCCTTGGTTGAGCACAGGGTAGTTGGACTCCCCCCCTCATCTTCTTTGATGGGGGACCTGCTGCTGATAGTCTTCTCTGGAATTCTTGGACTCGGGACCATACGAGTGCCCGCTGAACAGGCACGTCATAAGCCAAGCATCTATAAATTATTCTGGTCAGAGCACAACACCCGTGGAGCACATTCTTCTGTTTCTTGTTCCACCTTTGATGGGCTAGGTGGATCTGATCTATGATCCAGTGTGGCACATTGATGGGAAGGCTTTCTGTCTCTGCTAGATATAAGCTGAACCATATTTTTTTTGGGGGCATTGTGAATCGTTCCTGGGCGGGGAAAGCAAAATGTTGCATGATGGTTCGCAGGTGAAGCGCAATGGTAGGTGTCATCGCTACCATATCCTTCAACTTATTAAGATCTTTGTGCTTCATTCGACCTGGAACCATGGTTTCCTTTTCTGTTGGGATGTGCATGCCATACATACCCAATGCTTCTCTTACCAGATTGAGGTTCAACTTGAATCTTTTAAGCTCATTACCCGGCAGCAGTGATGGCAACACAAAGGTGCTGTCGCCTCCCTTGGCCCTGCTTGGCGTGATGGTACTGATCAGATATGAACATCGTAAAAAATCCGGCTTTGGTAAGTGGGCCCTGAAATAACTGTCCACACCCGCTTTGATCCAAACTGATCTCATGACTTCGGCGTTTTGATAGCTTTCAAACTCGCATGTGAAAAAGTGGTATCGACCCCATTTGCCATTGAATTCCAATTCTGCTTCCCAGAAATAGGTTCCATCGCCCAGTGGTCCAACAACATCACTGAACCAATGCGCATGCTTACCTACTTGAGAAGTGTGCCCTTGAGGAGGATCCTGAATGGGGAGCACATGTACGGCTTGAAGTTCTTGCGGCCTTGCTGTGAGACGTGGCTCAAGGAGAAGTGTTTCTATGTCCACAATCTGGGCACCAGATCCGGCTTGAGAACTGGTACCTGCTTCTGCCATGGCCCTGTTTGCTGGTTGGTTCTGTGAGAATATAGAACCGAGTGTTAACATCGTAATGGACAGAATAAATCCGTTGTTGTCCCCGTTACAACATTAACATGAGGTAGATGGTGAGTTAGTGGTTAGTAAGTGCACAAAGACAGTGTGTGTAGTTAGTGCTTGGGTTGTCCTAGGAGATTAATGTAGTTAGTAAGTGGGTATGAATTTACAAATTGGGGTCGGGGGGTTTATTACACGTCCTAGGCTACCAAATGCAGTGGATGGGCTTTGCTTTCGGTTTCGGAGAGACTCTAGAGAGCTTTCTCGGTGTCGTGGTTTGAAAATGAGGCCTTTTAGGGACCCATTTACAATTGATTACATGCACGCTCTTGGGTCTTGGTGTGTTCTTGAGCGTTGAGAACGAGTGAATACTGGTAGTATGCGTAGCTGCGTTATGCTGTTTAGGTTGTGGCCTCAGCGTAGCTACTTGTGCCATCAAGCAAGCCTTAGGCACCCAAATTTGTCTTGATTGTGGGCTAGCCTTCATCGACTTCTTGGGCACCCAAATATATTTCACGTTAGTAGAAGAATTTCCGAAAGACTTCTTATTAGTGTCGTGTTGTTGGTTACTAATAAGAGGCTTTGCTCGTGTGGTTGGCTTGAGTGCAACCGGGTGTTCGCCTTTCCGCACCCACACTTGTTTCACTTGCTAGGACATTTTGCTGCGCAGGTACTTTGGATCCCCGACATAGGTAGTACTCTGCTTCTTCGGCCTGTGATCCACCTTGGGTTGTTGCCTTCTTCTGGCCTTTGGAAAAGAAGGGAGTTCCTTTGCATCCCGGACTCCTTTTTTGCGAATATCCTTCCTCTGCAACACATAGTTTTGGACAAGAACAGCATGGTCAACTTCATGTGCACCCCTGGAAGGACCAGGAGTCTGTGCCTTTCCTAGTTCCTTGAGTGCTCCATTGTCTAATTCTACTGTAACTCGACTATGATTGACCCATACCTGAAGAAGTCCACTTCTTAGGTTTAAGTTGACTGCTTGGTCATAGATCCAATCTTGACCCAAGACAAGAGGTTCAGTGAGATCCTCATCCTGACACACCAGTACTTTAACTGTCATTGCCTCATCATGAATGTAGAGGGGAAGTTCCACCTCGCCCATGCAAGGGGTTTCCACGCCTCCCAATCCTATGAGATATGCTTCCACAGGATTGACAGTTAGTTGCAGCTCTTGACAGTAAGACACTCTAACAGCACTAGTGGCTGCACCCGAGTCAATCAAGGCTCTTACGGTCCTTGCACTCTTTCCTTGTCCTATCTCTAAGGTTACGAAAGGACGTCGATCAGTTATCCTATGAGAGCTGGTTCCTGCGACTGCACACATTGCCATTATATCCTTGATCTGCATAGTCATTTGTCCTAGGCTGCTCTCTACCTTGCCTACGTAATTTCATCCTTCTAATGCGTTCTAAAGCTTCTGCTTGAGCTTCTTCTCGAACTCGCTTTTCTTCCTCTTTGCGTTTCTTAGCAGTGTTGAGTCGGCTAAGCATTTCCTCCGTGAGGGGTTCCTGATACAACTTGACTCTGCAACCGCTAATATAGCTAGGGAGAACATCACCCTCTAATGTGGCCAATTGTACTGCTCCACTCGTGGAGATCCTATTGATGATCATAGGTCCGTAGCCTCTCTTTTCTAGCTTCTCTCGCGTGTTGTTTTAGTGTATAGACTAAGACTAGATCTCCTGCTTTCAAGCCTTTATCCTTCACATGGGCATCGAAATATGCTTTCTGTCTCTTCTTGGCTGCATATATTCCTGCGGCGGCTCTCAGTCTTGTTTCTCCTAATCGTTCAAGGTCAAAGATCCTAGAGGAGAGCTCATGACCTGTCCATTCGTGCTCTTGTGCTACTCTCAATGTAGGAATCAGGAAGTCCAAGGGTAGCACAGCGTTTTGGCCGAATACCATCTGAAAGGGGGTGGCTTGGAGTACCGTTTTATAGGCAACTCGGTATGCCCAAACAGCATGGTGTAGCTGTTTGTCCCAATCAGAGCGTTTAGTGTTCACTAATTTCGTCAGTACATTGCATAAGATCTTATTAGTACTCTCAGCTTGTCCATTAGCTTGAGGGTGATACGGGGCAGACTTTTTGTGTATTACCAAGAATTCTTGGAGTAGATTTTCAATCACTTCGTTCAAGAAATGAGTGCCTCTATCACTTACAAGCTCTATAGGTAGCCCGTATCTCGTGAATACATTCTCAAACAAGAATTTGGCAGTTGTTTGAGCATCGTTCTTTGTCGTAGCCTTTACCTCTACCCACTTGGTGAGATAATCAGTGGCAAGAATGATGTATTCCGCATGAGAACCCTTAGCTGGGGGATTAATAGGACCTACGAAGTCTATTCCCCACTTAGAGAATGCACGTCCACCCATCATAGGTTTCAGTGGCATCTCATCTTTGCGTATAGGATACTGAGTCCTCTGACATACATCACACCGTTTCACATAGGTATGTGCATCCATGTGAAGGGTAGGCCACCAGAAGCCCGCAAATAGAATTGCCCTGATCACCCGATCTGGTCCAAAGTGTCCTCCTGCTACACCTTGGTGAGCAGTTTCCAAGATCTTCAGATATTCACTTTCGTGGACACATAGTCTCAGGTAACCATCTTTACCACGCTTATATAGATTATCACCAATGAGTGAATAATCCAGGGCTTCTTGTTCTAAACTCCTTTTTCTCGCCAGAGTCATGTCTGGAGGGAATGTGTTTGTCCTCAGGAAGGATACTAGGGGTTCGCTCCAATCTGGCACAATGGATACTTGATAAAGAGTGGCATGTTCCACTGGTGGTTTAGTGCAACAGATTGGGCATTCCTTGCACAACTTTTGGACATCCGCTTCCATAGTTGGCCAATGCACTCCGAATCTCTTTAGTGTCTGTAAAGTTCGTTGCTTTGAATGGTGTTTCTCTAGTGCACCTACATGTGCTAATTGCAACCATCTAGCGTACTCATCCTCTTCTACGCAACAAGCCAAGATCCCTTGATCTGTGTGCTTGTACATGCTTCCTGCCATGATGTGGTACTTCTGGGCTTTCACAACCTCCCTATTCTGCGTGTTAACCACTGGATGGTTAGGCCCATATGTCAATACTGGCACTAATGGCTTAGCCCACTGCGGCACCACTTCCAAATTAAACAAGTAAGCATCAGGAAGGTCATCTGACACTCCTTGTGGGGCTTCTCTCGATGTGAGCCTAGAGAGATGATCAGCTCTCAAATGAGTCCTACCTTTCCTTACCACCACTTCAAATTCATATTCCATTAGCAAGAGAAACCATCTTACTAATCTTCCTGTATTGCATGGCTTGTTTACGAGATATAACAATGCCTGATGATCAGTAAAAAATTTAAACTTATTTGCAAGCAAATAGTGTCTAAATTTCTTAACTGCATATACCATGCCTAATCCTTCTCGCTCTGTAGTGGTGTAATTCCGTTCAGCCGCATTCAATTGTCTACTCGCATAGGCAATTGGAAGATCCATATTACCTTCGCCAGTAGGTTGTGCAAGCACGCATCCAATAGCATAATTGGATGCATCCACGTGAACATGGAATCGCTTATTCCAATCTGGTGTGGTCAAGATTGGTGCTGAACATAATCTTCGTTTAAGTTCCTGGAAGGAATTCTCACATTCATCCGTCCACTCAAAGTTTGTCAGAAGTCCGTACATGGGCTTTGCAATGACAACATACATGTGTATAAATCGTCGGTAATAACCACAGTGCCCCATGAAAGCTTGTACTTCCTTGACATTCTTTGGCCTAGGTAGCTCTGCTATGGCTCTCACTTTTTCTTCGTCGGTAGATATGCCATTCTTTGACACTATGTGTCCTAGAATCTTGCCTTGCCTGACCATAAAAACGCACTTTTCTAGGTTCAGGCAGACCTGATATTCTCTACATTTGTCAAAGATTTGTCTGAGTTCAGGAATATGGGTTTGTCTAACATTGGAATGAGCACAGAGATCATCAACATAGACTTCTAAACTCTTTCTTAGGAACTCCTTAAACACATGGCACATCAGCCTCTGGAAGGTAGCTGGTGCGTTGGTAAGCCCAAATGGCATTACTCTAAAAGCAAAAATGCCTCATTCTGTAGCAAAGGCGGTCTTATGCTGATCCTCTGGAGCTATGGCTACTTGATTGTAACCCGAAAATCCATCAAGGAAGCTGTACACTTCCTTGCCTGCCACTCTTTCTAAGAGATGTTCTGTGATGGGAAGTGGATAGTTATCTCGAATTGTGGCTGCATTAACCTTTTTCAAGTTAATGCACACGCGCAGTTTGCCATTCTTCTTGGGCACCACTACGATGGGGGATACCCATTCGGTGTGCTCGATTTCATAGATAAATCCGGCTTCGACTAGTCTATCTATCTCTTCCTTGATCTTAGCAGCATAATTATCGTTATATGTATAAGGCTTTTGCTTAGAGGATTTAGCATCTGAGGTCATGGGAATAGTGTGTGAGCATATCTCGGGGTCTACGCCTTTCAAATCCTTGTAACTCCAAGCGAATACGTCTCTGTATTCTCTTAGCAAGGCTATCAATTCGTACTCTTCTTCTTCTGTTAGGTCATGGCCTATATACGTGCATCTCTCCTCTCCTTCTTCTATGGCCACAACTATTTTCTTGGTGGTTTCTTTGTTATCATAGGCCTCTCCTACTTGTGCCTCTCGTTTAGGCATCCTTATCATGACTCTCCTGTCGTCGATCTCATATTTCTTAAAATTTTCTGGGACCTCAAACAAAGACTCTTCCTCTTCTGGCGAGGTTTCTTTTTTTCTCCGTTTCTTTCCTTCTTCCTTCGGGGTCACATGTGTTGCTAATCTTACGTCATTTGTCACTTCTCCATGCCTCTGGGGTTGAAATTCTACTTCATAGAAGTATTCTTCATCTGATGCAAATGGTGGGTCCATAATGATTGACTCTAGATCGGAGTCACTTGCATCCTCAAATGCATCAGGGCTAGGTTCGCATTCTTCTAGAACTGCCTCTCCCATGATTGGCTCTATGGAGAAGACTGAAATGTCATAGCCATCCTCATCACAGTGAGGTGTCCATTGTTCTTCATTGATGGCTACATCCATTGTTGCTAAAATTTCTGCCCAGCCATGGGGTTCGAATTCCTCATCAGGAAAAACTACAGGTGCATAGGCTGGGTCTTGAATGGGTCTATGGGTTTCTTTCGCACCTACCTCTCTGGCTTTCTCTCTCTTCTCTTCTTCTACTGCTACCTTGCACATCCATAAGTGCGTGTCTTCATGCATCCATGAGGATCCAGATTCTATGGAATGCACAGATTCCGTATCATCTTTGGCTCTATGGATGGGATTCCACTGGATAGGAGGGACATCTCTATGAGAATAGTCCTTGAGATTGACTTTGGTTGTAACACCCAAGTGTTGCAAATACAAGGAGTTGGTTCCCCAATCCTGTACCACTTGCAACTGTCGCATAAATGGTCTTCCTAAGATCATCTCATAAGCATGATTTTTGCTGAAGTCACATATAGCCAAGCTATGCTCAAACTCAACACCACAAGTGGTGAGAGTTATTCCTTCTAGCAATCCTAAGGGTCTTTCAATATGACCATCGGCCATCTGCAATTTCATCCTTGTTGGCCTGAGTGCTGGCTTACCCCAACGCTTCCATAAGGAGGTGGTGGCAATTGCAACTCCTGCACCTGAGTCCAAAATTGCCTTAGTGGTGTAGTCCTGGTAGGTAATGGGAAGATAGGTGTTCCCTTCTTCACCTTCACACATATCTCCTATTTTATCCAAGGGAATTTCTGGCACTGTCCTATGGGATCCTACTTTGGAACGAGGTTTTGCAGCTTCAGTTACTTGACTGGCTACACATTTTCGCGCTTCTGGTCTATCCTTAGGCAGTTCTTCCAAAGTGGAATCGCGTTGCACCTTGGTGTTCGTTACTACCTCCGTGTTCCTTGATATGACTGAGTCATCGTTCCTTACCATGACTGTGGGTGCTCTCATACATGTGGACTTTGCTTCCCATGGGCCTGTGAAGTGGGGTAGCTCTTGTATGGAATTAGACTCAAAGTCCAATCTCTCGTGAGACTGAGCACTCTCATGTTCCCCGTAAATAGATGGGATGTCTTGTGGGAATTGATCGTGTGCATCATCCACAAGTTCAAAAGGAGGGGCGACTTCACTTTCGTTATCCCATTTGTCTTCTTGAATCTCTCGTAGGAAGTCTGGTGCAAACCGATTCATAGAAGAAGAAGTGTCTGGCTCCGTAGAATTAGGCGCATATGCAACCTGGGAAGGAGGGCTTATTCTATCGTTGGCTCTCTCCTCGTTCCCATAGATGGCTGGAGCACAAGCTTCTTGGGGAGGATTACTTATTCTATTACTTTTCCGAACAGGCTCATACGCTCTCTGAGAAGGAATGTGGGTCACCTGTGGAGGTACATAAGCTTTCGGGAGAGGCCCATCTGCCTTTTGGGGAGGAAGATAGGCTTCTTGAGGAGGCGCGTGGGCTTCCTGAAGAGGCTGGCTTATCCGTTCTCTTGCCCTATCCTTTCTTTGAGGGGCAGTTTCCTTCTCTGATTGTGCAATCAGCTTCTCTATTCTTTCCAGCAGTCCATCAAAATGTAACTGCGTCTTAGCTGAACTAGAAATGTTAAATAGGCGGCTGACCTCAAACATGGTCTGAGCCAATTCCACCATTTTGGCACAAATCTTGGTTAGTTCAAGCTCTAGCTCGGCTCTAGGGTAGCATTTCTCATGATTAGTTACGGTTGGCCCTTCTTGGATTCTGGCCTGATATGCTTTCAGCATCATATTTAGGTCTTCCGGAGTGGGGTCAGCTAGGACTGATCCTACTCTAAGGGGTGGTGGGATTTGATGAGGCGGTGGGGAAGGAGGTGGGTTGGATGGAGATGGGAGTGGTGGAGGCGGGGTAATGTGAGAGGGAGTTGGAGCTGTGAGTTCAGTTATCCTCGCTTTAGTTTCTCTTATGCTTTCCTCAAGCTCACTCATCTTTTTAGCCCATTGTCTTTTCATTCTTTCTCGGCTATCTTTCCACGCTCTAGTCCTTTTCTTTGTCACGCTCTCGGTTTCACTAGCCTCTGGGCCCTTTTCCTGGCTTGTCTCTTGGTTTTGCTGCAATGCCTGAGCTCTAGTGACTACCTGCACTGGTGCAGTGGAAGTGACGCTTCCTGAGGAATCTACAACCAAACCAATCACATTGATAGGAGTGATTTTTGGCATATTATTGGGGTTCTTTGGGCAATCTCGTAAAAGATGCTCTTTTCCACAATCTTGGCAAAAGCCTTGGATCGTCACGGACTGATTTTGTGTAGGTGGAGGTAAGGGACAATCACGAATGAAGTGATCTCCCTGACATCGGTAGCATGGTCCTCTAGGGAAGGGTGGTCGTACCTGCCTAGGTTGAGGCCTAGGGTTGGGGTTTGCATACATAACGTTTGTGTAGTCTGACTCCCAACTAGGTTCGCTCGGTTCTTCACTATAGTAGGACTCACCATGTTCTGGAGACTGCATGTAGTAAGCCTGGGGACTATCGACATGTGTAGAATCAAAGCTATGGTCACTCGGGTCACTTTCTGAGATCAATGGGGTTACTGGTACTATGGCCCTATTCAGGTTTTCTTCTGCAACAACATACTTTACTGGAATCACGTTAGCGGGGTTTGGAGGCTGTTGAGCTAGCACCGGTTGGGGTCTCTGTTGGGCCTGATATGGATGCTGATAGGTTTGTTGGGGTCTAGCATATTGTGGTGGTGGATTTTGGTTCTGGTATCGGCATTGTTGGTAGGGCTGCGGATAGGGTTGCCTAACTGCCTGCTTGTTGTATGGGCAATCTTGTGCGGTGTGATTGGTGTATCTCCGTTCTATGGTGCAGTACTGGCTACTAGGGTTTACTTGGGGTTGAGCCATAATAGGGCAGACATTCGCCATATGGTCACCACCGCATGTATAGAATCTTTTCACAGGGGCAAACCTTGGGATTTGTTTGCTAGTTACACCTAATTTCTGAGCTACTTTTTCGGCAAGTTCCTCAATTGATGTGGACTGCGTGGAAGAGTGACTAGATGCACTATCTGAATCTTTGTAGATTTTGGAAAGCTCTAGTTCTTCCCCTAGGTTATCTTCAATGTCAATGCACATGCGCACACATTCTTCTATGGTCCTAGGGTCCTTCATATATACATAGGATCTCAATTTCGTACTCAGCAATCCATCAAGGAATGGATCTCAATTTCGTACTCAGCAATCCATCAAGGAATAAGGCCAATCTGACAGTCTCTTGGGGGGTCTGTTTGAAGCTGTGAATCAATGAGGAGGTATTGTGTCTTATGCCGCTCTTAGAGAACTCTACAATGAATGCCTCTAGGAGTTGGTCTATGCTCCTGAACTGACGCTCATCTAATGGCTGAAACCATGTAAGTGCTGTGTTCCTAAGGGTTAGACCGAAGGCATTGTACTGCGTGAACAGATCTTCCACTTGTTCAGCTCTCAAGACTTGCTTGAACTCCGCCACATGATCATAGGGATCTCCTGTGCCGTCAAATTAATTCTTCATGGACTTAACTAGCTGGGTGGGTCTCAAAGTTCTTGTGTGCTCTCTAGGTCTAGGCAAAGGAAATCCATCCACATTTCTTTGGTTCCTGTGAGCTCTACGCATCTCAGGTTCTACCCTATTCGTCTCCGTCCTCGTTCTTTCTCTGCCCACTGGGTTGGCGAAACTTACTTCTGGTCTATCTCTACTTCTGTCTCTTTGCGTACCATGAGCTTGGGAAGTTCCAGCCCCAGGGTGACCATAGGATACATTTGATCTTGGTTGGGGGAAAATAATTTCACCCTTCCAAGTGTAGGCATGCCTATCATTTTCTGTCACCACAAAGATCCGTTCCGAAGTGTGATCTAAGTAGGTCACTCTACCTGGGCTATCTGGATCCTTAAATTCATAGATCATGATATTTCCTATATCAGTTGGCTGATTGGATTTATACCTCCAAAAGGCTTCATCAATTCCTCGATGGATAAGCAACTCTATGCTCTTGTTGTCTTGGGGTACCCACTCAGGCGTGATAATCCTAGTGAGAACTGATTTACCTCGAGGGGTTCTAGGTTCCGCACCCATGTTCCCTTGTTCCAGGTCACCTAAGTCCGCTTCTGAGATTACATTCCCAAAGTCATCTGTTCTATCCGGGTGACTAGTGACTACATATATAGTTCCTTCCTTGTCCAGGTATGCACCGTTTTCAAACTTGACAGCTGGGTGCTCTAGTCCTATGGATTGATCAGGATTCTTAATCTGGACCACGGATCTTCCTAGGCCGTCCTCATAGATGCTAGCACCTAATCGGTTGGTCCTAAGATATTCCAGCTGTGTTTTGTAAGGGCCTTCTACCCTATACAAATAAGGCACTCCTGAACTTCCCGTAGGTCTGTCCATGCCTTGAGACATTTCTGACTCACTGGTCTCAGAGCTAGGGTAGTATGAGTGGTGGCTCAACTGCTGGGCCCAAGACCTAGCAGTGTGGTTGACACTAGCCTCTGAAGACCTAAGGCTTTGTCTCTCTCTTGCTAGGTGTCGTCCTGATCGAAGGTTCATATGCCTAACTGATTAGCCCAATTTTTTTTTTTCAGAGTACAACCTCGTTGCCGATCAATTGGTACCAGTCACTTGATTCTTTTTAGTTAATTATTGTGTTTATGGTCTTGTCTGATATCACGTCGTCAGGAACACTTGAATGTTCTTCGTACTTTAGGTTGATCGTTCCACGTTAGGTTCTTTTCCTTTAGGTTATCGACAGTACAGAGATTATGTTTTTAACTTGAACTTGAGTTTTTAGGTAGTCTTCACTTGATAACTGCCTACCGTCGCCCTGGCTTACTCCTATCACTAGTCGTTCTTAGCTTGAGCTAGGAAATGACAGAGGGAGTTGAGAATATTCCAACCTTACTTGTTGATCCCTTGCTTTATGGTGCTCAAGAACCCGGTTCTCAAGCTTGCAAAGAAACCTTGCTTTGTATGCTCTCAGTTGCTCTCAATGGACCTATAAAAGTCCCACGGTTAGCTCAATGCTTATATTCAAAGGACAAAACCAACCACTTTCATTCATGTGACACAAACACACATTTGCATTGTGACTTTTAGGAAAATAATTCTAAAGGCCCCTGACTTTGATCCCCCTGGGTATGGCCAACTTTCCAACAAGCCCAAGAGCTCCAAAATTGGATTTCGTATGAAAAAGTTATGACTGTTCAGGGTTTAGGGGGTTAAATTAGGATTCAATACAAGCTAACAGTCAAACAGGAATACTCGAGTAGCTTGTGGCACGGCCTCGCGATGCAATACTACACCCTAGTGTTTGTCCCACACTTAATCAAAATTTAGACCAATAATTTTGCCTTGAAAATTTGACCTAATTTGCCCTTCTAACGCGTTCGCAAAGTCTGTCGGTCGCGATTGACAGGTCAGTCGCGATCGACGTGTCGATCGCGATTGACAGGTCCGTCGTGGCTGTCAGTCGCGATTGACAGGTCCGTCGTGGCTGTCAGTCGCGATTGACTGGTCAGTCGCGATTGACAGGGGTTACGAAAAGTCAATCAGTCGTGGTCAAAGGGTCGTTGACTTTGTCGGTCGCGATTGATGAGTCAATCGCGATTGACAGGTCGGTCGCGAGGGTCTGTCGATCGTGGTCAAACAGTCGTTGACCGTGTCGGTCGCGATTGACAGAGCCGTCGTGGTCTGTCCGTCGTGGTCAAACAGTCGTTGACTGTGTCGGTCGCGATTGATGAGTCGATCGCGATTGATGACTCGATCGCGATTGACACGTGTCGCGCGTATGATCCGTCAGTCGTGGTCAATCGATCGTTGACTCTGTCGGTCGCGATTGATAGAGCCGTCGTGGGCTGTCGGTCGCGATTGACGTGTCGATTGCGATTGACAGGTCTGTCCGTCGTGGTTTGTCGATCGCGATTGACAGAGCGATCGCGATTGACAGAAATCTGTGGAATTTCAAAAAACTAAACACATTTTTGGGAAGCTCTAGGCCTGTAGGTCATGGATATGCACTTTGTTTAGCAATTAGAGCAATTTTTCAGTCGATCGCGATTGACAGAGCTCGGCGACACACAGACAATTACTCAGATTTCCGTACCTGCGCGGAGTGCTGGGGATGATGATGCAGCCTGTACCTGCAAGAAAACTCAGAAAACATGCAAAAACAGCACATGCAAATTCGCTCTCTCGCTCTCTCTCACAAGTGAAATGAGGGAAATGAGGTGGAGATGGGGATATAGTCAAAAAACTGAAATTTTCGCGATGATGGAGATGGAGGTGGGAGATGGTGATGATGATGATGGAAATGAAGATGGTAAAGAAGGTAAAAGAAAATCGATGAGAGTGAAGAAAATACCTACAACTCCAACGCGTCAACTCTACGTCTTACCATCACACGCTCGTCCTCAAAGCTCGATCCCCGGCAACGGCGCCAAAATTTGGTGTAGCTCAATGATGAGTAGCACCTCCTTTAATGTCAATCCGGGAAGACGTGAGGATGGTATGAAGACCTCGAGCAAGTGGCGGCACAAGTGCGTGAGTGAGAAGCACACAAGCATGCACACACATACACACACACGCGCACACACGGCAAGACAAAGAGAGAGAATCAATGGAGCTTTTAGATTACTTTCAAAATGCTCTTACAAGTTCGTTTCAATTACAATCTACCCTCAAAAATGAGCTCTCTAGCTCTTTTTATAGTTTTTGACTAGCTTTTGGCCCTGTCCAGACCTAGTGTCCGGCCTAGTTAAAAATTAGGTTCCAGGGCTTATTTGGGGGCTCAAACGAGATCTAAAAAATACGAAAATTGGTACGCAACTACTTCTAAGGCTCCTCAAGCTCAAGGACTCCTTGGCTTGCACAAAATGGAGCTACAAAAATGTTAAATGATATTTACAATGATTGTTAGTGATAAAAATCACTGTTGTTGTAGGGATTTCTTCTAGTGATCTGCCATACATATCTTCGAGCTCCCTACTTGCTCTTCCTCCCTGCATGTCCATCTCTTTGATCTGCATTAATGTCTTGAAAAAATATTGGCCTACTTGCCAGATCTTCTTTGACTGCCCTGTTTGCTTGTGCTGTCCCTTCGCTCTGACTCCCTTCTTTGACTTTCACGTCTTGTAAGTCCTGGTGTACCAAGACTACTGCCAACACAGTACGAGATGCCTTTCTACAACGATTCAGACTAAAGAAGAATCCTGCTGAAATCTTTGAGTATCTACAGAGCAACCGACAGAAGGCAAATCAGAATGTCCAGGAATACGCTACTCTCTTTAGAACATATTTACGGCAGATACCACAGGCACATGCTAATCTACCTGACGATGTCATCTCTCAATGGTTTATCAATGGACTAACCCCACAACTGAAGCAGATTATGATCATCAGATGTGTTGGAGCAATGACACTGGATGCAGTCATTGCAATGGCTCTACAGTTGGAATCCAAGGTTGGTGGATTTTCAGAAGACTTGGAATGGTTAAGGACAAACAAAAATATGACTGAAGATATAACCAGGCAAGTATACTGCACCATGTGCAAAAATTCAGGGCATACAAGTGCCAACTGTGCGCTAAATCAAACATTCTGCGCTATCTGCAACACTGCCAGACACTCCACCGGAAATTATGTCTACAATGCCAGAATACAGGGAACAGCAACAGTCAATGCTGTTATTCAAGAACATGGATAGGCAGCGAATCACTATGTACCTCCACAACTGAGAAACAATCAACCACAGGGATATCGGAACTACCGAGGACAAAGGAACAACAATTATAATGCCAACCGATGGCAGAACGGACCACCACCGGAAAACCCCAATTTACCACCGCCATACTAAGGTCTGATGGAGGGGGAGAATACTTCTCCCAAGAGTTCAATGATTATCTTTGGAATGCAGGTATTAAGAGAGAAATAACTTGCAGGTATACACCACAACAAAATGGTGTAGCAGAAAGAAGGAACAGGACTTTGGTTGAGTTTGCTAGAGCTATGCTAAAGGAGAAGAATTGTCCAAATTATCTTTGGGCTGAAGCTGTAAATACAGCTACATATCTTGTGAATAGATTACCATGTGCAGCTCTCAATGGTATGACTCCATATGAAGCTTGGTGGGGTAAGAAACCAACACTAGATCATTGTAGAATGTTTGGATCAATTGCATATGCTTATGTGCCATCACAACTTAGGCATAAACTTGAACCAAAGGCAGAAAAATATGTGTTCCTTGGTTATGATGAAAAGCAGATGGGTTACAGGTTGTGGAATCCTTTAACAAAACAATTTATTGTTTCTAGAGATGTTACATTTGATGAACAGAAAAGTTGGTATGCAGATCAAAGTCATACAACTGAAGAATTTGAAGAAGAGGTAAGAAGATGTGAGAAAGGAAAATCAATTGTGCAGGTAAATAGAGATGAAGACTATATGCAAGCAAGTACATCCACAAGTGGATTAACAAGAAGAAATGAAGAAGCTCCTATATTTGATGAAGAAGTGTATCCAGACACATATGAAGAATGCGAACCAAGAAGGTCAAGCAAGACTAGAAGACAACCAGAAAGGTATTCTTATGACACTTCTTACATAACTCAGAAGAACTATGCATATATGGTCAAAGATGATGAAGAACCTCAGAACTATGATGAAGCTAAAGGTAAGAAGCAATGGGAAGAAGCAATGAAGGAAGAATTCAATGCACTGGAGGAGAACAAGACATGGGAACTTGTTCCTAAACCAAATGGTAAGACAGTAATTGGAAATAAATGGGTTTATAAAGTGAAGAAGCTTGCAGATGGAAGTATAGCCAGATACAAAGCTAGATTGGTGGTGAAAGGCTATGCCCAGACTTATGGCATAGATTATGATGAGACATTCAGTCCTGTAGCTAAGATGTCAACTATAAGGACAATCATTGCTATTGCAGCTTCAAAAGGATGGACTCTAAGTCAATTGGATATAAAAAATGCATTCTTGAATGGATACATATCAGATGAGGTATACATGGAACAACCTCAAGGGTTTATAGATTCCAGGTATCCAAATTTTGTTTGCAGGTTGAGAAGAGCATTGTATGGATTGAAGCAAGCTCCAAGAGCTTGGAACTATAGACTGGTGAAGTATCTCAATGATCTTGGATATCAAAGTTCAAAAGTAGATTCAAGTCTACTTATCAAAAGAACAGAGGAAGGTACAATCTACATTTGTATTTATGTAGATGACATTATAATCACAGGTACTTCAGATGAAGGTATCAAGGAGGTAAAGAGATTGCTTGAAAAAGAATTCAAGATCAGTGACCTAGGAAAGTTATCATACTTTCTTGGAATGGAAGCTACTTATACAGATCATGGCATATATGTGTCACAAGAAAGGTATCTTCTGAACTTGTTGAAGAAGTTTGATATGGAAAATTGCAGAGAAGCTTCAACTCCACTTGAAGTTAATCACAAGCTTAGTAAATATGATGGTGCAGACTACAAAGATATGAGGAAGTATCAATCTCTTGTGGGTAGTTTGATTTATGCTACATTAACAAGACCTGATCTTAGTTATGCAGTGGGAGTTTTGTCACAATTCATGCATTGTCCAAAGGACCCACATTGGATTGCAGGTCAAAGAGTTCTCAGATATATCAAAGGAACTATAAAGGAAGGATTATATTATCCTTTTACATCAGATTTGAAGTTGAGAGCCTATAGTGATTCAGATTGGGCAGGTAATCAAGATGACAGAAGATCAACTCATGGTTACATGATATATATTGGTGATAAGCTTGTAAGTTGGTGTTCAAAGAAACAACATACAGTAGCATTATCATCAACTGAAGTAGAGTACAAAGGACTTGTGGAAGAAGCTAAGGAAGTCATATGGATGCAGACATTGTTCAAGAGCTTAGGCATTGATCAAGGTACACCTACAATACATGGAGATAATATGAGTTCACTTTATCTTGCAGCAAATCCAGTATTTCATGCAAGGACAAAGCACATAGAGATACAGTATCATTTTCTCAGAGAAAAGGTAATGGAGAAGGAGATTGAAGTGGAGTACATTTCTACTAAAGATCAGTTAGCAGACATAATGACAAAGAGCTTGGATGGTGTGAAGACCAGCAGATTCAAAAGCATGGCAGGAGTAAAAGAAAAGAAGATGATATGGAGAAACAGGGAATGTCAATTAGTGATTGAGGGGGAGCTGTTGGAGAAACACTCACTAATTGGACATATATTTGAAGGTCAAATCTTAGCAAGAAAACCCCATGCCTATGTGAAGGGACAAATTCACAAGTGTATCATATTTGTAAAGTTAGTTCACTTTAGTTTTAGAAGTTTTTTAAAATCACGAGAATACGAAAATCTATATAAGTTAGTTTGTATCAACTGACGCGGAGAGAGAGAGAGAGAGAAAGAAGAAGTAGAAGAAGGAGTTCATTTTATACGACTGTGTATAGTCCTGCTTCTCTGAGTGAGAAAGCAACTGTAAAAACTTCTGAGTTTTTTATAGTTATGAGAAAGAACTGAGTAAAGTTCTGTGTATGAGTCTCTCTCCATCATCTCCATGCTTGCCTACTGTGTGATGAATTCAAAAGTTCAAGTTTTCTGAGCAATTCGATGCCTGGCATCGAATCTTGGCTGATAAGTCATTTTTTCATTCTCTGTGTGTTAACTGTTGTTGAATCTTCTAAAAATATGAAGTTTGTGGAGCAACTCGATGCCTGGCATCGAGTTCCAGCATAAAATGGATGCCCGGCATCGACTTCTAGCATATAAGTCATCTTCTTCATGTGTGTGTAAAATAGAGTGTTTCTGGTGCAGAAAAATAGCCAAAAAAAGCCCAAAGTCGATGCCCGGCATCGACTTGGACTGAAATTCGATGCCAGGCATCGAATTTTTTATTTTTGGACACCAGGATTACTAAAACAAGAAAAAATTCCAGTTTTGGAAGGTCATAGAGGGTCATCTTGTGAAGGCCATAACTTGAGTTCTAGAGGTCCGTTTGATGCCTATGATAGCTTGTTGGAAAGCTCTACTCTTCTAGTTTTAGCCTATAAAGTTTCATGGAGAAATAATACTTGAGCTAGGAGAAATTAGCAAAATACTGAAGGTATGTCATTTCAGTGACTAGGAATTTCTGTAGAAGCAAAGTTCTCACTTTAGGCTATCATTTCTCAAAGTTTGGAGTGGCAATGAGTTAATGGTGACCATAGAGGTGTTCTAGTGTCACCTTAATTCATTTCTTGTGGTGTTTCACACATCAACAGATGTCATAAGCCAAACACCTATAAATGATTCTAGTCAGAGCACAACATCCATATAAAACCTGCTTCAGCAGCCATCGTTTGTGGGCTAGGTGTATCTGGTCAATTATCCAGTGGGGTAAGTTGATGGTAAGGCTCTGTGTCTCTGCTAGATACAAACTAAACCATATCTTTTTGGGTGGCATGGTGAATCTATCTTGGGCAGGAAAAGCAAAGTGTTGCATGCACATGCGAAGGTGGATTGCAATATTAGGCGTCATGGCCACCATGCCTTGAGCTTGGTGAGGCTTCAATTCTTCATGTAATCAGGCACTAGGGTCTCATTCTCTGTTGGAATATGCATTCCGTGCATATCTAGGGCCTCTCTCACCAAGTTGTTTGATAGCCTAAACCTCTTGAGCTCATTTCCCTTTGTCAGAGATGGAAGCACAAATGAGCTTGCACCTTTTGGGTTCTTGTTTGGAGTCAAGGTGTTGATGAGATAGTAGCATCGCATGAAGTCAGGCTTTGGGAGCTGGGCACTGAAGTATGCACCCAATCCTGCCTTCTCCCATACCGGACGTAGACCTTCTGCATTTTGTAACTTCTCGAATTCCCTTTTAAAGAAATAATATTTACCTGGCTTCCCATTTAAGTCCAACTCTGATTCCCATAGGTATGTTCCCTCTCCCAAGGGTCCTGCTACTTCACTAAACCAGTGGGAAGCTTTTCCTACGGGTAAGGTATGGCCACTGGGAGGGTCCGCAATAGCTATGATTTTGATGGCCTGCAATTCTTCTGGTCTTTCATTTGTCTCAAGCAAAATGGGTAAACTGTCTAAGTCCACCACTGGCTGGCTCGTTCCTGTTTGAGAGCTTGTTCCCGCAGCGTCAGCCCATGTTGCAGAATTTGCTGCCGGTTCTGTGAGAATATATGAACAAACGTTAACATTGCAATGGACACAAAATGACACTGTGTCCCCGTTACAACATTAACTTGATGAATTGTGATGTAGTTAGTTGGTTAGTTAGTGCTCGCGTGGATGTGAGTGTGAAGTGTGGTTAGCTGATGCTGAATACCTATGAGCTAATGGGGGGGTCGGGTGCAGTGTGAGGGTGATGCAGTTAGTCAGTGGTAATGAATTTACAAATGGGATCAAGGCTTTGTTACATGCTTTGGGCTGCCAAACAAACTGATTGGCTGTTGGTCTTGATTTTGTGGAGACTCTGGAGGGCTTTATAAGAGTGTCTGCTTGGAAATGAGGCTTTTTAGGGACCCATTTACAAGTGATTCTGCTCGTGCTCATGTGCCAATGTGTGTTCGCGCGTGATGAATACAAGTGGGTATCGGTTGTGCGAGTGAGTGAACCATGTTGTACAGGGTGTGGTCTCGGTGTAGCTATTTGAGCCCGCAAGCAAGCCTTAGGCACCCAAATTTGTCTTGATTGTGGGCTAGCCTTCATCAACTTCTTGGGTACCCAAATAGGCTTCGCTTTTGCAGAGGAATTTTTGAAAGACTTCTGATTAGTGTCGTGTTGTTGATTACTAATAAGAAGCTTTGCCTGTGTGGTTGGCTTGATCGCAACAGGGTGTTTGCCTTTCCACACCCACACTTGTTTCAATGGCTGAGACATCCTGTGTTGCACGTACTCTTGGCCTCCAGTAGAGGTAGTACTCTGCTCCTTCTGTGTTTGATCTGCCCTTGGTTGCTGCATCCCTCTGGCCTTTGGAAAAGAAGGGAGTTCCGTTGCGTCCTTGACTTCTTGATTGAGAACATCATTCCTCTACATCACACAGTTTTGGACAAGAATAGCATGGTCATCTTCATGTGTACTCCTGGAAGGACCAGGAGTTTGTGCCTTTCCTAGTTCCTTGAGTGCTTTATTTTCTAATTCAACTGTAATTCGACTCTGATTTACCCGTACTTGAAGAAGTCCGCTTCTTAGGTTCAAGTTGACTGCATGATCATAGATCCAGTCTTGACCCAAGAAAAGAGGCTCCGTTAGGTCCTCATCTTGACACACTAGTACTTTGACTGTCATTACTTCGTCTTGAATATAGAGGGGAAGTTCCACCTCGCCCATGCAAGGGGTTTCCACACCTCCCAATCCAAGGCTCTTACAGTCCTTGCACCCTTCCCTTGTCCTATCTCTAAGGTTATAAAAGGACGTCGATCAATTATCCTATGAGAGCTAATACCTGAAACTTCACACATAGCCACATGATATCCTTGATCTGCATATGCATCTGCCCTAGGTTGCTCTCTACCCTGTCTTCTCAACTTCATTCTCCGGATACGTTCCAATGCTTCTGCTTGAGCTTCTTCTCGAATTTGTCTTTCTTCTTCTTTGCGTTTCTTAGGAGTGTTGAGTCGACTTAGCATCTCTTCCATCAAAGGTTCCTGATATAACTTGACTCTGCACCCGCTTATGTAGCTCGGGAGAATATCGCCTTCCAATGTTGCTAGTTGCACTGCTCCACTTGTTGAGATTCTATTAATGATCATGGGTCTGTAGCCTCTCTTCTCTAGTTTCCTTGCATGTTGTTTCAAAGTGTAGACTAATACTAGGTCGCCTGCCTTCAAACCTTTATCCTTAACGTGGGCATCAAAGGATGCCTTCTGTCGTTTCTTAGCTGCATATATTCTTGCTGCAGCTCTTAGTCGGGTTTCACCTAATCGTTCAAGGTCAAAAATTCTCGAAGAGAGTTCATGACCCGTCCACTCATGCTCCTGTGCTACTTTCAATGTAGGTATTAAGAAGTCCAACGGTAGCACTGCATTTTGGCCAAATACCATCTGAAAGGGGGTGGCTTGGAGTACCATTTTGTAGGCGACTCGGTATGCCCAAACAGCATGGTGTAGCTGTTTGTCCCAATCAGAGTGTTTATTGTTCACTAATTTTGTCAGTACATTGCATAAGATCTTATTGGTGCTCTCAGCCTGGCCATTTGCTTGAGGGTGATAGGGGGCATACTTCTTATGTACTACCAAGAATTCTTGGAGTAGATTTTCAATAACTTCATTCAAGAAGTGAGTGCCTCTATCACTAACTAGCTCTATAGGTAGCCCGTATCTAGTGAACACATTCTCAAATAAAAACTTAGCTGTTGTTTGAGCATCATTCTTTGTTGTGGCTTTTACCTCTACCCACTTTGTTAGATAATTGTTGGAGCAAGTCTATGACAAGCCTAAGTATTGGCTTGAGTCTCACAAAGTCATTAAAGAAGCTTCAAAATGAAGACTATGTAAAGTTCACTTGTGAACTACCTCTTGTAACTTTTGAAGAGTTTACTTAATGTAAAAGTAAGAGAATCTTAAGTGGTTGAGCCCACATGATCAAGAATGGAAAGAGGAGCCACGAATTCGTGATTTGTGGTAGGTAGAGAATCAAATCAATCATTGATTGATTGGAGAGTGATTGAGGGAAGTTAGCCTCCCAAACTCAACTATAAATAGATGGCAGTTTTAGTCGTGGTTAGAGAGACCTATGTGAAGACCTCCAAGAGCTGAGCTTTATGCCATATCAAGGTGTGATTACAAGGCACACATATGTATCAGTAAGTCATTGTATTGTACAAGAAATGTACTTTCATTTTCATGATTATTTGGTTTCATCTTTCCATGTTCTTGTGAAGTGTACTACTCACTGCCATTACTCTCAGTTTTCTCAGTCAGCTTGCAGAGATGTTTTCTCTGAGCTTGGTTCATCATTTTCAGTGATTTAACTTGGTAAAGTTAGCTCTATAAGTCTACTATATGCTCACAAATTTTCATGTCATTTGGATGTTGGAATCTTCAGTTATGTTCATTTGAAGTCAACAGGGTATGTTCATCTTCACTTCTCTGTCAGGTACCCGACTTTTTCAGTCATCTTGTCAGAGTCATTTCTCAGTGGTTACTCATCCAAATTCAGTAATTTAAAGCTTTTTGGATTCAACTTACTGTCTAGTATAAGCATACAAATTTGCATGATCATTGGATTCTTACATCTTGAGTTATGTTAATTTTTCTACTCACTGGTCTATTTCTGTAGCAGCCCGTGAAAATCGGGATGATGTCATCACTTGTTAAAAGTCATTCTCAGTGTGTGGTTTGTTATTTTTGATGAGATTACTCTCTAAAGTTAGCTCTTTAAGCTACCTAGCCTTCCCCAAGAGGAATTAATCTAATTGCTGCTGTGCTCAGAGAATTATGTAAAACACTGGACAGGTGTATCAACCAAGAATAGCAAGTTTTCACCTCTGAGCTAACTCCAACTTATCTGTTTTGATCTATCTTTTTGAGAGTGATCTTCCAAGGTACATAGGGTGTCTAATACATCCATTGGCAAGCTAAAAGGGCCCACCATCTACTCCTGGAGTTCATTTGGCTGGTGTAGAGCAAAGATTTTGCAACACCTCTTCATCTTCAACACATACCTGTCCATCTCTTCACAGTGGTATCAGAGCAAGGTTGGACAACATGGCAGATGGATTTCCTTCATCAATTGACAAATTGGACAGAGGTAACTACTCAGCTTGGTCATTAAGAATGGAAGCTTATCTCCAAGGTAGAAGTTTATATGGTTATGTGGCTGGAGATGAAGTTATGCCAAGTTTCAGGAACAAAAGTCAACCAACACAAGAAGAGCAAGAAAGATTGAGCACATGGTGCTCCAAGGATGCACTTGCAAGGTCTTATCTCCTCAACTCTATCTCAGATTTTTTGTTGCCTCACATTAGAAGTTGTAAGACATCTCAGGAAGTGTGGGATGCACTTGAAGCTTTCTTTTCTTCAAGTACCAAAGCTAGGAAGCATCAACTATGGCTGGAGTTCACAACTCTCAAGAAGGCTCCCAAACAAAATGTGACTGATTTTGTCACAAAGCTCAAGGACATAGC
Source organism: Ceratopteris richardii (assembly GCA_020310875.1). Taxonomy (NCBI): domain Eukaryota; kingdom Viridiplantae; phylum Streptophyta; class Polypodiopsida; order Polypodiales; family Pteridaceae; genus Ceratopteris; species Ceratopteris richardii. The sequence goes on along the minus strand of CM035427.1, from coordinate 134,678,108 downwards.
AGATCAGTTGGGAAGCATTGGAGAGGTAATAGATGAAGAGCAAATTGTAAGGCAGGTCATCAATGGCTTGAAGGCAGATGATAAGTGGGAAGCATTCACCACAGCTATGGATTTGTACATGGACATGCATGTACCTGATTTCAACACACTCATTGGACAACTACTTACTCAAGAGGCAAAGCTTATCAAAAATGGAGAAAGCTCTAAAGGTAATCAATCTTCAGCTTTATACACGGATAAAAGCAAGTCTAAAGATAACAAAGGAAAGGCAAAGAAAGTGGATGATGAAGCAGGTACATATCAAGCTAACTATGCAGGTAGAGGAAGACATGGTAGAGGTAGAGGAAGAGGAGGTAGACAAGGCAGGGAGAGATCCCAAGACTCCAACTCATGTTCTATTTGTGGATTAACTAATCATACAACTGAAAATTGCTTTAGGAATTCCAGGAATCAAAGAGGCAGAGGATACAATAGAGGAAGTTATGGCTACTCAAGAGGAAGGTTCAACAACTACCATGGCAACTACAACAACTACAATCATTCAAACTATCAAGGAGGCTACAAAGGAAGGAGAGACTACAATAACTATACAGAAGACTCAAACAAAGAGGATTCATTATTGATCATGAACATGGCTATGCCACAAGGTAAATCTGGTGAGCATGTTTTCTACATAAATTCAGGTTGTTCAAATCATGTGGCAGGAAATGTGGCACTCCTATCAGATTTAGAAGATCCAAGGAATAAGCATGAGGTACAAACAGGAGATGATACAAAACATCCTGTGGAGAAAATAGGCAATGTCAAAGCACCTGATGGAAACATCAACCTACTCAGTAAGGTACTCTATGTCCCTACCATTACAAAGAATTTGATAAGTGTTGGGCAGATAGTAGAGAAAGGGTTGCAAGTCAGGTTCACAAAAGCAGGAGCATTTGTTGAAGATCCAAGTCAAGGATTCAGAAGAATTGCAAAAGGTGAAAAGACAGGTAGATTGTTCACATTTGAATTACAGGACACTAGAAACATTGCTCTCTTTAATTATGGTAGTCAGACACTCACAGAATTGGAAGTATGGCACAAAAGGTTAGCACATATTGGTGAAAGGTCATTAAAGCAAATCTGCAGGGACCAAAGTGTACTTGGACTCCCTAACTTGTCAAAACAACATATGATTTATAAGTGTAGTGCATGTCAGTTTGGAAAGTCCCACAGGTTACCATTCATGAAGAAAGGTTATATGCATGGAGATCTCTTGGAGTTGGTTCATACAGATGTATGGGGACCAAGCAAGGAAGCTTCAATATCAGGATCAAGGTATTATGTTTCCTTTATTGATGATTGCAGCAGATGGACTATCCTATTCTTTATGAAACACAAAGATGAAGTTTTTTCATGTTTCAAAAGATATTTGGCTCTTGTGGAGAATCAAACAGGTAAATCACTAAAAAGGCTAAGGTCAGATGGAGGGGGAGAATACTTCTCCCATGATTTTGATTCTTTTCTTCAAGAAAGAGGAATCAAAAGAGAGGTAACTACAAGGTACACTCCTGAGCAAAATGGAGTGGCAGAAAGGAGGAATAGAACAATTGTTGAAGCTGCAAGGTCTATGTTAAATGAAAAGCATTTACCTAATTACTTATGGGCTGAGGCTGTATCTACAGCCACTTACTTGATTAACAGGTTGCCTTCAAAATCCCTTGATGGGATGACTCCATATGAGGCTTGGAATGGAAGAAGACCAAGTTTAGATCATTGTAAAATTTTTGGATGTATTGCTTTTGCTCATGTTCCTTCACAGGTTAGAGGCAAGATGGATCCAAAAGCAGAAAGGTGTGTATTTATTGGATATGACAACAATCAAAAGGGCTACAGGTTATACAACCCTACCAACAAAGGATTCTTGGTAAGCAGAGATGTAGTTTTTGATGAGAACAATTCATGGTATGAAGATTCATGCAGGAAGATCAATTTACCATATGATCTTGAAGAAGATTTTCCAAAGCTTGGTAGAGAACAATCAAAGATTGAAGAACAAGACACCTCAGAGGATGATGAAGAATCTCACATGGAAAAGATCAAAGCATGGAAGTCTAAAGGTAAAGCAAAATTGCAGGAACTCGGACATGAGGCAGAATCATCACATCATGGCCTAAGAAGATCTATGAGGGAAAAGAAAAAACCAGAAAGGTATGGGTTTGACACCTCATTAGTAACTAAACATTCTATCTACATAGCACAGGACATAAACCAAGAGGAGCCATCATCATTTGAAGAGGCCAAAGCAAAAACAGAATGGAAGCATGCAATGAAGGAAGAGATTGAAGCACTTGAGGAAAACAACACTTGGGATTTGGTGCCCAAGACTTCATCCATGAAGGTAATAGGCTCAAGATGGGTCTATAAACTCAAGAAGAATTCTGATGGTTCCATTAACAGGTATAAGGCAAGGCTTGTAGCAAAAGGCTTTGCACAAACTCAGGGAATTGATTATGAGGAGACCTTCTCTCCTGTGGCAAAGATGCCTACTATTAGGGTTTTGCTTAGTATTGCCTCTTCCAAGAATTGGAAGATACTTCAACTAGATGTGAAGAATGCATTCTTGAATGGTTGGATAACAGAAGAGGTATATATGGCACAACCACCTGGTTTTGAGAATCAAGTTTATCCTAATTATGTGTGTAAACTTAACAAAGCATTGTATGGTCTCAAGCAAGCTCCAAGAGCTTGGAATTTCAGGCTTGTTTCATTCTTGCAGGACAAAGGCTTTCAACCAAGCAAAGCAGATCCTTCACTCTTTATTAAAAAGAGTAATTCCGAGGTCATCTACCTATGTGTATATGTGGATGATATTATACTGACAGGAAATGATGTAGATGGTATGAAGAAGATCAAAGATCAGATGAGAGAAGAGTTCAAGATAAGTGATTTGGGTTCACTTACCTACTTCCTAGGTTTGGAAGTTGTCTACAAAGATCATGGTTTGTTTCTCACTCAAAGAAAGTACATTAAGGACATGTTGGCAAAATTCAAGATGCAAGATTGTAAGATTGCAGGTACTCCAATGGAGGTCAATCACAAATTGAGCTCACATGAAGGTGAACTCATAGAGGACATCACATCATATCAAAGTCTAGTGGGTAGTCTCAACTATGCCACATTGACAAGAGTAGATATATGTTACAGTGTGAGTGTGCTAAGCCAATTTATGCACACACCAAGGAAAACACATATGGATGCTGCCAAAAGGATACTCAAATATCTCAAAGGAACCATAAATGAAGGACTTTACTATCCTTATGTATCTGATTTAGGTTTGAAGCTATTTTCTGATGCAGATTGGGCTGGCTCCAAGGAAGATAGAAGGAGCACTTCAGGTTATCTTACCTTTGCAGGTTCAAAGCTTATTTCATGGTCATCCAAGAAGCAACCCACAGTTGCTCTCTCTTCTACTGAAGCTGAATACAGAGGTCTTGCCATAGCTACACAGGAAGCTATGTGGATGAAGACATTATTCAAAGATCTTGGATTGGAGTTTGGAACTCCAACTATTTTTGGTGACAATATGAGTTCTATTCACTTGGCTGCTAATCCTATTTTTCATGCAAGGACTAAACATATTGAAGTTCATTATCATTATGTACGAGAGAAGATCCTAAGCAAGGAGATTCAAATATCATATGTGTCCACTCATCAACAATGTGCAGATATTCTAACTAAAGCATTGGATGGTACAAAGCTTTGCAAATTCAAGGCTATGATTGGTTTGCAGGTAATCTTGGAAGATTGAAGACCTCAAGCATACTTGGCTTGAGGGGGAGCTGTTGGAGCAAGTCTATGACAAGCCTAAGTATTGGCTTGAGTCTCACAAAGTCATTAAAGAAGCTTCAAAATGAAGACTATGTAAAGTTCACTTGTGAACTACCTCTTGTAACTTTTGAAGAGTTTACTTAATGTAAAAGTAAGAGAATCTTAAGTGGTTGAGCCCACATGATCAAGAATGGAAAGAGGAGCCACGAATTTGTGATTTGTGGTAGGTAGAGAATCAAATCAATCATTGATTGATTGGAGAGTGATTGAGGGAAGTTAGCCTCCCAAACTCAACTATAAATAGATGGCAGTTTTAGTCGTGGTTAGAGAGACCTATGTGAAGACCTCCAAGAGCTGAGCTTTATGCCATATCAAGGTGTGATTACAAGGCACACATATGTATCAGTAAGTCATTGTATTGTACAAGAAATATACTTTCATTTTCATGATTATTTGGTTTCATCTTTCCATGTTCTTGTGAAGTGTACTACTCACTGCCATTACTCTCAGTTTTCTCAGTCAGCTTGCAGAGATGTTTTCTCTGAGCTTGGTTCATCATTTTCAGTGATTTAACTTGGTAAAGTTAGCTCTATAAGTCTACTATATGCTCACAAATTTTCATGTCATTTAGATGTTGGAATCTTCAGTTATGTTCATTTGAAGTCAACAGGGTATGTTCATCTTCACTTCTCTGTCAGGTACCCGACTTTTTCAGTCATCTTGTCAGAGTCATTTCTCAGTGGTTACTCATCCAAATTCAGTGATTTAAAGCTTGTTGGATTCAACTTACTGTCTAGTATAAGCATAAAAATTTGCATGATCATTGGATTCTTAAATCTTGAGTTATGTTAATTTTTCTACTCACTGGTCTATTTCTGTAGCAGCCCGTGAAAATCGGGATGATGTCATCACTTGTTAAAAGTCATTCTCAGTGTGTGGTTTGTTATTTTTGATGAGATTACTCTCTAAAGTTAGCTCTTTAAGCTACCTAGCCTTCCCCAAGAGGAATTAATCTAATTGCTGCTGTGCTTAGAGAATTATGTAAAACACTGGACAGGTGTATCAACCAAGAATAGCAAGTTTTCACCTCTGAGCTAACTCCAACTTATCTGTTTTGATCTATCTTTTTGAGAGTGATCTTCCAAGGTACATAGGGTGTCTAATACATCCATTGGCAAGCTAAAAGGGCCCACCATCTACTCCTGGAGTTCATTTGGCTGGTGTAGAGCAAAGATTTTGCAACACCTCTTCATCTTCAACACATACCTATCCATCTCTTCACAATAATCTGTCACAACAATGATGTATTCATCATGTGAACCCTTGGCTGGGGGATTAATAGGACCTACAAAGTCTATTCCCCACTTAGAGAATGCACATCCACCCATCATGGGTTTCAGTGGCATCTCATCTTTGCATATAGGATACTGAGTTCTCTGACAAACATCACACCGTTTCACATAGGTATGTGCATCCATGTGAAGGGTCGGCCACCAAAAGCCCGCAAATAGTATTGCCTTGATCACCCGATCTGGTCCAAAGTGTCCTCGTGCTACACCTTGGTAAGCAGTTTCCAAGATCTTGAGATATTCACTCTCATGGATGCATAGTCTTAGGTAACCATCTTTACCTCGCTTGTACAGATTATCACCAACGAGTGAGTACTCTAGGGCTTCTTGCTCTAAACTTCTTTTCCTAGCCAAAGTCATATCTGGAGGAAATGTTTTTGTCCTTAGAAAGGCCACTAATGGTTCACTCCAATCTGGCACTATGGACACTTGATAAAGTGTGGCATGTTCCACAGGTGGTTTAGTGCAACAGATTGGGCATTCCTTGCACAACTTTTGGACATCAGCTTCCATCGTCGGCCAATGCACTCCGAGTCTCCTTAGTGTCTGCAGGGTTCGTTGCTTTGAGTAGTGTTGCTCTAATGCACCTACATGTGCTAATTGCAACCATTTAGCGTACTCATCCTCTTTCACACAACACGCCAAGATCCCTTGATCCGTGTGCTTGTACATACTTCCTGCCATGATGTGATACTTTGTTTTACTACCTCTTTATCCTGTGTGTTTATTACAGGGTGGTTAGGCCCCTATGTCAATACTGGCACTAATGGCTTAGCCCACTGCGGCACCACTTCCAAATTAAACAAGTAAGCATCAGGAAGGTCATCTGACACTCCTTGTGGGGCTTCTCCAGATGTGAGCCTAGAGAGATGGTCTTCTCTCAAGTGAGTCTTACCTTTCCTCACTACAACCTCAAAGTCATACTCCATTAATGAGAAACCATCTCACTAATCTACCTATATTGCATGGCTTGTTCACGAGATATAGCAGTGCCTGATGGTCAGTAAAAAAATTAAACTTATTTGCAAGCAAGTAATGTCTAAACTTTTTAACTGCATATACCATGCCTAGTCCTTCTCTCTCCGTAGTGGTATAATTTCGTTCAGCTGCATTCAATTGTCTACTAGCATAGGCAATTGGAAGATCCATATTACCTTCACCGGTAGGCTGCGCAAGTACACACCCAATAGCATAATTAGATGCATCAACATGAACATGGAAAGGCTTATTCCAATCTGGTGTGGTCAAGATCGGTGTTGAACATAATTGCCGTTTAAGCTCATTGAAAGAATTCTCACATTCATTAGTCCACTCAAAGTTAGTCAAAAGTCCATACAGAGGCTTTGCTATGATGGCATGCATGTGTATAAACCGTCGGTTATAACCACAATGCCCCATGAAAGCTTGTACTTCCTTGACATTCTTTGGCCTAGGTAGCTCCGCTATGGCTCTCACTTTCTCTTCATCAGTGGATATGCCATTCTTTGACACTATGTGTCCTAGAATCTTGCCTTGCCTGACCATAAAAACGCACTTTTCTGGGTTCAGGCAGACTTGATATTCCCTACATTTGTCAAAGATTTGTCTGAGTTCAAGAATATGGGTTTGCCTAATGTTGGAATGAGCACAAAGATCATCAACATAGACTTCTAAGTTCTTCCTCAGGAACTCTTTAAATACATGGCACATTAGTCTCTAGAAGGTAGCGGGTGCATTGGTAAGCCCAAATGGCATTACTCTAAAGGCAAAAATGCCCCATTCAGTGGCAAAAGCCGTCTTATGCTGATCTTCTGGAGCTATGGCTACTTGATTGTAGCTCGAAAATCCATCAAGGAAGCTGTACACTTCCTTGCCTGCTACTCTTTCTAAGAGATGTTCTGTGATAGGAAGCAGATAGTTATCTCGAATTGTGGCTGCATTGACCTTCTTCAAGTTAATGCATACATGCAGTTTTCCATTTTTCTTGGGCACCACTACAATGGGGGATACCCACTCAGTGTGCTCAATTTCATAGATAAAACCAGCTTCAACCAGGCGATCTATCTCTTCCTTGATCTTGGCCGCATAGTTGTCATTGTATGTGTATGGCTTTTGCTTAGAGGGCCTAGCCTCTGAAGTTATGGGTATCCTATGTGAGCATATGTCAGGGTCTACACCTTTCAGGTCCTTGTAGCTCCAAGCAAATACATCTCTGTACTCTCTTAGCAAGGCTATCAATTTGTGCTCTTCGTGTTTCGTCAGGTCATGGCCTATGTACGTGCATCTCTCTTCTCCTTCTTCCACAGCTACCACTATTTTCTTGGTGGTTTCTTTGTTATCATAGGCCTCCCCTGATTGCGCCTCTCGTTTAGGCATTTTGATCATGACTCCCCTGTCATCTATCTCATACTTCTTAAAATTTTCTGGGACCTCAAACAAAGATTCTTCCTCTTCTGGTGTGACTTCTCTCTTCTTTCTTTTCTTTCCTTCTTCCTTCGGGGTCACATGTGTGGCTAGCCTTACATCATTTGTAAGCTCTCCATACCTCTGGGGTTGAAATTCTACTTGATAGAAGTATTCTTCATCTGATGCAAAAGGTGGGTCCATGATGATTGACTCTAGATCGGAGTCACTTGCATCCTCAAATGCATCAGGGCTAGGTTCACACTCTTCTAACACTGCCTCTCCCATGATTGGCTCTATGGAGAAGACTGAAATGTCATAGCCATCTTCATCACATTTAGGTGTCCATTGTTCTTCATTGATGGCTACATCCATTGTTGCTAGGATTTCTGCCCAGCCGTGGGGTTCAAATTCTTCGTGAGGAAAGACTACAGGTGCATAGGCTGGGTCTTGAATTGATCTATGTGTTTCTTTTGCACCTACCTCTCTGGCTTTTTCTCTCTTCTCTTCTTCTACTGCTACCTTGCACATCCATAAGTGGATGTCTTCATGCATCCATGAGGATCTTGATCCTATGGAATGCACCGATTCCGTATCATCTTTGGCTCTATGGAGGGGATTCCATTGGATAGGAGGGACATCTCTATGAGAGTAATCTTTGAGATTCACTTTGGTCGTAACACCTAAGTGTTGCAGGTACAAGGAATTGGTTCCCCAGTCCTGTACCACTTGCAACTATCGCATAAAAGGTCGTCCCAAGATCATTTCATAGGCATGATTTTTGCTAAAATCACATATAGCAAATGTATGCTCAAACTCAACACCACATGTGGTGAGAGTTATTCCTTCTAACAGTCCTAAGGGTCTCTCTATGTGACCATCGGCCATTTGCAATTTCATCCTAGTGGGCCTGAGTGCTGGCTTGCCCCAACGCTTCCATAGGGAAGTGGTAGCAATTGCAACTCCTGCGCCTGAGTCTAAAATGGCTTTGGTGGTGTATCCTTGATGGGTGATAGGAAGATATGTGTTTCCCTCTTCACCCTCACTCATGTCTCCTATCTTGTCCAATGGTATTTCTGGCACTGTTCTCTGGGATCCTACCTGGGAACGAGGTTTTGCTATCTCTGGTACTTGTTTGGCTACATGTTTCCATAGCTCTGGCCTTACTTTGAGTAGCTCTTCTAACGTGAGGTTGCACTGTACTTTAGTGTTTTTCACTACCTCTGTGTTCCTCGGTATGACTGAATCCTCATTCCGTACCATGACCGTGGGTGCTCTCATACAAGTGGACTTAGCTTCCCATGGGCCGGTGAAGTGGGGTAATTCATGCAAAGAATTAGACTCAAAGTCTAATCTCTCTTGAGACTAGGTGCTCTCCTGCTCCTCATAAATGGATGGGATGTCTTGTGGGAATTGGTCGTGTGCATCATCCACAAGTTCAATAGGAGGAGGGACTTCACTTTCTTTAGCCCATTTGTCTTCTTGAATCTCGCGTAGGAATTCTGGTGTGAACCGATTCATAGAAGATGATGTGTCTGGCTCCGTAGAGTTAGGCACATAGGCTTCCTGGGCAGGAATGCTTACTCTTTCACTTGCCTTGTCCTTGTGTTGAGAGGCGGGTTCCTTTTCTGATTGTGCAATCAGCCTCTCTATTCTTTCTAACAGTCCTTTAAAGTGCAACTGCGTCTTAGCTGAACTAGAGATGTTAAAGAGGTGACTAGCTTCAAACATGGTTTGAGCCAGCTCCACCATCTTAGCACAAATTTTAGTTCGTTCAAGCTCTAATTCTGCTCTGGGGTAGCACTTTTCATGATCAGTTACGTTTGGCCCTGCTTGGATTCTGGCCTGATATGCTTTGAGCATCATGTTTAGGTCCGTGGGATCTGCTAGGACTGATCCTACTCTAGGGGGTGGTGGGATTAGGTGAGGCGGGTTGGAAGGTGGCGGGTCGGATGGAGTTGGGAATGGTGGAGGTGGGGTAGTGTGAGAGGGAGTTTGAGATGTGAGTTCGGTTATCCTGGCTCTCGTTTCTCTTAGGCTTTCCTCAAGTTTGCTCATTTTCTTTGCCCATTGTCTTTTCATTCTTTCACGACTATCCCTCCAAGCTCTAGTCCTCTTCTTTGTCATGCTCTCCATTTCACTAACATCTGGGCACTTTTCCTGGCCTACGCTTTGGTTCTGTTGCAAGGCTTGGGCTCTAGTGATCACTTGCACTGGTGTAGTGGACGTCACACTTCCTGTGGAGTCTACAACTAACCCAACAACATTGATAGGAGTGATTTTCAGCATATTATTAGGATTCTTTGGGCAGTCTCGTAAGAGATGCTCCTTTCCACACTCCTGGCAATAGCCCTGGATCGTCACTGACAGGGGTTGTGTAGGTGGAGGCAAGGGACAATCACGAATGAGCTGATCTCCCTGACATCTGTAGCATGGTCCGATAGGAAATGGGGGTCTTACTTGCCTAGGTTGAGGTCTAGAGTTGGGGTTTGTGTACATTACATTGGTGTACTCTAGCTCCCAACTAGGTTCACTTGGTTCTTCACTATGGTAGGATTCACCATGTTCAGGAGATTGCATGTAGTAAGCCTGGGGACTATCAACATGTGTAGAATCAAAGCTATGGTCACTGGGATCACTTTCTGAAAGCAATGGGGTTACTGGCACTATAGCTCTATTCAAATTCTCTTCTGCAGCTGCATACTTTACCGGAATTACATTAGCTGGAGCAGGGGGTTGTTGTGCTAACATAGGCTGAGGCCTTTGTTGGTTTTGGTAGGGTTGGTAGGTTTGTTGAGGCCTAGCATACTGCTGAGGTGGGTACTGGTTCTGGTATCTTCCTTGTTGAGGGTATGGTTGTGGGTACGTCTGCCTAACGACTTGCTTATTGTAGGGGTAATCTTGCGCGGTGTGATTGGTGTACCTCCGTTCTATGGTGTAGTACTGGCTACTAGGATTTACTTGGGGTTGAGCCATAATGGGACATACATTCGCCATGTGGTCACCTCCACAAGTATAGCATCTTTTCACAGGGGCAAATCTTGGGATCTGTTTGCTAGTGACACCTAATTTCTGAGCTACTTTCTCTGCAAGTTCCTCAATTGATGTGGATTGCGAGGAAGAGAGGCTAGAGGCACTATCTGAGTCTTTGTAGATTTTGGAAAGCTCTAGCTCTTCCCCTAGGTTATCCTCGATGTCAATGCACATGCGTACACACTCTTCTATGGTCCTAGGGTCCTTCAAGTACACATATGATCTCAATTTGGTACTTAGCAATCCATCCAAGAACAAAGCCACTTGCTTAGCTAGCGTGGGTAACTCAGGGACAGGGCATCTCTCTAAGTATTGCCTAAATCTTCTTCCAGCAAGTCTCACGGTTTCTTGAGGGGTTTGCTTGAAGCTCTGAATCAGCGAGGAAGTGTTATGTCTTATGCCACTTTTAGAGAATTCGATAATTGAATGCCTCTAGAAGTTGGTCTATGCTCCTGAACTACATCTCGTTTAGTGGCTGAAACCATGTCAGGGTAGTGTTCCTAAGGGTTAGACCAAAGGCATTATACTGCGTGAACAGATCTTCAACTTGTTCAGCTCTCAAGACTTGCCTAAATTCTGCCACATGATCATATGGATCTCTAGTGCCATCGAAGTAGTTCTTCATGGACTTCACTAACTAGGTCGGTCTCAAAGTCCTTGTGTGCTCTCTAGGTCTTGGTAGAGGGAACTCATCCGTATTTCTTTGATTCCTTGGGGCTCTAAGTACCTCAGGTTCCACTCTATTTGTTTTCGTCCTCCTTCTTTCTCTGCCCCCTGGGTTGGCAAAGCTTACTTCTAGCCTATCTCTACTTCTGTCTCTTTGAGTTCCATGAGCTTGGGATGTTCCAGCTCCAGGGTGACCATAGGACACATTCGATCTTGGTTGGGGGAAAACGAATTCACCCTTCCAAGTATAAGCATGCCTGTCATGTTCTGTAACCACAAAGATCCTCTCTGAAGCGTGATCTAAGTAGGTCATTCTGCCTGGGCTATCAGGATCTTTGAACTCATAGATCATGATTGACCCTACATCATTTGGCCTATTTGATTTATACCTCCAAAAGGCTTCATCTGTCTCTTGGTTTAGGAGCAGATCTATGCTCTTATTATCCTGGGGAATCCACTCGGGATTGAGGATTCTAGTAAGAACAGATTTCCCCCTAGGGGTCCTAGGCTCTCCTCCTACGTTCCCTTGCTCTAGGTCACCTATGTCCGTCTCAGGGATCACATTCCCGAATTCATCTGTCCTACCTGGGTGACTGGTGACTACGTATATGGTTCCTTCTTTGTCCAAGTATGCTCCATTTTCAAACTTTACAGCTGGGTGTTCTATTCCAATGGATTGGTCAGGGTTTTTAATCTAGACCACGGATCTTCTTAGGCCGTCCTCATAGATGCTAGCACCTAATTGGTTGGTCCTAAGGTATTCCAGCTGCGTCTTGTAGGGGCCTTCCACCCTATACAAATGTGGAACACCTGTACTTCCTGTAGGTCTGTCCATACCTTGAGACATCTCTGATTCACTAGTCTCAGAGCTAGGGTAGTAAGAGTGATGACTCAACTATTGGACCCAAGACCTAGCAGTGTGATTGACACTAGCCTCTGAAGACCTAAGAGTCTGTCTGTCTCTCCCTAGATGTCGTCCTGATCTAAGGTTCATATGCCTATTTAAGTAGGCCCTATTTTGGCCAAGTACAACCTCGTTGCTGAGTTCTTTTGTATCAGTTACTTGATTCTTTTTTAGTTGATTACCGTGTTTATACTCTTGTTTGATATCCCGTCGTCAGGTATACTTGAGTGTATTTCTGCACTTGAAATTGATCGTTCCACGTTACGTTCTTTTTCCTTTAAAGTTCTCGACCGTACAAAGATTATGTCGTTAGCTTGAACTTGAGTATTTAGGTAGTCTTCAACTTGATAAATGCCTATCGCTGCCCTGGCCTACTCCTATCACTAGTCGTTCTTAGCCTAAGCTAGGCATTGATAGAGGGAGTTGAGAGTTTCCAACCTTTTGTTTCCTTCCTGGTTGCCCTTGAGTGCCCAGGAAATGTGTTCCCAAGCTTGCACTTACTCTTTCTTAGAATGCCCTTCGATGCTCTCAATAGATCTGTAAGAGTTCCAAAGTTAGCTCAGGACTTAAATTCCAAAGACAGAACCAATCACTTTCATGCATGTAATTCACAAACCAAATTGCCTTTTGCCTTTATGGAAAACTATCCCATGGGACCCTCAATTTTCCTACTTCGGGGTATGGTCAACTTCAAAATACCCTATCTAATAATCCTGATATTAATTTTACCCTATCAAGTTTTGGTTGTACTCCCCACGAGCTTCCCAACAAAACAAGAATCACAGCAAACTGATTTCGTATGAGAAAGTTATGCCAGTTCAGGGTTCTAGGGCTAAAACAGGGTTCAAACAGGCTAACAGGCAAACAGCTCTTCTCAAGTTATTTTCTTATGGCCTCCTTATGTGCTCTAGAGTGAAATGTTCATGCCCAAAATTAGCCAAAATCTTCAGATTACAAAACCCTAAAAAATAGTCGAAAATGGTTGTCAATCGCGATCGACTGGGCTGTCAATCGCGATGGACAGGGCTGTTCGTCGTGGCCTGTCAGTCGTGATGGACACGTGTCAATTGCGATTGATGAGTGTCAATCGCGATGGACAGGGGGTGTCGGTCGCGATGGACAGAGGGTGTCGGTCGCGATGGACAGAGGGTGTCGGTCGCGATGGACTCCTATCAGTCGCGATGGACAGGGGGTGTCGGTCGCGATGGACTCCTATCAGTCGCGATGGACTCCTGTCAGCCGCGATGGACTGAAAAAAAGCCAATTTTTCAAAAATTTTTGTGGATCTCTGATGTGCAAGGTCTCTAGTCTACTGTGGTGCACTTAGTTTTACCAAAAGATGAAACTTTCTGTCAATCGCGATCGACAGAAGCTTGCGACACAGAGACAGTTCTACACATTTCCGTACCTGCGCGATGTGCTGGAGGGGATGATACAACTGGATCCTGCAAGAAAACTCAACAACCATGCAAAAACAATGCACACAATATTGCTCTCTCGCTCTCTCTCACAAGTGGAATGAGGGAAATGGAATGGAGAAGGTGATAAGATCAAAATTGAAAATTTTTTCCATGATGGAGATGGAGGTGGGAGATGGTGATGATGATGATGGTGATGATGGTGGTGAAGTAAGAAAGAGAAAAATAAGAAAAGTAAGGAAATTACCTACAACGCCAACGTCTCAAATCTACGTCTTACCATCACACGCTCGTCCTCAAAGCTCAATCCCCGGCAACGGCGCCAAAATTTGGTGTAGCTCAGTGATGAGTAGCACCTCCTTTAATGTCAATCCGGGAAGACGTGAGGATGGTATGAAGACCTTGAGCAAGTGAAGGCACAAGTGCATGAGTGAGAAGCACACTAGCATGCACACACATACACACACACGTGCACACACAGTAAGGCCAAGAGTGAGAAGCAATGGAGTTCTTTAGATTACTTCCAAAATGCTCATACAAGTTTAGATCAATTACAAGCTAACCTCAAAAATGAGCTCTCTAGCTCTATTTATAGTTTTTTACTAGGTTTTGGCCCTGTCCAGACCTAGTGTCCGGCCTAGTTAAAAATTAGGTTCCAGGGCCTATTTGAGGGCTTAAACAAAGTCTAAAAAATACGAAAATTGATATGTAGGTACTTCTAAAGCTCCTCAAGCTCAAGGACTCCTTGGCTTGCACAAAATGGAGCTACAAAAATATGAAATGGTATTTACAATGATTGTTAGTGATGAGAATCACTGTTATAAAGATGTTGATTTGGAAAAATTTGAAGGGCCTATCTGCCAGATTTGCATCGAGTGCTCTGTCTACTTAATCCTTCACCTCGCTCTGACTCTCTCCGCTGGCTTCCTTGTCTAGTCAGTCCTTGACTACTTTCAACAACTTCGGTGAGGAGTTAGGATTATCCAAACTCTATAAGGATTCAGATAGTTCTACTAGTCATACTTCAAAAATCTCCACGGAAATAGAGGAGATAGCTGAGCAAGTTGCCAAGAAGCTGGGAGTCCAAAATAAACAAACACAGAGAGTCACTCCATTGAATCGGTGTTATACTTGCGGAGGCGACCACATGGCTAATGTATGCCCATTGCACAACCAGAACATGAGAGAAAGGAATGCTCCATATTGCACAATTGAGAGAAAATATACAAACCACACGGCTCAAGATTGTCCCTATAATAGGCAGGCTATTAGACAGAATTATCAACAACCTTACCAACCAGGTAGGTATCAAAACCAATACCAACAGCCATATTATAGACCACAACAACAATATCAGGCACAATATAGGCCACAACCAGTCTTGGGAAACCAACCACCAGCTCTTGTCAACGTGATTCCAGTCAAATATGCTGTGGGAGAGGAAAATCCAAATAGAGCTTTGGTGCCACTGACCCCACTGATCTCAAAGAATGACTCTCATGCTCATAGTTCAGACTACTCCCATGAAGGTAGTCCACATGCTTATTACACAGAGTCACCTGAACATAGTGAGATTTATCCGTATCAATATGAGGCACCACCTATGGAGCAAAATTGGGAGCCTGAATACTCCAATGTCATGTACACAAATGCTAACCCTAGGCCCCAATTGAGAAAAGTAAGACCACAAGCCCCTAGAGGACCATGTTTCAGATGTGAGGGTGACCATTTCCTTCGTGATTGTCCCCATCCATCATCCCCGAGTCAAGGACATGCTATCACAATACAAGCTTTTTGTCCTGATTGTGGCAAAGACCATCTCCCCAGAGATTGTCGAAGGAACCCCTCTAGTGCACCCAAGATTACACCTATTAATGTGGTAGGCTTAGTGGCGGATTCAAGTGCTAGTAGCAGTAATGTGGCTCCTATACAAGCAGTTACTAGGGCACAAGCATTAAAACAAGATAAACCAGCAGAACAATCAAAGTCGAGCGAATCGGGAGAACCTAGTAGGAGGAAAACAAGAACATGGAAGGATACTAGAGAGAAGGCTAATTGCAAGTGGAATAAAAAGTTATAAGAACTAGAAGAAAGCTTGAAAGATGCAAAAACAAAAATAGAAGACATCGCATCTCAAAACCCCTCACATGCCGACACTCCATCCTCTTCACCTCATCCCACCCCACCACCCATTGTAAATAGGCCGCAACCAGGGTCTGTTCTGGTAGATCCAACCCCAGAAGGCTTGGACATGATGTTCAAGGCCTACCACGCTCGCCTTCAAGAAGGGCCAACAGCTGCAAACCTAGACAAGAGTTACCCAAGAGCAGATTTAGAGATTGAACGAATGAAAATGTGCATGAAAATGGTAGAACAAGCTCAAGCCATACTTGAGACTAGTCAAAAGTTCAATCAGACAAACTCTATCAAATCAGATTTGCATTTCCAGGGCTTACTAGAAAGATTAGAGCAATTGGTAAACAAACCACAAGTTTCTTTACCTCCACAGGCTCAACCAGTTATTGAGAGAAGAAGCTCACCACCAATGGGAGCTTATGTTCCTAATTCCACGGATGTTGGAATACCTCCTTCAATTTAGGAGCACTCTCAAGAGTTCTTGCGGGAAATACAAGAGGAGAAATGGGCCAAGGAGAACAGTAATTTCCCTCCCATTCGTGAGATTGATGACCTTCATGATCAATTTCCCCAAGACATTCCATCTATTTACGGAGATGAAGCGGAACAACAAGAAGACGAAAGATTAGATTTTGAATTTAATACCTTAGAAGAACTGCCTCAATTTCCAGGCCCATGGGAATCTGAATCTCTCCAGATTAGAGCTCCCACAATACTAGTAAGAAATGAAGACTCAATGGTTCCAAGGAACACGGATGTTGTGAAGAACACTAAGGTTCAGTGTCATCTCACTGTAGAAGAGCTGCTCAAAGCAAAACCTGAGCTATGGAATCATGTGAAGGATCAGGTTTCAGAACTTGATTCCAACATGCCAAAAGCAGGCTCTAAGCAAAAGGTACCAGAGATACCTCTAGACAAAATAGGGGACATGTGTGAGGGTGAAGAAGGTAATACTTATCTTCCAATCACCTACCAAGGTTACACAACCAAAGCAATCATAGATTCAGGTGCTGGTGTTGCTATTGCGACCACCTCCTTGTGGAAGCAATGGGGCAAACCCACGTTAAGACCAACTAGAATGAAGCTTCAAATGGCCGACGGTCATTTTGAAAGACCTCTAGGATTGCTCGAAGGGATAACTCTAACCACTTGTGGTGTGGATTTTGAACATACATTTGCTATATGTGACTTTGAGAAAAATAACATCTATGAGATGATCCTAGGAAGACCCTTCCTACGACAATTGCAAATAGTACAGGATTGGGGAACCAACTCCTTGTACTTACAACACTTAGGGGTCACCACCAAGGTCAATTTGAAGGATTACTCCTTTAGAGATGTGCCACCCCTACAGTGGAATCCTATCCACAAAGCGAAAGAAGATTCCATCTCTGTGCATTCTGAAAGTTCACGTGATCCATCATGGCTGCACGAAGATACTCATTTGTGGATGTGCAAGGTCGTAGAGGAAGAGGAAAAATGCTTGAAAGCGAGAGAAGAAGGAACTTCACCAAGAGATAGACCAGTTAGAGACCCAGCCTACACACCGATGATCTTTCCAGATGAGGAATTTGAGCCTCATGGCTGGCTAGAAATCTTAGCCACCATGGACATTGCAGTCAATGAAGAGCAATGGACACCTCACTGTGATGAGGAGGGATATGATATCTCAATGTTCATGTGTCAGCCCTTGCTAGAGGAATGTGACCCTACTGATGTCATAGAAGAAGAAGAGAATGACGATGATCTGGAGTCCATTGTGATGGATAGTTGCTTTAACTCAGAGAAGCACTATCTAGAAGATATAGGAGTGTTCACCCAGAAAGAAGAAGAACCTCTCACAAGTATTAAAATGGTAAATTCAAAGGATGGGAGTGAGAGCAATCAAAAGAAAAAGAAAAGAAAAGCAGTGAAACTAGAAGAGGAGGAATCATTGTTTGAAGTACCAAAAAACTTCAAGAAATATGAAGTTGACGACCGCAAAATTTTGGTACGCATGCCTAAGAGAGAGGCCATCATAGGAGAATCTTATGATAATAAAGAAAAGACCAAGAAAATTGTAGTGACCATTGAAGAGAACGCAGAGAGATGCACATACATAGGAGATGACCTAAGTGCAAGAGAAGAAAAGAAATGGAGCTCCTAGCTCTATTAAAGGAATATAGGGATGTGTTTGCATGGCACTATAGAGACTTGAAAGGGGTAGATCCAAGAATTTGTTCTCATACTATCCCCATGACTGTTGATGCCAAGCCCACCAAACAGAAGCCCTACACATATAATGATACATATGCAGCCAAAATAAAAGAAGAAATTGATAGGCTGATTGAAGCTGGATTCATCTATGAGATTGAGCATACTAAATGGGTGTCCCCCATTGTAGTGGTGCCCAAGAAGAATGGGAAGTTGCGAGTGTGTATTAACCTTAAAAAAGTTAATGCCGCTATGATCAGAGATAGTTATCCACTTCCAATCACGGAACACCTACTGGAGCGTGTTGCAGGCAAGGAAGTTTATAGCTTCCTTGATGGGTTTTCAGGTTACAATCAAGTAGCCATTGCCCCAAAAGATCAACACAAAACAGCTTTTGCCACAGAATGGGGAATCTTTGCATTTCGTGTGATGCCATTTGGGCTCACCAATGCACTTGCAACATTCCAAAGACTCATGTGTCATGTCTTCAAAGAGTTCTTGCGAAAGAGCTTAGAAGTGTATGTGGATGATTTATGTGCTCATTCCCAAGAAAGAAGATTTCACATCCCCGAGCTCAGACAAATCTTCAACAAGTGTAGAGAGTATCGAGTGTGTCTGAATCTTGAAAAGTGTGTGTTCATGGTGCGTCAAGGTAAAATCTTAGGTCATATTGTTTCTAAGAATGGAATCTCAACAGATGAAGATAAGGTACGAGCCATAGCGGAGCTGCCAAGGCCAAGGAATGTTAAGGAGGTACAAGCCTTTATAGGCCATTGTGGATATTACCGTAGGTTTATCCACAGGTACACGATCATAGCTAGACCCCTTTATGCATTGTTCTCTAATTTTGAGTGGAATGACGAATGCGAGAATTCTTTCAATGAATTGAAGAAACGTTTGTGCACAGCACCAATCCTGACCACTCCTGATTGGAATAAACCATTCCATGTCCATGTGGATGCATCCAATCACACCATAGGATGTGTGCTAGCACAACCCACAGGTGAAGGAAATTTAGATTTGCCCATAGCATATGCTAGTAGACAACTAAACCCAGCTGAAAGAAATTATACCACAACCGAGCGAGAAGGCTTAGGCATGGTATATGTTGTCAAGAAGTTTAGGCACTATTTATTGGCCAATAAATTCAAGTTTTTCACTAATCATCAAGCTTTGTTATATTTGGTCAATAAACCTTGCAATACTGGACACTTAGTAAGATGGTTCCTCTTACTCATGGAATATGACTTTGAAGTTGTTGTCAGGAAAGGTAGAACCCACCTTCGGGCAGATCACCTTTCTCGCATCACTTCAGGAGAGTCACCGCAAGGAGTGTCTGATGAATTACCCGATGCTTATCTGTTCAATTTAGAAGTTGTTCCTAAATGGGCAAATAAGTTGGTACCAGTCCTAACCTTTGGCCCTACAAATAAGAATGTGAAAACATCACAAGAAGAAATTGTAAAATCACAAAAATATCACATATTGGCAGGAAGCATGTACAAACAAGATACTGAGGGTGTATTAGCTTGTTGTGTCGAGGATGATGAACATAGTAGTTGATTGCAGCAAGCTCATGAAGGATTGCTAGGAAATCACTATTCTAAACAACGAACATTGCAGAATCTGAAGTGTTTAGGAGTGTATTGGCCTAGCATGGACAAAGAAATACATGAGTGGATTAAGAATTTTCCAAGGTGTAGAGAGAGACCCCCAGTGGAGCATGCGACCCTTTATCAAGTGTCATTAATTCCAGATTGGAGTGCTCCATTGGTAGAGTTTATGAGGTCGGGAAGATTACCCAAAGAGGCTAGTCTAGCAAGAAGATGAAGCATGGAGCAAGAGGCTCAAGGCTATGCCTTAGTAGGAGAGAACCTATACCGAAGAGGCAAAGATGGTTACTTAAGAATGTGCATTCATGAATTAGACTACTTAAAGGTCTTAGAGACTGCACACAGTGGTGTTGCAGGTGGACACTTTGGTCCTGATCGAGTAATCAAGACCATTCTATTCTCAGGACTTTGGTGGCCAACTCTTCATATGGATGCACATACCTATGTGAAGAAATGTGACACATGCCAACGTGCGCAATATCCTATCAGAAAAGACGAGATGCCTTTGAGGCCCATGATGGGAGGACGTGCATTCTCAAAGTGGGGTATAGACTTTGTAGGTCCTATTAACCCCCAAGCTAGAAACTCCCATGCAGAGTACATCATTGTAGCCACAGATTACCTTACAAAATGGGTAGAAGTCAAAGCCACAACAAAGAATGATGCTCAGACGACGGCTAAGTTCTTATCCGAGAATGTGTTCACTAGATATGGACTACCAATAGAGTTAGTAAGCGATAGAGGCACCCACTTCTTAAATGAAGTCATTGAAAATCTTCTCCAAGAATTCTTGGTGATACATAAGAAGTCTGCCCCCTATCATCCCCAAGCTAACGGACAGGCTGAGAGCACAAATAAGATCCTATGTAATGTCTTGACTAAATTGGTAAATAATAAACGCTCTGATTGGGACAAACAACTTCATCATGCTGTTTGGGCTTACCGAGTTGCCTACAAAACAATACTCAATGCCACCCCATTTCAGATGGTCTTTGGACAGAATGTTGTGCTACCTTTAGATTTCCTAATCCCAACATTAAAAGTAGCACAAGAGCATGAGTGGAATGGACATGAATTGTCCTCTAGGATCTTTGATCTAGAACGCTTAGGTGAGACAAGGCTACGCGCGGCAACAGGCATCTATGCTGCAAAGAAAAGGAAAAAGGCATACTTCGATGCACACATTAAGGATAAGGGATTGAAAGAGGGAGACCTAGTGCTGGTTTATATGCTAAAGCAACATGCCCGCAAGTTGGAGAAAAGAGGATATGGACCCATGATCATTAATAGAATTTCCACTAGTGGTGCAGTTCAGTTGGCCACTCTAGAAGGAGATATCTTGCCAAACTATATTAGTGGTTGTAGAGTCAAGCTATATCAAGAACCTCTTACTGAGGATATGCTAATGAGACTCAACACTGCTAAGAAGCGAAAAGAAGAAGAGTTAAGAGTGAGAGAAGAAGCAGAGGAAGAGGCCAGAGAGCGTATTAGGCGAAATAAGTTAAGGTGATTAGGCCTAGATGTCAACTCAAAAGCCCCAAAATATCACATGGATAGGTGTCAAAAGTCAGGCATAGCGACTTCTCAAGTCATTGACCGAAGACCCTTTGTGACCATAGAGATAGGACAAGGGAAGGGTGCAAGGACGGTGAAAGCATTGATTGACTCAGGTGCAGCAAGTAGTGCAGTTAGACTTTCCTACTGCCAAGACTTGCAGTTGAACATCAATCCCATAGAAGCTTATCTCATAGGATTGGGAGGTGTGGAAACCCCTTGTTTGGGTGAGGTGGAACTTCCCATCTACCTTCAAGATGTTCCAATCAAAGTCAAAGTGCTAGTATGTCAAGATGAGAACCTTACAGAACCACTTGTCTTGGGTCAAGATTGGATCTATGACCATGCAGTTAACTTAAACCTAAGAAGTCAAATTCTTCAAGTTTGGGTACATGAACAATGCATTACATTAGAATTAGAGAACTGCATGCTCCTAGATCATGGCACCACACACTCTCTTAGTTCTTCCAAGACTAATCATATGAAAGAAGATGTTGTATGTGTCAAAAGCTCTATGATGCAGAAGGAGTCAATTGTGGAAGAACAGGTTCTAAGGCGGGTGGATCTTTCTTCTTCTCCAAAGAATCAAGTAGCCACAGTAGTGAGTCCACCACACAGGCAAACACAACCGTTCACGACAACTGCTACATCAAATAGATAGACACCATTCGACAAGAAAGCAGTTCCGAGTATGAAACAGATCTGGGTACGCAAAGGAGAGCAACCACCAGCCTTGCCACCACAAAGCCCATCCAGGCAAGCCAACCAGGCCAGAAGACAAAGGGAGCAGCTCGGACAAGCTGAATCACAAGGTATCCAACAAGTTTGGGTGCCTAAGAAATTAGCTGCATCTCAACAAGGGCGATTACAGATGTGGGTACCTAAGAAGCTCTTACATCCACAACAACCTATGTTCTCCCACATGCGAAAGGTCTCAACAACGAAGCCAAAAAGAGGAAAGGGTAAGAACCACGTACAGAAACCGAAAGAAGATCAAATCAGCTCTTCAACAATAGTAGGAAGACGTGCAAAAAGTCTATGGGTTTGGAAGCCAAAAGTACAAGTAGCACATTGGATACCACAGTTCAGAAAGCATCCAAAGAGGAAGATGCCTGAAGCGATCTCTATAGTGCCAAATGTTGTTCTAAAATGGATCCCTATAAGGAGGAAGGATCAGTTGTCATCTCAAGATCCAATGGATACCTCCACGATAGATGGCATCAACATCCGCAAATAACATTGAAAAGCCTCGACAAGCGAACACCATGTGCTCCTTGCACAATCCAGTCTTTTGCACCATTCACGTTATGCATTTCCAAAGTATGCATTAATATAGGGCCACATTACAGGGCCGTGCATAGACACATTGGAGAGTCCCATGCACAAGAGCACATTGACATATGTCAACTATTTTTTCTGATACTAACATCTATCTTCTTGTTTGATGACATTGTTCCACAAAAAAAAAAAGAGTGGAAGCGCTTGTTCCCAGGTTTGGCTCATGAAACATGAATGAGTCATGCTTGGTTAAAGGTGGAACTGTTGATTACTAGGCATTTATCAGTTGGGATAGAAGTGTGTCTTGTCTAGCAGATGATATAATTGCTGCCTTATCTCATAGATGTCAAGAACTTAACATGAGCATGGCATCCACAACTATGGTTTCCTCTTACTATGGTAGGAGTGAAGAGCTTGAAGGTCTGCAACTTGAGTGATGCATAACTATTGCATGTACGAGAGCATCCAGGGAGATATCTGCACCGGGTAGCTCTGGTACCCTGCAAATCTTTGTATGTATACTGGATGAGAAGACTCCTGCTTATGGTGAGCTAGAGAGAATATGTGAAACTAAGCTTGGTGTAGTTATCAAATGTTGTTGGTCAAGGAATATAGAGAAATTCAATTCTCTGTATTTGGCAAATGATGCTTTGAAAAGAGGAGACATGATCAGTCATTCAAAAAGATCTCATCAGTGGACCATCAAGACGGACATTCATCAACAATGTTCCATCCCAAAGGCCGAGTGTACAACACAAAGAGATGAACATCCATCGACCTTCTCCATGGTAAGTATCTTTACCTTGGAAACATCATAACCATGATAGCTTAGGAAACCTCTTCGTCGGCATACCCTTGAGCACTTAGCTCAAGACCCCCAATTTTTGCACCATACTTCTTCCAATGCATTTCCCAAGTAAGCATTCATAGGGCTACATTACAAGGTCGTGCACAAGGCACATATTTTCCTCAACCCATGCACGAACACACTTACCCATCACTCAATATGGATTATGAGTACTTGGCATGACTACTATGAACATCAACCGTGGAAGATCTAGAAAACATCAACAAAGACTCACAATGACACAGTCATGCTGGAATCCAAGGAAGAAGCACATACCAAGAGACTACAACTTGCAAAGAATCACAGTGATAGATGAAGAACCAGACACATCTGGAAGTCAGACGACTTTTGTTCATACAGAAGGGACACTCCCTCTCAAGGCACTACTTGGAACAACCACTACAACAAAGGTCTGTCAGGGACGACAAACTCGAGAGGGGGGGAGTGTTGAAGCTCAAAGTCAAGGACAAAGCATGGAAGCACATCAAAAGGTGGACACGCAAGGAAAGGGAGCAAGTAGGGAGCTCCAAGAAGTGTATGTCAAATTTTTAGAAGAATCCCCTACAAAAATAGTGATTTTCATCACTAAAAACCATTATAAATACCATTATCTATTTTTATAACTCCATTTTGTTCAAGCCGAGGAGTCCTCGAGCTTGAGGAGTATTAGAAGTACCATCGTACCAATTTTCATAATTTTTAGAATTCGTTTGAGCCCTCAAATAAGCCCTGGAACCTAATTTTTAACTAGGCCGGACATTAGGTCTGGACAGGGCCAAAGCTAGTCAAAAAACTATAAAAAGAGCTAGAGAGCTCACTTTTGAGGTTAGCTTGTTAGAGAATAGAGCTTTTGTAAGAGAACTCTTTTGCAATCAAAGCTTTCCATTGTTCCTCTCTTTGATCTTACCGTGTGTGCGTATGTGTGTATGTGTGTGCATGTTTGTGTGCTTTCACTCACACACGTGCTTTCACTTGCTCGCGGTCTTCATACCGGTCCTCACGTCTCCGCGGATTGAAAAGTAAAGGAGGTGGTGCTTACGCTTGAGCTACAAGGACCTATCAATCCATAGTGGGAGATCCAAAGACCAATCATGGATGCATGAAGACACCCAACTATGGATGTGTAAGGCAGCCAAGAGAGAAGAAGAAAGAAAACAAACGTGGCAACTAGGTTGTGGAATCTTTAGACCAATAAATGATCTCACATATATGCCACAAGTGCTCCCCAAATGAAGAGTTTAAGCCCCATGGATGGATGGAGATATTGGCCACATTGGATGTGTGTGTGTCAATGAGGAAGTCCTAAACCTAAATGAGTGCATAGACAAGGATGGACATGATGTAAGTTTGTACATGGTTGTACTACAAGAGATAGAGGAAGGAGAATGGATAAAGAAAAAACGGATAGAAGATTATGAAAGTATAGAAATGGAGGTTGAGACCCAAGAGGAAGGACATCACTTGGAGGGAAAACATAAAGAAACCCTCGAACAAAAAGGAAGACAAGAAAACATAAATTCATGAGAGACTAGTAGGGAAGAGAATACACCACAAGAACATTTCGAAGTTCCCGAACATTTTAAAAAATATGAGGTAGAGGAAAGAAGAATTACCATCCAAATGCCTAAATGACAACCACTAGAAGGAATAGCATACGATAATAAGGAATAGACCAAGAAAGTCACTATGAACATAGAAGGGGAAGAGGAGAGTGCACCATTGGGAAGGATGTGTCAAAAAATGAAGAATGAGAACTGATAGAGTTGATTCAAAACTATAGGGATGTATTTGCATTGGACATAAAAGGACTTAAAAGGCGCAGATCCCTCTATTCATTCACACTGTATTCCCATGATCCTTGAAGCTAAACCTTCAAAACAACTACCCTACACCTACAATAACATATACTTTGCCAAAATCAAGGAAGAAATAGATAAATTAGTGGTAGCAGGGTTTATATATGAAGTTGAACACACGGAGTGGGTGTCACCCTTAGTAGTTGTACTCAAGAAAAGTGGTACATTAAGGGTTTCCATTAACCTCAAAAAGGTTAATGCAACCACTATTCATGATAGTTACCCCTTGCCCATTACGGATCATCTCTTGGAGAGAGTGGTAGGCAAAGAAATCTATAGCTTCCTCGATGGATTCTCTAGCTACAATCAGGTTGCAGTTGCTTTGGAGGATCAACATTTCAAAACCACATTTTCCATGGAATGGGGCATATATGCTTTTAGGGTTATGCCATTTGGCCTAACCAATGCTCCAAACACTTTTGAGAGATTAATGCATCATGTGTTTAAGGAATTCCTTAGGAAAAGCATGGAAGTATTCGTGGATGATTTGTGCACCTATTCCTCTCAAAGAGTGGACCACATACCTGAGTTGAGGAGAATTTTTTAAAAGTGCTGACAATAGAGAGTCTTCTTAAACCTAAGAAAATGTGTCTTCATGGTACGAAAAGGAAAAATTTTAGGACATATAGTGTCTAAGAACGGAATATCCACAAGATAAAAGTTATTCTAGAACTACTCTGACAAAAAATGCAAAAGAAGTACATGCATTTACGAGACTTTGTGGGTACTATCGTAGATTTATCCACATGTATGCCATAATTGCCCAACCTCTATATGGCTTACTGACTCAATTCAATTGGACGGAATATTGCACGGAAGCCTTCAATGAGTTGAAAAGCGGACTAAGTTCAGCACCCATTCTAAAAGTATTGAATTGGAAGAAGCCATTCCATATCCATGTGGATGCTTCCAAATTTTCCATAGGATGCATCTTAGCACAGCTTGCAGATGAAGGGAAACTCGATCGCCCCATAGCCTATGCTAGCAAGAAACTCAACCAAGCTTAACATAATTACACCACCGCTGAGCAAGAGGGATTAGGAATGGTTTACACTGTAAAGAAATTTAGACGCTAGTTGCTCGAAAACAAATTCAAATTCTTTATTGATCACCAGGCTCTATTGTACTTAGTTAATAAACCCTATAACATGGGAAGTTAGTGAGATGGTTTTTACTCTTAATGGAATTTTATTTTGAAGTATTGGTCAAGAAAGGAAACACGCATGGCAAAGTCCATCCTCTGTCTCGAATGACTCATGGAGAACCCCCGATTAGAGTTGCAGATGATCTGCCTGACACCCATCTTTTTAACTTGGAGTTTTGTCCACAATGGGCTGAAAAATTGATACCTATACTCATGCATGGACCCAATTACAGAATTAATTCAGATAAAACCCAACAATTATGGAAGACTAGGAACCTTCACATTGTGGCAGGAAGCCTATATAATCAGGATTCTAGTGGAATTCTTATGAGGTGTGCAGATGATGATGAACAAGAGACTTGGTTAAGACACGTCCACATAAATCCATGGAAGAAACATAGAAGTATCAGTGGTACACTACAAGAACGAAAAAGATTGGGAGTGTATTGGCCAGAGATGCAAAAAGATGTTCATTCACATGTAACAAGTTGTCCTGTATGTCAAGAGGAAAGACCAGAGCAAAACTCTATGCTATGCTATTCCACAATAACATCTAGATGGAGATTACCTTTAATGAACTTTGAGGTCATTTTTCAATAGATAAAATTGCAAAAATGATTATTTTTGTTGGATTATGGTGACAACCTTGTATCAGGATACGATAACGTATGTTTAGAGGTGTGATGCATGTCAAAGAACAAAATACGCCATCCGAAGAGACAAAATGCCACTGCGACCTATGATTAGTGCTAGAGCCTTCACTAAATAGGGTATATATTTTGTCGAACCAATTAGCCCACCTCCTAAAGGTTCTCATGCTGAGTACATAATAATAGCGATGGAGTGTTTGACCAAATGGGTGGAAGCAAAGGCCACAAAGAAGAATGATGTAAGAACCACTGCCAAGTTTCTCTTCGGAGACATATTTATAAGATTCCGATTACCCATAGAAATTGTGAGTGATCGAGGCACACACTTCATTAACGAAGTACTAGAAACTTTGATGAACAAATTCCTAGTAATTCATAAGAAATTGGCCCCATATCACCACAAGCCAATGGACAGGCAGAAAGTTCCAATAAGGTGTTATGTACCATTTTAACTAAGATTGTGAATATAGACGATCGGATTGTGAATAATAGACGACCAGATTGGGATAAACAATTACATCATGCATTATGGGCTTTTCGAGTTGCTTTTCAAGCTGCATACAAGAATACTATTGGCACAACACCATTCAATCTAGTGCATGGTCAAAATGCAATCTTACGAATTGATTTCTTGATTCCTACTCTTTGAGTAGTTGAGAAATATGAGTGGATTGGACATGACTTGTCCCAACAATTGGATCAAATTGAAAGATTGCATGAGACAAGATTACAGGTAGTAGCAACTACTTATACAACAAGAGGCAACAAAAAGCATATTATGCCACCCATATTAAAGATAAGGGGCTCAAGGAAAGTGATTTAGTCATGGTATACTTTTTAAAGCAACACATGAAAATTGCAAAAGCGAGGACATGGATTGTTGGTTATAAATCGTATTTCTACTAGTGGAGCAGTGAATCTAGCCACCCTAGATGGAGAAATTCTACCGAATTATATAAGTGGTTGTCACGTGAAGAAGTATTTAGAACCCTTGACGGATGAGATGATGAGTAGACTTATAAATGAAAGGAATAGAAGGGAAGAGGATGAGAGAATTAGAGAAAAAGTGAGACTTGAAGCATTAGAATGAATACAGAAGCTAAAAGAATGGATGAGAGAGAGAGAGATGAAAGACATTGACAAGGAGAGGAACGAATACCCATGGCCAACTATAGGGCATTAGAAACCAAAGCTCTAGGGTGACAAGTCAAGCAACCTTACTTAAATTTAGGAGTGGGAATGGACAAATATCACTTGATGGATGCATTCATTGATACATGGGCAGCATTAAGTTGCATACGCTTTTCATTAGCATGGCAATTAAATGTACCAGTTAACCCAACTAAGGCATATATGATGGGCATAGGAGTAAACACCATTGAATGTTTAGGAGAATTTATCCTATCCTTGCATTTGGGTAACAATTCAATTCAACAAAAGCTTCTAGTCTGTGAGGATGAGAACTTGTTGGAGGAATTAAAGCTAGGTCAAGATTGGATATACAAATTTGAGGTGACAATCCGATTAGCCTTAGGCTACATATCCACTAAGATTGGGGAGAGAGAATTCTTTAGCCTACTAGATGAGAAATCTCTAAAAACGATCAATCTAAAGTTTAACGATGGTGAATGTACGCATGCATGTGAATATATATCATTGTCCAACCCTAATCAACTAGCTTCCAATCATGACCCAAACCCAAAAACCCCCAATCTTCTTACACATAACACTCCACTAAGCCCTTCATCTCAATCTAGCCAATTTGAGGGACAAAGTGAGATTCTTATTACTCGTGAGAGATAGAGAGTCCCATAACCAAAAACAAAATTGCCACCAACTCATCCACTAACGAGAAATAGAAGGCAGCAGATATGGGTTCACAAGGATCAGTTACACAACTACAAAAATCAGGTGCAAGAGTACCAAAGGGAATTCATACAAAGGTGGCAATGACCTAAACAACCGAACAAAGATTGGTCCACACAAATGATGCAAGTGTGGATACCAAAGAAATTGAGGGCAGCTCAACCTTCAAGGAACCAAATATGGATACCGAAGACAACAATCGAGATCACTAAGGAGCAACCACAAACACTACATGGAGGTAAAAAAAAACCCAAGAAATGTTCCATGCAAACTTACGGGAAGAGAAGACCACCATGTGAACTAACAATAGCTCCACCGATGAGGAGATACGTGTGGACAATGAAGGTACAAAAAAACCAAATAACTCTTGAAAACATAAGAAAATTTTGGAATGCCATTCAAGGCACCAAAACTAGGAAGATGTGGATCCCAAAGTCGAGAATGGCATTACCATTGATGAAGGCAAAAAATTCCTCTTGCACTCATATTGAGTCAAATGCACCTCAAGTATGCATAATAGGGTCATATTACAAGGCCTTGCATTAGACACAGCAACATCTCTATATCACTAAGAGCACACATTTCCCTCTGTGGGAATAGTAAACACCTTGTACTATAAAATAATGATAACAAAAGGAAAAGTGCCTCAGCTATGTGAGTAATTTTTTCTAAGAAATATTTTTTGTAAAAAGATCAGGTACTAGTTCCTCTCTGAGTGGGGACACAACACATGGAGTGAATGATCGCAACACCAAAACAAATCACTTCCAAGCTTGACACTAAACATTTGAATCATTCAAATGCAGATGGCTTCCTCTAACTCCAAAGCTACGCAGGAGGCATCCTTTGATTTTGAAGCCACTCAGGATGTTGAAATACTAGAGTTTCCTCTAGAATCGACCACTAAGGATTGCAGATACTGGTTCTGGGATGATAACCTAGCGATCAGATATTTGTTCCTCACCACCATTAAAATCATGGATAGAGAGAATCAATTTACAGTAATGACTCAAGACTTTAGAATCTTGCATGACATGCTAAGGACAATGGAAGTATGGACACAAGGTGGAATAGAAGCTTACTTATAGCTTCCTATCTACAAACTAGACTTCCAAGATGTACACAAGTAATGAATACTCTAAATCCAGCACTTGACAAGCCATCCGTCCCAGAAGCTATGGTATTAGATAGAAATGGGGAGTCCCATACTATTAGATTCACTCATGAGCTGATCAAAATAGCATCCGACTCGACCAAGGATGGTCTCACATATCTAAAGGTTGAAAGCCATGAGGCCAATGAAAGGACCTTCTTGGACATTAATAGAGTTGACATTGAAGAAGTATTATGGCTCGTGCATCAACATTTTTGTTTTCCAAATATGCATGGCTACATAGCCCCATAGAAAGTGGTAGTGCAAATCCTATCCCATGCATTCAAGAACATTGGTAACCAAATTAATTTGACCCCATACATCCAAGAGCAGATCTTTGAAGCCAAAAATTAGTGGGGATATAAGAAGTTTTTAAATGGCAGCTCTACTTTAACTTTACTTATCTATCACGCCTTAGACATGAAAGAATGCTTGCAATTGATGATTTCGATGGAGGAAATGTCAAAATATGTAAAGATCGCCACTCTATCCAAGAAAACAAAAGGTGTTACCATAGTGGAAGAAGTTGGCACTCTTTCACAAACCACCATGAGAGGCACAAAATGGACTCGAGCCATGGAGGCATCCAAAACTCCGCAATCAAAGAGAATGCATGAACTTCCAAAGGTACCATTAACAATATCACCAATCATTATGAAAAGGGACCTCTCTACAGCATTAAAAGCCACACATGCTTATACGAGAGGTTAGGTAAACCTTAGAGCACAAGGTCACCAATACTACTAGTCAAGTAAGCAACAAAGACCCTCACAAGTAGGCAAACATGTATCAGAAGTAGATAGTTACAAAGAGTTGGGTTTAAATGATTCAAGCTCAAAAGATGAATCATCTCAAGATACTGATACACTCAATATTGATATACACATGGATGAGCATGTGGGAGAGGAATGGGATGAGTTGAATCAAGTACAACATCAAGTGGAAAAGGAAAGTGTGCAGAGGGAACAATACCAACCTATGACTGAAGAACAATAAGGAAGGATGCACACCATCCAAATGAATCAATGAACAATGGTATTGCTCAAGGAGGTATCACCTCCCAAGTCCATAACAGACACACACCACGAGCAAGCACAAGCTATCGATAGAGTACTAGAAGAACCAAAACTTACCATACCAATCCAAATGGTTGCTGAACCATCACCCTTGGATGTGGTAGTTGACTCTCAGAATGTACCATCTAAATAATTAGAGGCTCAAGATACAACCACAACCACAACTGAAAGGGCTGAACCAAGAATGCAACTACATATCAGCTAGCCACATCAAGAAATGCTACATGTTGCACAAGGTAAATATGTGGGAATGGGTGAAGAACCCATTATATCACAAACAGGGCTTAATGTGGATGTGCATCAGCTAAAGACAATAGTCAAAAATATGATTGACACAACCATGACTGCCCAAAACATATTGATGGAAGAAGATAAAGCAAAAGCATAACTCTTTGAAACCAAAAGTTGATTGTAGACATGAGTGAAGAGCTCTCGGCCAAGAATATCTGCACTCAGCACAAACTCACACAAAAAACAAGTCAATTGGTGACAAAGAGTGAAGAATGCAATCATCTACAGCAGGAGAACTTGTTGCTCAAAGAAAAACTAAAAGAGGTAATTATATCTGTTTCAGAACTTCAAATGGAAGTAAAGACATTGAAAAAGCAAGAGGAAATGTACGAAGCAGAGAAAGTGTGAATGACCAATCGAAGCAAGTTATTAGAAAACCAAATCAAAGTGTATATGGACAAAGCGGACAACCTACATACAAGGAACAAAGAGTTAACACACTCCATTTTGCTAAATCAACCCTTTGAAAGCACTATCATAGAAGGAGATGAATATAGGAACTGAAGGAAAAGTTGTTAGAAACGGAAGATCAACTAAAACAAAAGCAAAGGAAACTGGCTGGGTTAGAAGCAAAATATATAGTGGACAACAAAATGTTGGAACTCAAGTGGAGAGAGGCAGTGCAAAAATACACAGAGCAATGCATTGAAGATGTCAATCAAGCGAGGATCATTTTCCAAGCTAAGGCAACAATTGCAGACGAGCTCAAGGCTAGTAAAATACACCATGAAGAGAACGATCAAATCATATAGAGCTCAAAGCACAATTGGAAAAAGCAAAGAACTTGGGGACACTAGTAGTGAAACCATCCAAAATGACTACTGATGAGATTGAGGTACACCCTCTTTCTCCCCAAAACGTTCATTCACCAATAAGGGAGCCAGCTATAGACGAATATGATGACCATTCAATGCCATATAGTGCAGAACTAAGTAAAAAAAAGGGCACTATTGGTGTCTCGTCTCATAGAAAAGTTTGAAAATGAGGTAGTGAAAGTCATGAAACAGCAAATATCAAAAGCAAGGATTTAGATGAGATAATGAAGCCCTTCAACCTCCCTTATGGAACCATGAAACAGCAGACCTAAAGATACATCAAGAAGACCACTGAGAAGGATCTGGACATGCAGCTCAACTTCAAGGCAAACACTTTTAATTATACTCAATAGGAGTTTGAAGCCGCCAATCCTATCCAATGAAGAAAAGTTTTGAGAAAAATCCAACCCTACAGGTGCATTGGCAAGAGGCACCGTATTTACTCCAAGTCAATTAGCTTTTTGTCTTGTGCCACATCGATGATACTGGCCAGAATTTTGGGACTTGGAAACTCAAGGTAAAATAAATAAATAGTGGCTCATTTTCCTTTAGTACCAAGCCAACTGCATAACTACCTCCCTAGTGAAGAGTACATGGTGAGAACAATCAAATTTTGGTTATCTAGGTATGCCAAGGTCTCCGATCTCACTATCAAATTAATGAATAAAATACTTAGCATGATACTAATAGTACTAAAAGTCTTCAAGCACACAGAATACATATTTTTTAACTTCATTGGTATAAATCAAGGAACGGAGATTCTAGTCTTTGACCTTTCGGTCATGCCAAGCCGACTCACTATCATGGCCTACTATTATAGACTAATGTTTTTGACCAAAACTTATATGCACACTTTTGAAGAAGCATTCTTCACAAGCTTCTTCAAGATAGATTCAAAAATATTCCTAAAGATGTCTACTAACATAAATGCATGGCTGGTAGCATATAAATTAAGTTTTTTTTCCGACCACAGACAAGCACCTCGCCACAGAGTCAAGTCGGAATAGTGGAAGCAGTTAATGATACGTGAAGCAGATTTGCTAAATGATACAGAGCAAAAGGTATACAAGACATACTCTTGTCGAATTTCAAAGACTGTCGAGAATAATAGAGTTCAAGAGGGGGGATGTGTGGAAGGAGAGACATGATAATCAAGCAAATGGCAAAGGAGAAGAAAATCAAAATGAAAAACTACTCAATAGAAAGCACCACCCTCTACCCAAAGTGCCGCAAGGCACACGTTAGGCTGGAACACGAAGGAAGGAGGTCTTGAAGAATGAAAACAAAGATTTATTCGAAGACCAAAAGTTGGAAAGGGGCAAAGGCTGAAAAGTTGAAGAGGGTGACTAAGATAATCAGATTCTTAGCCGCAAGGTGTGTGTGGTGAGAAGAAATCAACAGGCCTCAGCAATGCAACAAGGTTGGAGGAATGCAAACAAAGAAGTAAACAAGATCCTTTCGACAACCAGAGGCTGAAAAGTGGAAAACAATGACTAAGATAATCACATTCTTAGCCACTAGGTGCGAGCAGTGAAAAGAAGTAAATAGACTTCAACGATACAACATAACCAGCAATGTGAGAATAAAGAATTATCTGAAGACCAAAAGTTAGAAAGAGATAGAGGCTGAAAAGTTGGAACGGGTGACTAAGACAATCAAATTCTTAGTCACTAGATGCATGCGTGGCATCCCGAATTATCATAGCAAAGCCTATCAAGAGACAACAGAGACAAAGATGGGGAGAGTGTTGTAGAGAAAGGAAGCGTAGAAAAGGACCCCCAAAAATTTTCTATTATGGGCATCATAATTCTTCTTCAAGTTTCTATGAAAACCTCATGAAACCATGTAAATGCACGAGAGGATTCCTCTAGATGCATAAATCCCAAATATTGTATCATAATCTTTGTAACATAGTAGGAGATTAGAGTTTTCCAATGAAAGTGCCGGTCTCATGTGAAAGGACAATTTTTACGGCACATGTATATAAGTCACTTGGTGACACTTGTAAAGGAATTTTTGCCATTGTGAGTAAAGGAGAACTCATATTTTTGAATTTACCTCTTCTTCCTCTTGTATCTCCTTGCTTGTGAGCTTGTATGTGCGATTGTAGCTTGAATTGAGTGCCAAGTGTTGTCTACCCATTTCATTGCTTTTGTGAAGTGTGTAATGTGTGCGTGAAGCTTGAGGAGGTGTGTGGTGAGACTAGGTGAGTTGCACAACTCAATTTTTTGCCCATAACTTGAAGTAGGTTTGTTAGAATTGGACCAGAGTACCACCATTGGATGCGTCTCGAGAGCTTTGAAATGAACCTGGTGTTGACAATATTTTGAGTTTGGAGCTGAGAAGTTTTGTGTATCACGCCACCATTTTCACCTGTGTAAGTGATGAATGTGAGTGATAGCAGTCATCTGCATGCAATGGTAACCATTCCACTTCATTGACCATTGTGTGAGTACACATCTTCATACACTCAGTTAGGTTCAAGATACTTTTCAGATTGATAATTTAAATGTGTGATCATCCCCATTATATGTACGTGTTGGTGATAGAGGAATAATTTCTTTCATCACAAGTCCCTAAGTTGTCACTTAGGTACACACTTCCAAACCAAGTAGAGAGGACCCATAATCATGTCTTTGAAGATGTGGAAGAATTTATCGATAAGACCACCAAGACCCAAGCGTTTGCCCCTAAGAAGTGCACTGATGGCACACACAACTCCTGATGAGTGATCAGGCTTTCAAGCCATAAGCCACATCAGTTGGGATCCTCTTAGAATCAATGCTTCAGGCACATTGGATGCTCGTCTACTACATTGTAAAAAAATTTGAGGGAATTTTGAGAATGAAGAGGAATCTAGAAGTCTATCGATATTTGAACAAAAAACAACATGCCACTGATTGGCCATTGAGCATATGGGAATTCAAGTTCAATGGAATGTGGTATCTGCTATTTTCGAAAAAGAAAACCATGCTCATATGGTAGATCTTCTACAAAGGCATTTGGAGAGCCGATATGATCTATGGAGCCCCTTCTTGGTGCGAAAGATCTTTCAAGCGTCATGAAGAAACAAATAGAATTCGACACATGGTTCGATTTTCTTCAAAAAGAGGATTTTTTGTTTTTTTTTTTGAAGGGACAAAAGATCTGCATATCAAAACAATACCCAACTTCTTCATAGATCATTTCACATTTCCAAAACCATGGAGCACACTTTGGCTCATACTTTGAAGATCCGATAGTGTTAGCTTTTGGTGAGGAGGAAATGCATATGCGAAAGTGCCCTCTCTCTATGTCGGTGTTTCCAAACAAGGAGCATTTGGATGATATCCCTCTTCATAAAATATGTTTTGAAGCAATCAACTTTTGAAGGAAACAATGCAGGATGAAGTCTTCAAAAGGTTGGATCTAGTCTCATGTCATTCGTTGAATGATTACTTGTTGAAGTATAAGGAATGCCATGGAAAGCTAAAGAAGCCTTTTTCATAAAGCTAAAAAGCTTTTAAAAAAAGCTAAGAAGAGCAACCAATGGTTTCCAATGATATCAAAAGGATCTTATGGGTGCAAAGTCGATCCACAATGCTTTTTGAATAGGAGAAGAAAAGGTGACCAATGTCTTCCTTGCTATACACACATATCTTACACCATGGGACAACGCCACAAATTTTGCTAGCTTTGAGGTTAGTCCGAATTTCCATATGCAACATCTGCAACATGAGGAACGTATTCTTACTTTGTATAAGTGGGTGCCACATACTTTTTCAATCCGCATTCCACTTCTTCTCTAGGGTTAAATGGCAATGAAGATCTCATTTTATTCTTCAAATATGTTCCATCCTATTTCCATTAGACCAAGATGATCCTTGGAGGGCAAGAAGATCTTGGCTTAGGAGGAGACTGATTTCATTAGCATCCCAAGAACTATTCCTATGTCTTAAGATGCACTAATCCTCATAGTCCGCTCAAGGATTGGGGTCGATGTCCTTGTATGTAATATCTCCTGTCTTGGTTCCACAAGCATAACCTTTGGATCACAGGAGTCCACTGATAGGGGTCCACTGAAAACCTTTGGCTCACAGGAGTCCACTGACACTGACAAGGGTCCACTGCAAACCTTTGGATCATAGGAGTCCACTGACAGGGGTCTAGATAGAATCATGATGTCTAATAGCAAGTGTCTTCTTGTCATTACATAAAAAACAATGAGGCGTCATCCTTTTCCATGGTTTCCAAAGAGAGAAATAAAATCCAAACCTTTTGGGACTATCTAAAGAAACAAAAGCATGAGTAGGTAAAGAATTTTCCAATTAGGAGTGTCAAAGAGATGAAGCACATCAAAATTTCTCAAAATTATCTTGGCCCAAGACTAGAAAGCCATGCTTGCATGATCTAATTTTCTTACAATCTTTTTCAACATAGCCTCAACATCCAGAATGCGCAAATGTCCCACCTAAGCTTGGGGCTCCCCCTATGATTAGGATCACTAGTCCAACAGAAGTTATGATACACCCTTTCAATTTTGTGAAGCTCATTAGCATTCAGTGTACAAAAAGCTAGAAAGTATATGATGGACAAAAGAAGGAATGTGTTTGTAGGAACTCCCCATGATTTCTCTCAAAAGATTGAAAATAAGAACGCATATCAAGTTGTGTGTGCAACTCTCCTCCTATCCATTATATCCTCATGTGATTTAAATAGCAATGATCTAGAATGCTCTAGTGTGGACATGTGCACACTCATTCCGATTAGCTTTCAAATAATTTAAACTAGCTAGGCATCTTACAATATCCCTCGAGCTAGGCACCTTGGCTATTGGTTAGCATCGTGCACCGCACCACATTGATATGCATACCTTTCCAATATTGGATATTGTTTTTTTAATTTAGGGCAAGCCCAATTCCATCTTTGGCTCAAACTAGCCCCAAAACGTATCTAAATCTCAAGAAGAAGGAAAATTTGGCCATCCACAAACTCCTTACAATCTTGATCAAAAAGAAAACTTGGAGGAGGGTGTGATACGGCCTTGATGCAGATCATGCAATGGTTACTTCATGAACAAGAGGTAGTGCAAAAGATATTCAAGCAATGCCAAAAAATGGTGATGCTATTATCATCACGATCAAGGAAACATTGGTGTCATCCACAAACAATCCAAGGGCCATTTGATCAACACCCCTCAAGAGGGTGAGGTCACAAATGTGACCTTGTAGCTTGTTTAAACCATGGGGATGGGTCTCCGATTTTTAGTTCTATTTTTTCTCTCTTTCTTAGTTTTATAAAATCTTCAGTGAGGCTTTTTCAAAGAGCACCAAATTTGAGAGCCTCTCCGCAAACCAAGGAGGGAGGGCCCACAATCATGCCTTTGAAGGTGTGGAAGAACTCATTCGTAAGACCCTCAAGGCTGAACACATCAGCTGTGATCCTCTTAGATCTAAACCTAGAAATCATGTCCAAGCAATCCCTCCTCTCAATAGAGAGAAGAGACAAGAGAGTAGTATTTTAGTCCCATAATTAAGTACTTTTTTAATATGTAGAACAAAACAAGCATGAATGATTTGAAGTTCATGTCTAACTAGCACCCCCTCATCAAGATCAAAAAGTCACTTCTCATGTGGTGAATTCTCCACCGTGGTATTTGGACCAATCTAAAGGCTAGCAAAATTTGTGGGGCTTCGCCATGGTGCAAGCGTTGTCGTCGCAACATTGAGGGTCTGGGACACATGTTCTTCATGTGCCCCAAGTCTCTCTTGCTCTAGTGAACCCTTGGGAACATTTTGAAACTACAAGAACAAATCACCTCGAAGCAAGCGCTTCTAGGTGAAGTGATCAGCTATTTTGTGCCACTATGGAATGCTATAAGAGGGGAAACCCTTATGAAGATCTAGAGGGAGTGAAGTGCCTACAATTCTGGACATTCTCCTAAAGGATGGTTGATTGAGAAGTTTCTCTTCCTCCTTGGCAAAAGAATCCACAACTGCAAGAGCTCCCCACCCTTTAGGCATCAAAAAGTTTCTCTCATCGAGAACAACAAGCTTAAACCCAAGTGGGCTTCACATGAGGCGGACGAAAGGGTCATTAGCCTCCACCGTAACACGCTCTAGATCTGCAAGTTCTGCCCTTGCTATGTGGGATTTGGGGGATCCCAAGGGCACTAGTCCCATTCACTTGTAATTTTTCCTTCTTTTTCTTTAATTACAGTCCGGGAGAGTAGGCCAAGGCCAAACTTCCCTCTTGGAAAAAAAACAAGCATGATTCCATCTGGTTCCCTATTGATGGTAGTCCATCAATATTTAGACAAAAAATGATGTGCCACTAATTGTTCATGTATAAGATGGGAATTTAAGTTCAATGAGTTATGTCTCCTAATTAGGAACAAGAAAACCATGCTCATGTGGAAAATTTTCTATAAAGGCATTTGGAAGAATATTAGAGCCACTAAAATTTATGGAGCCTATCCTTCTTGCAAAAGATGTTTGAAGAGTCATGAAGATACATTCCTTCTCTTGCCAAAATAGCAAAAATATTTGGTACAATACCAAAAAGCACCTCGTGATGGACCACATGAACGCCTGAAAGTTGGTTGTGGCACCCTCAAATTCCATATGGACAAAATGGCTTTTAAAAAATTAAGAAGGAAAGGTGTGGGGTTAACTTTGACAAACCCCCCAAAAGAGTGGTAGTTAGAAAAATATACAGACTTTTTAGCTGGAAGAATCACGAAGTTTTTATATAAGAAAACAATAAGCAGAAAAGTAAGAAGGGGTGAAAGTATAATCAGCTTATTTTAATACCTACCTCTAATTTCCTTGTATTTTTCCTCTTTTAATTTAAAGTGATCTTTAAAAAAGTCTCAAAAAAAAAATCTCTCATTCTATGTTCTACATCATATTTTTATGGGTTTCATTATTTTTCTATGTAGAAGTACATGCTAAGCTTAAAGTGACTAATTAAGAGCAATACACTTTGATTAACCTTGACTAAATTTGACTAACTTTGACTAAATTTGACTAACTTTCCTTCCATTTCCAAACCAAGGGAATTGTAATTGTAGTGGAAAACAAGGTATTAGACGCCATGACTTAATATAAAGGATGATGATTGGGTGTTTTATTATTTGGTATTCCTAATAATTTTACTATTGCTAATTCTTTCACCAAGGTAAAACACGGATTTTCTTTTCAACGATCTTATTGGGGCTTTGCCAAAGTTAGCTATGCACCTTTCCTTCTTGATTTTCCAAAGAACTTCGCTTTGGATGGTGTTTCAGAGAGCAGTAGGGCAACCAATGGATTCTGTGAGGAGTGCCTATTTCGTATTTTTGGGTAATTTTGCATGATAGCAAAAGAATCTTAGTAGTGCAAAGCCAAACCACAATGCTCTTCAAATAGGAGCAGAAAAGATGACTGATGTCTTCCTTGCTATGCAAGCATCTTTTACACCATGGGTCAGTGCCACAAATTTTTCTAGCTTTGACGTTAGTCCCAATTTCCCTATGCAAGTTCTACCACATGAGGAATGTTTTCTTGTTTTTCTATTAGTGGGTGCTGCAAATCTTTAAAATTGATCCAAATTCAACTTCTTCTTTAGGGTTACATGGAAGTTGAGATCTCATTTTATTTTCAAAATTTCTTACATCCTATTTGTATTAGACAATTGCAACCTCTAAAGGGAAGGAAGCTCTTGGCCGAGGAGGAAATGGATCTCATAAGCATTCCAAACAGTGATGCTATGTCTTAAGAGGCACCAAACATCATACTCAACTCTATGGATGTGATCAGTGTCCTTCTATTTGATCCAATATCTTTTGTCTTGGTTCCACAACTCTCTCCACTTGTAAAAACCTTTGGAAGATAACCACTTAGCTCTCAAGGAACACATTGGTGTCATCTACAAACATTCTAAGGGCCATTTGATCACAACCCTTCTAATCAAGAAGTTAAGCCCATCACTCGTAACAACGAAGTGGAAGGGTTCCAACAAAAAGCATTACCCAAAAATCGAGAGAGGTATGGCTATGACACATCACTAGTGAATAAGCATTCTATCTATTTAGCACAAGACTTAAAATATGAAGAACCCTCATCTTATGAGGAGACAAAGAAGATATTTGAGTGGATGAATGCAAGAAGAAATTGACGCCTTATAGGAGAATCACACTTGGGAATTTGTCCCCAAGACTCTAGCCTTGAACATGTATGTAGGTTGAGGAGAGGCTTTAAATTCCTTTTGGTCCTCATGAACCCAAGATCAAAGATGGTAAGAAATGTGGTTCATTAAAACCTTGGCAAACACCTTGTAGCCTATCTGAAGCATGGTGATTAGTCTTCGGTTTTCAATGTTATACTTCTTTCAAAAGCCATATTTTTGAAAAAAATATCTATCCGTTGGTACCAAGCCCGTGGAGCTTGCTTAAGTCCATACAAAGCTTTCCTCAACGTGCAAACTTTATTTTTTGAATTGGGCACCTCAAAACTTGGTGGTTGAGATACATATACCTCCTCCTTGAGGTGACCATTCTAACAATGCAGACTTGACATCCATCTGGAAAATAGGCCAAGCCTTTTGTGTAGCTACTGCAAGTACTATCCGAATAGTTGTCATGCATGCTGTTGGTGCAGAAGTTTCTTGAACATCAAACCCTTCGATCTGTGAAAAACCCTGTGCAACTAATCTTACCTTATACTTTTCTAATGTTCCATCTACTTTATACTTAACTTTCCAAATCCATTTAGTACCTATCACCTTCTTCTTTGGTGTCAAGTCGACTAGATCCCATGTATCATTTTTTAGTATACTATCATACTCAAACTGCATTGCCGCTCTCCAACGTGGATCATCAAGGGCTTCTTCAATGATGGTAGGTTCCTTTATTGAGCCCATGATATCTGCCATTAGAGCCATGTTAACAATGTGTTCTAAGGCTCTTCTTTGCTGCTCTATTCTCTTTGATCTTCGTAATCCATCCGAGGATGATTCTGGTACATCTACATGTGGATGGTGATCATCAAAGAGCTGCTGTGCCCACTTTGGTAGTGGCTTACGCTGTGTAGCTACAACTGGTTGGATTTTTATTGAGAAAATTTCTCCATCAGATTTTTCCTCCTCCTCAACTTTAACCTGTCTTTTGATAGTCACAAGGTGAGATATTTCTCCATTTGATGAGATATTAGATTTACCTTTATCTTCTACTAAGTGTGGTAATTCATCGAACACCACATCTCGGCTGACAAAAATCTTCCTTGCCTCAGGATCCCACAACTTGTAT
Source organism: Ceratopteris richardii (assembly GCA_020310875.1). NCBI lineage: Eukaryota > Viridiplantae > Streptophyta > Polypodiopsida > Polypodiales > Pteridaceae > Ceratopteris > Ceratopteris richardii. The sequence goes on along the minus strand of CM035427.1, from coordinate 134,636,809 downwards.
GCTTTAGACTCTTCACTATATCCTAGGAAGACACACTTTTGATCTTGTTGAATCAGGAATATGTGCATAATAGAAACAACCAAAAATACTGAAATGCAAAACTGAAGGCTTTTTACCAGAATATGCTTCTTGAGGAGTCATCCCCTTCAGTGCTTTTGTGTAGCTTTGATTGAGGATGTAGACTGTTGTATTGACTGCTTCTGCCTAGAATGAATCACACATGTCTTGAGCCTTTAACAACGAGCCATTTCAACTATTGTCTTGTTCGTGTGCTCAATAACGCCATTTTGTTGAGGTGTATGAGCTATGGTAAGTTGCCTTTTCACACCATGCTCCTTACAGTAATTATTGAATTCCATTGACAAGAATTCACCTCCTCTATCTGTTCTGAATTTCTTCAGTTTCCTTCCTGATTCCTTTTCCACATACTTATGCCACGTTTTAAATTTTTCAAAATCATTAGCCTTCTCTCGAATGAAATAAACCCACATCTTTCTACTATAATCGTCGACTAACAACAAAATGTAGAAAGATCCTCCTAAAGCAGTGTAGACATTTTACCACAGAGATCAACATGTACCAACTCTAGAGGAGCTTGAGATCGATTGCTGGTCTCTCATGGAAATGCCTTTCATTGTTGCTTGCCCATCATACAAGATTCACAAGGTTCCTACAACTTTGAAAATGCAGGCAAATGAGCAACCATCCCTGTTCTTTGCATCTCCTTCAAAACTGCAAATCCGAGATGCCCAAATCGTTGGTGCCATAACCTGCTTACATCTTTATCTTGTGTAGCAATTGAGGCACTTAAATCATACACGTTATCATGTCTTATGCCTTTACCTACTACATTACCTGATGAATCCATGATTTCTGCACCACTCTTATTGAAGTAAACTTCGAGTCCACGATCTGTTATTGTAGAAACTGACAAAAAATTTCTTTTAAGTGTAGGTACATAGAGAACATCGGATAACTTTTTCTCAACACCTGGAGAAGTGATAAAAGAGATGGTTCCAGCTCCTTTCGCTGGACACTTGGAGTCATTTCCCACCACAACATTGATGGATTCTCGTAGAGGCACTAGGGAACTATACCAATCCTTTTTACTAGTCATATGGCAAGAAGCTCCACTATCTAAAATCCATGGTTCATCAACACTAGCTTGAGCACATACCTCTTCAATAACTACCCATAGTTCTAGCTCTATGTTGTTTGCAGACTCTTTGTTCTTCCACGATGATTTTACAGTCCCATTCCGTTCATGAGCTTGCTTCTTTCTGCAATCCTTGATGGCATGGCCTTTCTTTTCACAATAGAAGCAACTTCTTGTGAGCTTGTTCTTCTTTGGCTTCTTCTTTGATCCATCAAAAGAGCCTTTACCTTTTGCATATGCTAAGAATGCAACATCACTTATACTTTGCCGATTCTTCAACCCCATCTCTTCTTCTAAAAACATAGCACAAAACTCTTCAAATGTAAGGGGAGTTGGTCTTACCTGAGTGCTAAGCGGTGTTACTAATCCATCATACTTTACTGGAAGAACACATACACATCTTCGAACCAGCTCTTCTGGTGTTATAACAACACCAACCGTAGCCAATTGGTCTTGAAGATGTTTTATCCATTTGATAAAATCTTCAGCCTTTTCAGAATCAGAATGCTTTTCATTTGCCAACTGATTTTCTAAATTTTGTATCCTAGTGTGGTTCTTGGTCTCATATTGTTGAGCCAATATGCCCCAAGCCTCATGTGCTTAGTAGTATGTTGAACTAAAGTAAGCATAGAATCACTTACACTAGTGACAATTGCATATAATGCATCAACATTCCGCCTCTTCCAAGCCCGTAGAAGATCTGAACTTGGTTGAATCATCAATCTTGAATTTGTTGGATCTTCAACTGGGTATAGGCTCTAGATCCAATCCTATTGGTCCCATGACAGTGTCAAGTAATTCATAGGAGTCCAGAATTGCAGAAATTTTGAACTTCTAGAGTGTATAGTTGGTTCCATCCAGCTTCCCTTCAGTGAATGCAGGTGGGCGAATTCGAATAGGTGCAGCATTAACATTAGCTGAAGCACCAAGACCAATGTTCGATGATGAAGCCATCATGTAATCACTCGAATAATCTACTGATATTCTAGTCTGCTAGTAGGCTAAAATAGTGATACTTCTCAAGCTATTCGAACCTTACAGCTCTAATACCATGTAAGACAATAGTTATGCAATATAACATAGGAGCAATTGCAGAGAAGATAACAGATATAAGAGAATCTCAATGATTTTCTACTAGCAACAAGTACAAAGATGATGGCGTTGTCCACCCGTGTGCTCTCAAGGTAGAGCTTAAATGGTGATCTAGACAACTCTAGATAGGTGTTGGCAGTAGCCAGAGGCATAGAAGACGCAGAAACATGTGAACATAGAGCATAACAAAGAAGCAGGGAGCCAGTCGAATCATTTTTTCAAACAAATATATTTCAAAATACTTTTCGAAAACCTCCAACAGTGATTTTCATCACTTTTGTACCATATGTAACATATAGAAACCCTTTTTTGTAATTTATAGCTCCATTTTGTGCAAGCCGAGGAGTCCTCGAACTTGAGGATCTTAGGTAGAATGAACGTACCAATTTTGGTTATGTTTAGACACCGTTTACCCTTTCAAATAGCATGTAGAACCTATTTTTTAACTATGCCGGTCACTAGATGTGAAACCGGTCAAAACTAGTCTAGAATCTATAAAAGGAGCTAGAGAGCTCATTTTTGAGGTTGGCTAGTGTGAGCTTAGAGCTATTTTGAGTTTGTAATTGAGATCTTGAGCAATAGAGTTGATTTCCTACCTTCCATTGTGTCTTGCTTGTCTCTTCGTTGTGTGTGTATGTGTGTGTGCATCTTTATGCTTCTCACCTTCACTCTCACTTTATCTCACATTCACGATCTTCATATCACTCCTATCTCTTCCGCGGATTGACATTAAGGAGGTGGAGCTTCTTAACATGGTTCTCACCATTGTGCTAGAGCAACACCAAATTTGGCGCTGTTGCTAGGGATGGAGTCTAGGACGAATGTGTGATGGTAAGAGTATAGCAAGAAGTGGTGTTGGAATGTAAAATTTTCAGTTTTTTTGATGCTTTTAGTTAGTTTTTAGTGTTTTTCGCCTCCCCCATACTCCCATCTTCATCATCGCATCATCATCTTCCACTCCAAAAAAATCAGAAAATTCACCATATCCACCCATTCTCCTCATTTCCCCTCATTTCTGCATGCGAGAGAGAGAGAGAGCTTTTGTGTTTGCATGTGTTTTTGCATTTTTGAGTTTTCTTGCAGGTATAGTGCTCCACTGCATCGAGAAAACTTGCAAAAGGTAAAATTTCACTTTCTGTCAGAAATCTGCTGTGGGTGTCAGACCATCGCGATGGTCTGTCAACTTCGACATTTTTGGTAAGCGAGTTCACCACAAGGTAGGTGACACAAGCGCATACACGGATCCACAAATGCCTTGCAAAAATTCATAGTTTGGTGGACCATCACGATTGGCTCACGCCATCGCGATTGTGTCACACCATCCCGATTGGCTCACACCATCACGACGGCTCGGCCGGACCATCGCGACGGTCTCACGCCATGGCGACGGTTCACTTGAACCATCGCGACGGTCCTTGACCATCGCGACGATCCCGTCGACCCCACGCCATCGCGATTGGCTCATGCCATTGCTTCGATGCTGCCATGTGGCAAGCTAGACCAACGCGACAATATCTTCAGACCATTGTGACGCCTCGACATTTGAACCATCGCGATTGGCTCACGCCATCATGCTTTGTGACCATCGTGACGGGCTCATGCCATCGTGATCGTCCCGTTGACTGTTGACCGATGCCATCGCGATTGCTCGCCGATTAGACCATCACGACGGTTCATTCACACCATCGCGATTGCTCACATTTACGCGATCGTGACAGTTCGCACCTTCGGATCATCGCAATTGTGCCACGTCATCGCGACGGTTCACCTGGACCATCGCGACGGTCCCAGACCATCGTGATTATCACATACCATCGTGATTGTCCACCCCAAACGCAATTTTTAGGGTTTGATTTTTTTACCAATTTTGGGGCTATTTTTGGCAAATTTTTGGGTGATTAGACTCATAGGAAACCCCTTAGCTCATAGGGAAAGAAAAACCTGTTTGTCAGTTTTTACCCCTGAGGGCCTGAACGGTCATATCTTTTTCATCCGAAGTTTGTTTTTGAGCTTTATAGCTCGTTAGAAAGCTCTTTACGAGTACTACATGACCTCAACTATTTTTTTTCAAAAAAAAAAAGATGTTGTTTTTTAGAGAGGATAAATTGAGGTTGACCATCTTAGGGACTAGAAAGCCAGGGGGCATTGAAATTTGGGCCAAGGAGGAAGGACTGAAAAAGTGTATATATTCAAGTGCTTGATCATCCATTTGAGATTTGGTCTAATAGTGGATTTTTACAGGTCTAGCAAGGGCAATCAAGGGCAAACAAAATAAGGCAGTAAAGAACACAGGGCTTGGGAAGCGCGGCTTCTTGGGCATCAGAGCAACCAAAGGAGCTGACTTGAGGTTGGAAGTATACTCAACCCCCTCAGTCAATTATTAGCTTAGGATAAACGGTAGCATTGTGGATTAGATTAACGACGATAGGAACAATCAAGTTCAAGAGATTAAAATTTTCAAATCCAAGACTAAAGTAAAGGTGTGTGATACGAAAAACTAAAGGAAAGAACTTAAGTTTGACAGAACAAGAACTCAAAAGTACCACAGAAAGTCGATTCCTGACGTATACATTGAGACAAGACAAGAATCTAAAGGAATTTAAAAAGAAGCAAGCAATAAATAACAAGGAACCATTGACGATCAGAGAGTGCCGCGAAGTAAATTCATGAACCTTAGATCGGGCAAACATATAGGTAAGTCAGACCGATAAAGCCTTAGATCTTCAGAAGCAAGTGTAGGAACTACTGCACGATCGTGGGCACAACAATTGAATAATAGTTACCCTTATGAGTTGAGCTCAGATAGAAGCCAATCAGAAATGGCTTTTAGCACGGAAAGACTAGAAGGAGGGTCAAATGTAGCATATCTGGAAAGACTCGAAGGACCCTATAGAACTCAATTAGAATTTCTCTGAACCAACCGCTTAGGTGCTCGCATCTATGAGGATGGTTTGTGAAGACAAGTGGTGCAAATGCACAACCCAGATCAACCCATTGGATTGGAATGCCTAGTGGTGAAATTCGAGAGAGATGCATACATAGACAAAGAAGGAACGATGTACATCATAAGTACTCAGCCAAACAATACCAATGAGTTTGGTGTAATCCAGTTGGAGACGGAAGCGAGAGCCCAAGGAAAAGAACCATTAGAAGAGCCTAGGACACCTAGAGGGAAATCTGTGCTAACAAGAGTGCTAATCCCAGAGTGGATCGCTCAGGATAACAGAAGCATAGAGTTGTTTGTAAATAAAGAAACTAACGAAGCATTTTGGAGGTACAGAACGGAACAACTGAGTGAGGTAGGCTCCATCACAATCTATGAATTTAAGGACCCAAATACACCTGAAAAGGTGGTATACCTGGATGAAACTTCAGAAAGAGTATTTGAGGTACCAGACCATGCAAGGAATACCTACACATGGAGAGGTGAGTTAGTATTTCCTCCATCTCGAGCAAATGTAAACACAAGCCACCAGGGGGCAAAAACATCCTCAGCCCATGGCACTCAAAGAGAGAAAAACAAAGAAAGACCGGAAGTAAGTTTCAATCATCCCATAGGGAGAGATAGAACCACCATAGACACGGAAAGAGTGGATAGACAAAGAGAACCTAGAATACCAGGTGGTAGAGATGATTTTCCTCTACCTAGACCACGTAAGCATCCAAGGATATTGAGACCCACTCAACTAGTAAAGTCAATGAAAAACTATTTTGATGGGATAGGAGATCCCTATGACCACGTTGCAGAATTTAAGCAAGTGCTATGAGCAGAAAAAGTAGAGGACATGTTCACGCAATATAATGCATTTGGACTAACGTTAAAGAATACCACTTTAACTTGGTTCTAACCATTGCAACAAAGTCAATTTAGAGACATCCATCACTTTTTAGAGTCATTCATCACTGAATTCTCTAAAAGTGGGATCAGACATGACACGTCTTCGTTGATTCATAGTTTTAAACAAACCCCTCAGGAAACAGTTAGACTCGCAGTACATAGGTTTAGAAAATATGTTGAGAGATGTCCAACGCAAGAGTTACCCCCAGAGGCCAAGCAAGTGTCATTGTTTTTAGATGGCCTGTTGAGCTCGAAACTACGCTCCTATGTCTACTTTTAGGAACCCATAACGCTAGAGCAGTGTGTCAGAATTTGCATAGACATTGAGGACAACTTAGGAGATGAGTTGGAACTCTCAAAGGTCTATAAGGACTCAGATTGTTCATCTCTAGCATCTTCAAAACTTTCTAGCTCGATAGAAGACCTAGCAAAAAAAGTGGCCCAGAAACTAGGAGTTTCTAGCAAACAGATGCATAGGTTAACAACAAACAAGCATTGTTACACGTGGTGGTGATCATATGGCGAATGTGTGACCCAATGCAACACAACCACAAGCCAACCCTAGTGGCCAGTATTGTATGATTGAGAGACGATATACGAATCACACAGCTCAAGACTGCCCTATAACAAACAAGCAGTGAGACAGAACTACCCAGAAGCATACGCATAGCAAGGTAGGTATCAAGGCCAATACAATACTCAACCTCATTACTATAGGCCTCCTTAGAACTATCCTTATCACGCTCAATAGAGACCTCAACCTGTTTTAGCTCAGCAGCCACGCCCACCAGCGAATGTCATATCAGTTAAATACGCTGCTACAGAAGAAAACCTCAATAGAGCTTTAGTGCCTTCATCACCCTTGATCACAGAAAGTGATCCAAACTCTAACAGTTTTGGCTCTACTCATGTAGATAGTCCACCCGCATATTACACAGAATCACCAGAACACATGGAAACATATCAATACGATAGTCCACCATTGGAACCCAGTTGGGAGCCTGACTACGCTAATGTGATGTACACCAACCCTAATCCGCGGCCCCAATTAAGACAACAAAGACCACAGGGCCCTAGAGGACCATGCTTTATGTGCCAAGGAGATCATTTCATAAAGGATTGTCCACATCCTCCGATAGCAGGATAGTCACAATATTATAACATACAAGGCTTTTGTGCCGATTGTGGTAAAGAACATATCACCAAAGAGTTTCCTAAGAACCCTACAAATGTTTCAAATGTGACACCCATTAACGTGATAGGTATTGTGCATAACGCAGATGGATCCAACCCTACATAGCTGCCTATCCAAGCTATAAGAAGAGCTCAAGCGCTCTTATAGAACCAACAGCTTAATCATTAGAAAATAGCCGGAACTAGTGAAGTTGGGGAATCTTGCAGTAAAAAGACAAAATCTTGGAAAGATTCCAGAGAGAGAATCAAGAGAAAAACAGAGCTGGAAGGAAGTATCAAGGAATCTAGAGCCAAAATCCTAGAATTGACTTCACATGAATTGAATCAAGAGAACCTAGCTCAAAAATCAGGATCAGTTTTAGCGGAACCCATACCAGAAAACCTAGACATGATGTTTCGTGCATATCAAGCAAGATTAAAAGAAGGACCCCAGATAGCTGAAATGAGTAAGAACTACCCTCGAGCAGACTTAGAAATTGAGAGAACTAAACTTTTTATGAAAATGGTAGAATTAGCACAAGCAATGTTCGAAGCCTCTAGATATCTTAATTGGAATAACATGGCAAAACCTGAATTACACTTTCAAGGATTAATGGAGAGGTTAGAATACTTGATCGATAGCAGGGAGAAAAAGGATCAACATAGGAACCCTATTGCCTCAGAGATACAGGAAAGGAATGCACCATCCCTGTCTCAAGTACCCAACACAGAGGGTGAAGACAACCTGTCTTCCATACATAGGTATTCACATGAATTCTTGAGAGAAATCCAAGAAGCGAAGTGGAGAAAAGAACAAGGAACCCATCCTCCTATTCAAGAAATAGACGACTTGCAGGAGCAATTTCCCTAAGACATCCCCTCTATCTACGATGATGTAGAGGAAGAACAACTGAGTGAACACACAGGTTTTGAATCCAATTCTTTGCAAGAATTGTCTCGGTTCACAGGACCTTGGGAAGCTAAGTCTATTAGCATGAGAGCACCCACGATAATAGTGAGGAATGAAGAATCAGTAATCCCTAGAAACACGGAAGTGGTAAAGAACACCAAAGTGCTGTGTCACCTCACTCTAGAGGAATTGTTGAAGGTTAAATGAGAATTGTGGAAGCATGTAGCAAATCAATTCCCTGAGCTTGTTACAACTCCCTCACAGATAGGAACACATAAGAAGGTACCAGAGATACCCATAGAAAGAATCGGAGATGTAAGCGAAGGAGAGGAAGGTAACACTTATCTTCCAATAACCCATCAAAGCTACACCACCAAAGCCATCTTAGATTCAGGAGCCGGAGTAGCCATCGCTACCACCGCTTTATGGAAACGTTGGGGTAAGCCAACATTAAGACCCACCAGGATGAAGCTACAAATGGCTGACACACATATAGAGAAACCATTAAGCTTACTAGAAGGCATATCTCTCACCACTTGAGGTGTGGAATTTGAGCACACTTTTGCCATTTGTGATTTTAGTAAAATTCATGCTTACGAGATGATATTAGGACAACCATTCATGTGTCAGTTGTGGATTGTACAAGATTGGGGAACTAATTCTTTGTACTTGCAACATATAGGAGTGACTACGAAAGTCAATCTTAAAGACTATTCACATCCAGATATACCCCCAATACAATGGAATACAGTCCATAAGACACAAGAGGAGACAGAATCAGTACACTCATTAGAATCAGACCCCTCATGGTTACACGAGGATACTCATCTATGGATGTGTAAGGTAGCAAAACAAGAGGAAGAATGGTTAGAAGCCAGGACCTTAGGTGCAGAACAACATCCACGAACTCTTCAAGACCCAACTTACGCACCTGTAGTATTTCCAGATGAGGAGTTTGAACCTCATGGATGGGTAGAAATATTAGCAACAATGGATGTAGCCATCAATGAAGAACAATGGACACCCCACTGTGACGAGGATGACTATGATATCTCAGTCTTCACAATAGAGCCAATCATGTGTGATTCAGACCCGCCTTTTGCATCAGATGAAGAATATTTCTACAAAGTAAAAACTCATCATCAGAGACACAAAGAAATTATGAATGAGGTGAGATTAACCACACAAGTGACTGCCAAAAGTGAAGGAAAGAAAAGAAAGAAGAAAGAAACCTTGTCAGAAGAAGAAGAATCCTTGTTTGAGGTTCCTGAGAACTTCAAGAAGTATGAGATAGAAGATAGACAAATCATGGTACGAATGCCTACCAGAAAAGCTGACGTTGGAGAAGTATATGATAATCGAGAGAAAACCAAAAAAATCATAGTAGCCATAGAAGGAGAAGAAGAAAAATGCACCTACATAGGGCATGATTTGACGAATGAAGAAGAAGAAGAGTTAGTTGCCCTATTGCGCGAATATAGAGATGTTTTCGCTTGGAGCTACAAATATTTGAAAGGAGTAGAACCGGATATATGTTCCCATAGAATCCCTATGACTCCAGATGCAAAACCTACAAAACAGAAGCCATACACGTACAATGATAACTACGCTGCAAAGATTAAGGAAGAAATAGATCGTTTGATAGAAGCAGGATTCATTTACGAAATTGAGCATACCGAATGGGTATCCCCCATTGTGGTTGTGCCCAAGAAGAATGGAAAATTGTGTGTGTGTATTAACCTTAAAAAAGTTAATGCCGCCACGATTAGAGACAATTATCCTCTTCCTATCACAGAACATTTATTTGAAAGAGTTGCGGGCAAGGAAGTTTACAGCTTTCTTGATGGTTTCTCAGGCTATAATCAGGTAGCCATTGCTCCAGAAGATCAACACAAGAAGACATTTGCCACAGAATGGGGCATTTTTGCATTTCCTGTAATGCCTTTTGGCTTAACAAATGCACCTGCCACTTTCCAGCGACTCATGTGTCATGTTTTTAAGGAATTCTTACGCAAGAATTTGGAAGTTTATGTCGATGACATATGTGCTCATTCGAATATAAGGAAGACACATATCCCAGAATTAAAGCAAGTATTTGACAAATGTCAAGAACATCAAGTTTGTCTGAACCCAGAAAAATGTGTTTTCATGGTCAGACAAGGAAAAATTCTAGGACACATTGTGTCAAAGAATGGAATTTCTACGGATGAAGAAAAAGTGAAAGTAATTGCAGATCTACCTAGGCCGAATAACGTAAAAGAGGTACTGGCATTTATGGGTCATTGTGGTTATTACAGATGATTCATACACATGTATGCAATCATAGCCAAGCCTTTGTACTCTCTTTTGACTAAGTTTGATTGGACAAAGGAATGTGAGAATTCATTTAATGAAGTTAAACGATGTTTGCGCTCAACACCTATATTGACAATCGTGGATTGGAGCAGGCCATTCCATGTACATGTGGATGCATCCAACTATGCCATAGGATGTGTGTTAGCACAACCCACGAATGAAATTAACATAGATCTCCCCATAGCGTATGTGAGCAGATAGTTGAACGCAGCAAAAAGAAATTACACCACTACAGAACGAGAAGGATTAGGAATGATCTACTTAGTAAAGAAATTCAGACATTATTTGTTGGCAAACAAGTTCAAATTCTTTACAGATCACCAAGCATTACTGTACTTAGTCAATAAGCCATGTCACACGGGAAGATTGATACATTGGTTTCTATTACTCATGGAGTATGACTTTGAAGTAGTAGTCAGGAAAGAAAAGACACATCTTAGAGCTAACCACCTTTCAAGATTAACCTCAGGAGAAGCTCCTCAAGGAATAGTGGATGAATTACCCGATGCATATTTGTTTAACCTTGAGATAGTACAAGAATGGGCTAAGTTGATAGTTCCTATTCTCATATATGGACCCAAGAATCCTAGGATAAGGATCAAGGAAGGAGAGATTACCAAGTCACAGAGATACCAAATCATAGCAGGAAGTATATATAAACAGGATAATCAAAAGATTCTTGCTTGTTGTGTAGATGAATCAGAACATGCGAATTGGTTGCAATTAGCACATGTAGGTACATTAAAGCAACACCACTCGAAATATCGTACATTGCAGACTCTGCATAGACTAGGAGTATATTGGCCTTCAATGGAAGCAGATGTCTACAAGTTGTGTAAAGAATGCCTTGTTTGTTGTGAAAGACCACCAGTAGAACATGCCACATTATATCACGTGTCTCTCACACCAGACTAGAGTGAACCTTTAGTGACATACTTGAGGACGAAAACATTCCCTCAAGGAATGACCTTAGCACGACAACGCAGTCTAGAGCAAGAAGCTCAAGACTATTCACTTATTGGAGACAATCTATACAAACGAGGATGAGATGGATACTTAAAACAATGTGTTCATGAAAGCGATTATTTGAGCGTATTAGAGACTGCACACCAGGGTGTTGCAAGAGGTCATTTTGGACCCGATAGGATAATCAAAGCCATCCTCTTTGCAGGATTACAGTGGCCCACTCTTCACATGGATGCACATACCTATGTAAAGAGATGAGATGTGTTCCAAAGAACTCAATTTCCTACTCGCAGAGATGAAATTCCATTGAAACCCATGATGGGAGGACGTGCATTTTCTAAGTGGGGTATAGACTTTGTAGGACCCATTAACCCCCCTGCAAAAGGTACACATGCTGAATACATTATTGTCGTGACAGATTATCTTACCAAATGGGTAGAGGCCAAGGCCACAAAAAAGAATGATGCACACATGACTGCAAAATTCTTATTTGAAAATGTCTTTACAAGATATGGATTGCCTATAGAGTTAGTGAGCGATCGAGGAACTCACTTTCTAAACCAGTTCATTGAATATTTGTTACATGATTTTATGGTGATTCACAAGAAATCTGCACCATATCATCCTTAGGCCAATGGTCAAGCAGAAAGCACTAACAAGATCCTTTGTAACGTACTGACGAAAGTCATGAACAACAAACGCTCAGATTGGGACAAACAGTTACACCATGTTGTTTGGGCATATCGAGTGGCCTACAAGACTGTACTCAATGCAACTCCCTTTCATATGGTTTTTGGTCAGAATATTGTGCTTCCTTTGGACTTCTTGATACCAACCCTTAAGGCTGCACAAGAACATGAGTGGACCGGCCATGAATTATCATCAAGAATAATGGACTTGGAACGATTAGGAGAAACTAGGCTGAGAGCAGCAACAGGAATATACGCAGCAAAGAAGCGACAGAAAGCATATTTTGATGCACATGTGAAAGATAAAGGCTTAAAAGAAGGAGATTTAGTTCTAGTATATATGCTGAAACAACACACACGAAAGTTAGAGAAGCAAGGTTATGGACCTATGATCATTAACAGACTCTCGACAAGTGGAGCAGTACAATTAGCCACCTTAGAAGGAAAGATAATGCCTAATTACATTAGTGGATGTAGAGTCAGGCTATACCAAGAACCTCTCACTGAGGATATGCTTAGAAGACTCACGTTGGCAAAGAAGCATAAGGAGGAAGAAAATAGAATACGTGTTGAAGCTCAGGCAGAAGCTATAGAATGCATTAAGCACATGAAGTTAAGAAGACAAGACTAGGGAGAGAACATTATAACCATCTGGAAACAACACCCAGATAACCCATGGCCATGTGTCAAGTAAATTCAAGTATTCATCCTAGTATAGTGGACCATTCATTACAATCAGGCTAGAGCACGTCAACCCTTGCCAAGAGCTTAGGGTGTTAATTGATTCAGGTGCTGCGACTAGTGCGATTAGATGGTCCCACTATAAGGACTCAGGAATAGAAATGCAGCCAATTGAGGCATACCTCATAGGGCTAGGAGGCATGGAAACCCCTTGCACAGGTGAGGTGGACCTTCCTATCCTCATAAACGAAGTGACCATGACAGCAAAGCTACTAGTGTGCCATGACGAGGACATGATAGAACCCCTAATCCTTGGCCAAGATTGGCTATACAATCACTCAGTGGACCTAAATCTTAGACAATGCTCCTTATAGATTGGAACCTTAGATCATAAGCGAGTGATACCGCTTGACTTCCCTAATAACACCCCGCCTGAGGTATGTAACCCTAGACCCTATGAAACGCTTGCGACAAAGGACCGGAAGATATTTGGCCAAATCCCTCGGCTAAGCATGCTCCCTCCAAAGTCAACCCATGAGAGCTTGGCGATGGATCATTGCCAGACCAAAGAGTGTCAAGAGATTTTCTCCTAGTCTTCCAACAGTGGAAAAATGGGGACCATTGCAGGTCAGGTGGACTGCATCAGCAGCCACATGGGCAAGAAACCTGCAGTGCCCATCCTTCCACACTTATTGCGGACTAGCCTAGATTTTCGCTACAAAACGATGCACTTCCTAATGGGTAGGTTTCGCAAGTGTTGGACCTCCCTTCTTTTCCAAAGCAGAGTGTCCATCGGACCTCTCAACCTCAACCACAAAGGAGTCAACCACAATGGAGGTACCCAGACCGATGACAATATGAGACGACACAAGGAGGAAAGCAGTATCAGTATCACAAAGCAAGAGGCACGTGACAAATATGGGTGCCAAAAGGACAGAAATCACTGACAGCTTCTAACAATGCGGACAATGAAAAGAAGAAGTCAAGGCAGAAGCAAAGGCTATATTCAACATCTCCTCGACCTTCTTCTACGAGTACGAACATTCAACAAATTTGGATCACCAAGAAGTACCTTACAAATCGACCCACACCCATGCAGATTTGGGTACCCAAACAGTGTATTATAGCTCAACCCTCAAGCCATGTAATATATAACCCTCAGAAATCTCTTCACCCTTCAATACCACCACATCCGATATCACCTTTTGTCCCTCTGCAGAAACATACCACTCGCTCAGAAACTCTTAGGAAGTGGATACCGAAATGTATCCAAATGACTTCTCCGACCCCCTTATCCAACATTACTCCCATCCCGACTAAACACTACCCTTGTAATAACTCATTCACGACTGAACCTTGTACAAATCCACACACTATAACCCAACATCACTTGTAATAACATCTCATCAAGAAAATGTATGCATCATCTAAAGCATGTAGGTGTCTAGAGACCTGCATTAGTTTTGCAACAATCATTTCATAAACCACATCACAACACTTGGCTACACGGGTTACACATCGGTTATGGAAAGGGATTGCGGTCTCACTTTAATAGGATCATGATTAATTTCCATACTAATGTGTTAATCTTTTGTAGCAGATCTTCTACACACTCGCATCACTCATCATGCAGGCAGAAGGACCATCTGAAGCTGGCCCTAGTGTACCCATGGCAAATATTAGCTGAACCACATCCTACGGCTTAACCACCAGAATTTCAAGGATTTCCAAGACCTATGCCAATCCACGATCCTCCTAGGGGTTACACTGAGAAGATTCATCGCAACTCTCATTGGTTCCAAGGATTAGCAGGCCCATTGGTGGATGCAGATTTCCTTTTTTGAGGCCAATTTGACTTTTGATACCCGCACATGGCACAAGTACCAGCTTTTCTCAAGAGAGTTTGAAGCATTACAAAACATAGAAGACTTGAAGCATGTTTGGGCAAGAGTTGGCTTCACAGAATACTTCAATGATCCTTTGCCTAAACGAGATTTCTATCGATGCTACTATTTGATAACCACATTGACAGCTTCGGAGAACAAAGATTTGCTAGGAACATTCATCTTGCCGTCATTGGTAAATGATCCACCGTTTAAGAAGTTTTATCTTTCCAAAGACCTGATTAAAGTTGCAATTAAGATACATGGAACGCACACTCCGACAGATCGAGAGAGGTTGATTCCAGAGCCAATGAAACGTGGAGATGTCATCAAGTGGGAAGATATTTCAACGATCACACTTGAGCTCTCTAAACCATTACGAATATGTATGCAGCACTTCGCTTTCCCCGCTCAGGATAGATTCACCATGCCCCACAAGCGCATCTGGTTTGGACTATATTTAGCTTGTACTGGGCCACATACGGTCGATCTAGCAAGCTGGATTATTGATCAATTGTACTTAGCACAACATAGATGGGAAAGAAAGAAAGTAATACATGGATGTTGCACTCTCACAAGAATTATTTATATGTGTTTGGCCTACGACTTACCAATCGAGCGTGCAATGACAAGCGAGGAGTTGAAAGCATTCAAAGGGACAACAAAGAAAGCTAGGAAAGCGAGCAAAGGACAAGCAGGAAAGCACATGAGAGGAATTATCCCCTGCCTACAGGTCCCAGAATCACCGTCACCGCAACCCTCTCCAAAACAGTCTCCGACGGAAGCCCCTGCAATTGTACAACCTATTCGCATACAATTATCACGACCTATCGTTACACAACGCATGACTAGTGCAGTTACCTCACAGGCAGCATCAGTTCATGAACCTACCACCACTGCAGCAGAAGTTCCCACCAGTATTGGTGCAAAAGCATTTTCTTTTCCGATAACCAATATGGAAGCAAAGCCACTGAATACAACCTTTGATTTTGAAATGCCAGATGCCTTTTCAAATGAATTTGAGTTTTCTGAAGGCCAGATTTTCTCTCAAGAATATGAACGTCCAAGCTACCCGACCACTCTCTTGGATCAACAACAAGGACAAGTGTTATCCAGCTCAGAAGACGAAAGAACAGAAATAGATGATGATGAGGGCGATGATGAAGCCAGCTAGGGCACTCATGAATCCCAAGAGAATGTGCAGACAGAGGAGCAAGAACAGCAAACGGACACCCAGGGTGATACCAGTACGCATGAAGATGAAACCTTTGAAGCAGCAGCTTATACGCTGGCAATCAAAAAATTATATCGTACTATGGAAAAAGTTTGGGCACGTAAGAAGTTAACTGAGGAAGAGAGCCAAGCACTCATGGAACAAGAACTTGTCTCAGGCAGTTTCGAAGAAGTATACATCAAAGGCTTCAGAGAACTTGTTAAATCGGTGGGATCTAATGAAGCATTAAGATATTTGCAGAAGAAGCCGTTACCGCAATTTGATCCTCGACGAGTACGACTATTATCAAAGCCAAGTCAGTACATTCGTGTACCCACAGGTGTCCAATCCTCAGAACAGGCCAGGGAGGCAGGTCTCATCCCTGAAGGCTCATTGGCAGAAGACACCATTGTCATCGACTCCCCACCCCACACTACTACTCTACATACCACCATTGTAACCGAAGTACCCACCACTCCAACCGCTCCTCCTTCACCCCCATCTCTCCACTCTCCCCTGTACATCCGATCTCTCCCAGACCATCCACGTCTTTGGATAGCGCTGTAGCAGAAGCCTTCCTTACTTCCATTCATCCCACAATTCCCGCACCCACCCAACCTAGTTTTCCTCCTCGAACATCCACCTTTCTATCTAGTCCATTTTTCCCTCCATCCTTCCATCCTTCCCCACACCTCCAAGACACCTTTTCCCATTCCCACCTCCATTAACCTTCTTCCCAGTCTCACCCCCTCGACCCACCGTAATTCCACTTTCCCCTTTCCACCAAGGAGTACAAGAGAACCCCTCTGTAAATAACTCTTCAACCTTTGTAAACTCTGTATTTACACCCACTATCACTCCATTATTCACAGTCATGGCACTCGACACCACGTCTAGTGACATGGATATCTCACCACCCACCGCACCAACACTCACCTCCTCTATTGCACCATCATATTTAGGCACCACACATTTCTCCACTATTACCACTGCATCCACATTCCCATCCCTATTCCCCCTTCCTATTGCATCAACACCCTTAAACACAGCATCTGCATTCACCACACCATTAATATTATCACCCACTATAGACATCGCATTTCACTAGATGTTCACATGCATGACTCAGGTGAGAGATGAATTTGCATCTCTTGGCAATAATTACCGGACGCTGCAGTAGACAACACATGATTTACAGTCGCGGCTCAATTCACTATCCATCGTGAATGCCTCACTAAACACACGTTACCAAGAGCTACGAGAGGCTTATCATAAACTGGAACTAGAAAGTGAAGAAAAAACCAAAGAGGCCATCACTGACATAGACAACTTGTTAAGGGCATAGACTATTCGCAATGCGACGCTCACCAGGAACATGGGCTTACTCAGATGACACTTGGCAGCAGCAAAAGAAGAGAACCAGCATTTACAAGAACAGAACAGAGAGAATTTAGAAGCTGCCCTAGATCAACCCGACCAACCATTAACTCCCAGTCGTTTCAAGGCCGTGCCCTCCAAATATATGAACGATCATGTCAGATTGTTAGATGAGTATGACAACATGAACGAGGAGTTCCAGATGCTTAAAGAAGAACACAAGATATTGCAGTTAAGAGCACCCGTACCACAAGGACTACCAGCTCCTACGGACCCATATCCTGACATCATAGAGGAACTTAACGCATTACGGGCCCAGGTGTCAACTCTTCAATCAAGGATAGCAGTATATGAAGCACCCCCCAGGCCAGACTCCCCACCAGAACTACCAGCAGAGGAAGAAACAGTAACTATTCCGGTGGAAGAAACTTTTGAAGAAGCATATGAACCTCAACCCATCCCAGGCGGACGAGTCATGGCTGAAGGCCAGACGACTTTCAAACTTCCAACTTCCGCATGGATGAAGATGATTGAAGAACTTGGAAGAACCCACTCAACAAGGGTAGAGGTGTAGTTACACGTAATGGCAATGATTTAAGAACGCATTTTACAGTCCCCCTACTTTGCTCATTTGGTCCCTCGTAGATACATATCTGGGCATGAGCGACAATACAAGCCTTATTTTATGTTAATGGCAGAATATCAGCTGACCATCTAGAAAGAAACCGGCAAGAAGCCCTCCCATGCAACTCAATTTGAGCCGAAAAATTTGCTAGTAGATGCGCAGCGAGGAGAGATCTATCAACCAGATTGGCGCAAGGATTTATTACAAGAATATCCAGAGATGATGAGTACTTGGGTCAAGGCACCACTACACTTAAAGTACAACCCATGTTGGGGACCAGTGCCACGTCGCCGCTCCTAGAAGGCATTTGCCATTAAAGTACAGAACAAGCAATGCCAGGATTGGATTAGTTACCCATACTTCACCCCACCCATCGGACCACCAACAGTTGGATACATGATGGCCACGATTCGTCACTGGCTCCCTCGCTTAAAACATATGGAGGATGTAGCAGTGCACATGATTGTCAAGAGATTTGACATGATGCAGATGGTATTCAAAGTCTTCCGTCGCGTCAAGGCACCTCATGTAAACACCCCGGGTTTCGAGCATGGCAATCTAGATCTAGCATATGACATGAGCACGACACCATCACTCCTGGTGTGTTACGCTTGGCACTATCGAATTAAATACTTACCGGCGTGCTATAAGCAGACCTTCAAAGAAATATTCACAATTGGTTTCTAGGAATATCACTCAGAAGTGTTCATCAGTAGGCCCACGCATTTGCTTCAATTATTTGCCTGTGAACAGATGGTATACTCCACACACTATAGACTTCCGCCATCAGATGAACCACAACCCATTGATTGGGAGAAACTCGAGGTGGATCTGGCCCGAGGAATTTGCATATGAGAACACACCCTCGCTCAGGAACTACTCCTGAATTATATCCGACAGACCTCACAACCAAGTTCTGTCGAGGATGACAGAAGCGAGAGGGAGGGGGGTGTTGGCAGTAGCCAGAGGCATAGAAGACACGGAAGCATGTGAAGATAGAGCATAACGAAGAAGCAGGGAGCCAATCGAATCATTTTTTCAAACAAATATATTTCAAAATACTTTTCAAAAACCTCCAACAGTGATTTTCATCACTTTTGTACCATATGTAACATAGAGAAACCCTTTTTTGTAATTTATAGCTCCATTTTGTGCAAGCCGAGGAGTCCTTGAGCTTTAAGAGCTTAGGTAGAATAAGCATACCAATTTTGGTTATTTTTAGACACCATTTACCCTTTCAAATAGCATCTAAAACCTATTTTTTAACTATGCCGGTCACTAGATGTGAAACCGGTCAAAACTAGTCTAGAATCTATAAAAAGAGCTAGAGAGCTCATTTTTGAGGTTGGCTAGTGTGAGCTTAGAGCTATTTTGAGTTTGTAATTGAGATCTTGAGCAATAGAGTTGATTTCCTACCTTCTATTGTGTCTTGCTTGTCTCTTCATTGTGTGTGTGTATGTGTGTGTGCATCTTTATGCTTCTCACCTTCACTCTCACTGCATCTCACATTCACGATATTCATATCACTCCTATCTCTTCCGTGGATTGACATTAAGGAGGTGGAGCTTCTTAACGTGGTTCTCAGCATTGTGCTAGAGCAACAATAGGGAGATACAAGGTAGAGGTATGCTGGCTCAATTCAATGTCTCAGGTAGTGCAGAAGTCATGTATATATAGGATCATGGGTGGCTTTCGGTGGACGACTATACATGGGCGGTAGAGTGTGGGCGGCCACCACCCGTGTAATGGACATACACGGCTTAGACCGGTTGAACCGACCTAAAAAATATAAATGATTTATGACTCCGATAAGGAATATTCCATGGAATATTCCCTTTACCATTGCACTGGGAGAATTGCCCCCGGACCCCCACCAAGGGGCCAGCGTAAGGGACTCGCTGGCCCCCTTGGTCCTCGAGCCGGGACTACTCACCATTGCCCCGGACCCCACAATTGCGGACCCTGGTAACTCCCTTTCCTTACAATACCTTATATGGTCCAATATGACCATCCAACATACAAGTTGGGATTCCCATCAATTTGGCTTCTCCTCATAATGGGGGCCTTACAAAATGTGCATACAATCATGAGGGGTAGAAATTGATCATATACTAACAATTACATGGGTGGTGGTCGCCCATGCTCTACTGCCCATGTATAACCATCCACGGAAGGCCACCCATTATCCTATATATACATGACTTTTGCACTACCGGAGACATCAAATCAATCCAGCATACCTCTACCTTGATCTCCCTATCTAGAGTCATCTAGATCACCATTTAAGCTCTACCTTGAGAGCGCACGAGTGGACAATGCCATCATTTTTTTACTTCTTGATAGTATAAAAATATTGAGATTCTCCTATATCTATTATCTTCTCTACTATTGCTCCTGTGTTATATTGCATAACTATTTTCTTATATGGTATCAGAGTCGTAAGGTTCAAATAGCTTGAGAAGTATCACTATTTTAGCCTACTATCAGGCTAGAATATCAGTAGATCATTACAGTGAGTACATGATGGCTTCATCCTCAAACATTGGTCTTGGTGCTCCAACTAATGCTGATGTTGCAGCTATTCAAATTCGTTCACCTGCATTCACGGAAGGGAAGCTGGATGGAACACACTATACACTTTGGAAGTTCAAAATTTTTGCAATTTTGGACTCCTATGAATTACTTGAAACTCTAATTGGACCGTGGGATTTGGTTCAAAGCCTATACTAGTTGAAGATCCAACAAATTCAAGATTGATGATTCACCCCGATCGAGATCTTCTACGAGCTTGGAAGAGGCGGAATGCTGATGCATTATATGCAATTGTCACTGGTGTAAGTGATTATGTGCTTAGTTTAGTTCAACAGACTACTGAAGCACATGAGGCTTGGGGCATATTGGGTCAAAAATATGAGACCAAGAACCACACTAGGATATATAATCTAGAAAACCAGTTGGCATTTTGGTTCTGAAAAAGCTGAAGATTTTATCAAATGGATAAAACATCTTCAAGATAATTGGTTGTAGTTGGTGTTGTTATAACACCGAAAGAGCTGGCTCGAAGATGTGTGTGTATTCTTCTAGAAAAGTATGATGGATTAGTAACAACCCTTAACACTTAGGTAAGACCAACTCCCCTTACATTTGAAGAGTTTTGTGTTATGATTTTAGAAGAGGAGATGCAGTTGAAGAATTGGCAAAGTACAAGTCATGCTGCATTCTGAGCCAATGCAAAAGGAAAAGGCTCTTCTAATGGATCAAAGAAGAAGCCAAAGAAGAAAACGTTCACAGGAAGTTACCTCTATTGTGAAAACAAAGGTCATGTCATCAAGGATTGCAGAAAGAAGCAAGTTGTTAAACAAAACAGGACTGTAAAATCATCTTGGAAGAACAAAGAGTCTGCAAATAAGACAAAGCTAGAACTATGGGTAGCTATTGAAGAGGTATGCTCATCCACTCAAGCTCGTTGTTGATGAACCATGGATTTTAGATAGTGGAGCTTCTCGCCATATGACCAACAAAAAGGATTGGTATAGCTCCCTAGTGCCTCTACGGGAATCCATCAACTGTAGTGGTGGGAAATGACTCCAACTATTTAATTGAAGGAACTGGAACCATCTCTTTTATCACTTCTCCAGGTGTTGAGAAAAGTTAGTAGGTTATGGCATCAATGATTTGGGCATCTTAGATTTGTAGATTTGAAGGAGATGCAAAGAACAGGGATGATTGCTCATTTGCCTACATTTTTAGAGTTGTAGGAACCTTGTGAAGCTTGCATGATGGGCAAGCAACAACAAAAGGCATTTCCACGAGTGACCAACAATCGATCTCAAGCTCCTCTAGAGTTGGTACATGCTGATCTCTGCACTAAAATATCTACATATGCTTTAGGAGGATCTTTCTACTTTTTTATGTTAGTCGAGGACTATAGTAGAAAGATGTGGGTTTATTTCATTCGTGAGAAGGTTGATGATTTTGAAAAATTTAAAGCAAGGCATAAGTATGTGGAAAATGAATCAATAAAGAAATTGAAGAAATTCAGAACAGATAGAGGAGGTGAATTCTTGTGAACAGAGTTCAATAACTACTATAAAGAGCATGGTGTGAAAAGGCAACTTACCACAACTCATACACCTCAACAAAATGGCATTGTTGAGCATAGGAACAGGACAATAGTTGAAATAACTCGTTGTATGTTAAAGGCTCAAGACATGCCTGATTCATTCTGGGCAGAAGCAGTCAATACAACAGTGTACATCCTCAATCAAAGCTACACGAAAGCACTAAAGGGGATGAATCCTCAAGAATCATATTCTAGTAAAAAGCCTTAAGTTTTGCATTTCAAATTTTTTGGTTGTTTCTATTATGCACATATTCCTGATTCAACAAGATCAAAGTTGGATTCAAAAAGCAAAAAGTATGCCTTCCTAGGATATAGTGAAGAGTCTAAAGCATACAGGTTGTGGGATCTTGAGGCAAGGAAGATTTTTGTCAGTTGAGATGTGGTGTTTGATGAACGACCACACCTAGTAGAAGATAAAGGTAAATCTACTATCTCATGAAACGAAGAAATATCTCACCTTGTGCCTATCAAAAGAAAGGTTAAAGTTGAGGAGGAGGAAAGATCTAATGGTGAACTTTCCTCAATGAAAAGCCGACCAATTGTAGCTGCACAGCGTAAGCCACTACTGAAGTGGGCACAAGAGATCTTTGATGATCACAATCCACACTTAGATGTACCAGAATCATCCTCGGATGGATTACAAAGATCGAAGAGAATAGAGGAGCAAAGAAGAGCATCAGAACACATTTTTAGCATGGCTCTAATGGCAGATATCATGAGCTCGATAAAGGAACCTACTACCATTGAGGAAGCCCTTGATGATCCAGGCTGGAGAGCGGCAATGCAGTTTGAGTATGATAATATACTCAAAAACGATACATGGGATCTAGTCGACTTGCCACCAAAGAAGAAGGTAATAGGTAGGCTAAATGGATTTGGAAAGCTAAGTATAAAGCAGATGGCACATTAGAAAAGTATGAGGCAAGATTAGTTGCACAAGGTTTTTCACAAATCAAAGGATTTGATGTTTGAGAAACATTTGCAAAAACAACACGCATGCCAACTATTCGGATGGTATTTGCAGTAGCTGCACAAAAGGCCTGGCCTATTTTTTAGATGGATGTCAAATCTGCATTTTTGAATGGTCACATCAAGGAGGAGGTATATGTATCTCAACCACTAAATTTTGAGGTGCTGAATTCAGAAAATAAAGTTTGCAGGTTGAAGAAATCTTTGTATGGACTTAAGCAAGCACCACGGGCTTGGTACCAACAAATATATATTTTTTTCAAAAATATGGGTTTTGAAAGAAGTACTTCTAATGCTAACTTGTATGTAACGAAAAGGAATAGCAAGCTAGTTGTTGTCATTGTATATGTAGATGATTTGATCATTACAGGAGATCATCATGTACTCATCAATCAAACTCGGATCAGCTTGGGAACTGAGTTTGAAATGAAAGACTTAGGTATACTCCATTTTTGTCTAGGAATTGAAGTATGGCAAAGAAAGGATGGAATTTTCATCTCACAAAAAAAAATATGCCAAAGAAATTCTCAAGGTAGTTGAAATGATGGATTGCAAACCAACTAGCACACCTATGGAGGTAAATCATAAGTTGTCTATGAATGATAACATACCAGATGTAGATGCTAAGAAGTATAGAAAGCTGATTGGAAGTCTTATTTTTTCGTGCAACACTAGACTAGACATTTGCTATGCTGTTGGAGTGTTAAGCAGGTTCTCCAACAAACCTAAGGAGAATCACTGGAATGTTGGAATGTGAATTCTAAGGTACATTGCAGGAACGTTGGATTTTGGTATTTTATATACCATCGGTGATACACTTCAAGGATATTGTGATTTAGATTGGGCTGGATATTGTGATTCTAGAAAATTAATTTTTGGATATTGTTTCTCACTTGGTTCAGGAATATTTTCTTGGGTAAGTAGGAAGCAACTAACTCTCACAGTCTCCTCCACTGAAACAGAGTACAAAGCAGCTTGTCTTGCTTCTTGTGAGGAATTTTGGTTAAGGAGAATTCTTGCAAATGTAGGTTTTCCATCAAATATGGTGACTGTACTCAAGTGTGATAATCAAAGTTGTATGACCATTGCAAAGAACCCAATATTTCATGCTCGTACCAAGCATATAGATGTACGGTAGCATTATGTTCGTGAGCTAATTGAAGATGAAATTGTGGAGCTAGAAATTTTCCCAATAGAGGAAATTTGTGCTAACATATTCACTAAAGCACCCAGAAGAGAGCAACCCAATAGGCATCTTCAATAGATGGGCATAGGACCGATACCTACTTGATTTATCATTCGGTAAACATTGAGGGGGGGTGTTAGTATATGATCAATGTGTACCCCTCATGATTGTATGCACATTTTGTAAGGCCCCCCATTATGAGGATAAGCCAAGCGTGCATTACCTAATTGATGGGAATCCCAACTTGCATGTTGGATGAAGGTCATATTGGACCATGTAAGGTATTGTAAGGAAAGGGAGTTACCAGGTCCCCAATTGTGGGTCCGGGGCAGCAGTGAGTAGCCCAGGTTGAGGGGTCCAAGGGGGCCAGTGGGCCCTTGGCTAGGGGGTCACAAGGGGCTAGCGGGCCCCCTGGTGGGGGTCTGAAGGCAGCACCCTTGGTGTGATCATAAAAGAAATATTCCATGGAATATTCCTTGTTAGAGTCAAAAATCATTTATATTTATTAGGTCGATCGAACCGACCTAAGCCGTGTATGGCAATTACGTGGGTGATGGCCACCCATGTTCTACCACCCATGCATAGCCATCCATCGAAGGCCACCCATTATCCTATATATACATGAAGTTTGCACTACCTAAGATACCAAATCGAGCCATCATACCTCTACCTTGTATCTCCCTATCTAGAGTTGTCTAGATCACCATTTAAGCTCTACCTTGAGAGCGCACAGGTGGCCAATGCCATCATTTTTGTACTTCTTGATAGTAGAAAATTGTTGAGATTCTTCTATATTTGTTATCTTCTCTGCTATCGCCCCTGTGTTATATTGCATAACTGTTATCTTATAGATTTTTTAACATGTAAGTAAAACTAACATGATTGCATCTATCTCCATATTTATGTTATCAAGGAACTTGAGAAAAATACTATGTAAATCGACGAAGGGACAAAGCATCTGAATATCAAAACAACACCCGAACGTTGAAAATCATGGAGCACACTTTGACCAATTTTGGTCCGCTAGTGTTAGCTTTTGGTGAGGAGGAAATGCATGTGCGAAAGTGTCCTCTCTCTCTCTTCATAAAAATATGTTTTAAAATTTAGAAATCACTCTCTTCATATGCACGCAATGAACTTTTGAAAAGAGAACGCCATTTATGTACATAATACAATGCAGGAAGAAATCTTCAATGGATGGCTTTGGTCTCATTTCATTCGTTGAATGATGACTTGTTTTAGTATAAGGAATGCCATGGAAAGCAAAAGAATCCTTTTTCATAAAGCGAAAAAGCTTTCAAAGAAGCTAAGAAGCTTTTAGAAAAGCTACGAAGCTTTTAATGGAGACATGAAGATTTGGATAACGCCATGAGAGGGGATGTTCTCTAGAAGATCTGGCGGGAAAGATGTGCTTATAACTTTGGCGACTCCCTCAAAGAGTGGTCGATTGAGAAAACATTGTTTCTCCTCAGTAAAAGAATTGCTAACTGTAAGAAATCTGTTGGGAATTGAACTCACAACCTCCCGGTTAGGAGTGCAATGGGCTAACCACTTGCTCCAAAAGCCATGGTTGAGGATTACTTCCTAATCCTCTCTCTTAAGGCGTGGTTCAACCATCTCCTACTAGGATTATGTGACATTCCTTCCCCCTTAGATTGAGCATTGCCCTCAATGCTACTTATGGACCCTTTGAACTCTTGGACCCACTTTCCATGCATGAGTGCTTCCACCCTCTGTGGGTGCCCAAATGCCCATGTGCCTTCATCCAAGGCCAGTTTCACACTCACCACGGATAAGCGCTTTTTCCAAGTGCCCACGAATGAGGTGCAAACCTCCGTCTCGCCCAATTTCTCAACTATGCTCTGATACCAATGTTGGGAATTGAACTCACAACCTCCCGGTTAGGAGTACGATGGGCTAACCACTTGCCCCAAAAGTCATGGTTGAGGATTACTTCCTAATCCTCTCTCTTAAGGCGTGGTTCAACCATCTCCTACTAGGATTATGTGACATTACTTCCCCCTTAGATTGAGCATTCCCCTCAATGCTCACTTGTGGACCCTTCGAACTCGTGGACCCACTTTCCATGCATGAGCGCTTCCACCAACCTCAAACTCGGGCATATGGACCAAATTTGGACCTATCCCACCCTCTATGGGTGCCCAAATGCCCATGCGCCTTCATCCAAGGCCAGTTTCACACTCACCACAAATAAGCACTTTTTCCAAGTGCCCACGAATGAGGCGCAAACCTCCGTCTCACCCAATTTCTCAACTAGGCTTTGATACCAATGTTGGGAATTGAACTCACAACCTCCCGGTTAGGAGTGCGATGGGCTAACCACTTGCCCCAAAAGCCATGGTTGAGGATTACTTCCTAATCCTCTCTCTTAAGGTGTGGTTCAACCATCTCCTACTAGGATTATGTGAAAAAATCCCCCCCCCCTCCAGGCATCATCAAGTGCTCCTTTTGATCAACAACAAGCTTAAACCCAAGTGGGCCCCTCATGAGGATGACGAGAGGATGATTAACCTTCTTTATAATGCCATCTAATCTTTGCAAGATCTTCCTCTACTCTATGGGACTTGGGGGGTCCTGTGGGCAGTCTCCTTCACTTGTACTTTTCTTTTCCTTTATTTAACACAAGTTGAGGAGAGTAGGCTATGGCCGACCTTCCTTTTATTAAAAAAAAAAAGAAGATTAAGTTTGAGGATTTTTGCACTTTTAAAACTCGTGAAGGTGCATGTAGAAAAGGCAACACACTTTTACACAGACTTTTCCATCTTTTTTTTATCATCTTTCGTCCATTGTCAGTTCCTTTGTCTTTGAGATGCAAACAACTCTTAGCTCAATTTTGCATGAGGATGTAAGTGGAATCCTGCTGCATATATATATAGAGAGAGAGAGGGATTGTAATTGTAGTGGATAAAAACGTATTAGAGCAAACCCAATTCCATATTTGGATCACACTAGCCCCACAACTTATCTAAATCTCGAGAAGAAGGAAAACTTGTCCATCCATGTCACTCTAGTACAATGGTGAGTACCAACATGAGGAGTTCCACCTCATAATTGTCAATCCATGAAGAGAATAGGCTGATATGAAGAGAGAGGGAGGGAGGGAGGGAGAGAGGGGGGAGGGAGTTGGGAGGGAGTGGGGGGGGAGAGTTGGAGGGGAGTTGGGGGGGAGTGGGGGGGGCAAGAGAGAGGGAGGGATGGAGGGTGGGAGGGGGGAGGGGGAGAGAGAGAGAGAGAGAGAGAGAGAGAGAGAGAGAGAGAGAGAGAGAGATTGTAATTGTAGTGGATAAAAATGTATTAGAGCAAACCCAATTCCATATTTGGCTCACACTAGCCCCACAACGTATCTAAATCTCGAGAAGGAGGAAAACTTGTCCATCCAAAAACTCCTTACAATCTTGATCATGAAGAAAACTTGGGGGAGAGTGTGATTCGGCCTTGAGGCCCATCTTGGAATGGTTGCTTCGTGAAACAGAGGAAGTCCAAAAGATATTCAGGCAATGCCAAAAAGTGGTGATGCTATTATCATCATTATTAATGAAACATTGGTGAGGTCACCAATGTGACATTGTAGCTTGTTTAAAGCATGGGAATGGGTCTCTAATTTTTGGTTCTATCTTTGCTCTCTTTCTTATGAATTAGTTTATAAGAACTTTAGTGAGGTATTTTCAAATAGCACCAAATTTGAGAGCCTCTTTGCAAACCAAGGAGAGAGGGCCCACAATCATGCCTTTGAAGGTGTGTAAGAACTCATTGGTAAGACAAAAACAAATTTTCTACAGAGGCATTTGGGAGAATATTAGAGCCAATAAAATTTTTGGAGCCCCTCTTTCTTGCAATGTTTGAACAGCCATGAGGATATCTTTAACCTATCCTTCTCCTGCCCAAATAGCAATAATATTTGGTAGATTATCAAAAATCCCTCTAAAAAGTCGAGAAGGAAAGGTGTGAGGTTAACTTTGACAAACCCCCAAAAGAGTGTTCCTGATAAAAATATATAGAATTTTCAGGTGGATGGCTTTAGTTTCGTTTCATTCGTTTGAATGATTACTTGTTCAAGTGTGATGAATACAACGGAAAGCCAAAGAAGACTTTTTCATAAAGCTAAAAAGCGCCTTAATAAAACTAAACAAAGAAGATTAATTTTGAGGACTTTTGCACTTCAAAACTTGTCATGGTTGATGTGTTGAATCTCTAGGAGGAAGTCGTGAGTTCAAATCCTGGTTGGACATATCCATGAGTTCCCAAAGATGGGTGTCCATGAAGTTCCTCAAGATGGGTGCCTCTACCTTATAAAGTCGGGTATATGTGTCTTTCCAATTCATTGTACTCTCAAAAGAAAAAACACTTATGATAGTGCATGTAGAAAAGGTGACACACTTTTATAGATTTCTCTCACAAAAGGTGAGACATCTTTTACAGAAAAGGTGGCACACCTTTTATAGAAGAGGTGACACATTTTTACATGACCGATTTTCTCCTTGCTATGCAAGCACCTTTTACAACATGGGGCAACACCACAAATTTTGCTAGCTTTGATGCTAGTCCCAATTTCCCTTTGCAAGTTCTACCACATGAGAACTACTTTCTTGTTTTCTATAAGTGGCTACTGCAAATCTTTAAACTTGAAGTCCGACTCCAATCCAAATTCAACTCCTTTAGGGTTAAATGGCAATTAAGATCTCAATTTATTCTCAGAATATCTTACATCCTATCTGTATTAGACTATTGGAACCTCTGAAGGGAGGGAAAGCTCTTGGTCGAGGAGGAGATGGATCTCATAAGCATTCCAAACACTAATGCTATGTCTTAGGAGACACCAATCATGATACCCAACTCTATGGATGCGATCAGTGCCCTTGTATTTGATCCAATATATTTTCTCCTGGTTCCAGAGATGTTTCCACTTGTGAAAACCTTTGGAACTTAACCTCTCAGCTCTCAAGGAACACATTGGTGTCATCTACATTTATTCTAACAGCCATTTGATCACAACCATTCTAGCTCGACAGAATGTGATGTCTAATCAAGAAGTTAAGCTCATCACTTTTAAGAGCAAAGGGCAAGGGTGCCAACGAAAAGCATTACCCAAAAATTTAGAGAGGTATGGCTATGACACATCACTGGTGACTAAATATTCTATCTATTTAGAACAAGAAGAACCCTCATCTTATGAGGAGGCAAGGAAGAAACTAGAGTGGATGAATGCTATGAAGAAGAAATTGAAGCCTTGTAAGAGAGTCACACTTGAAAATTTGTACCCAAGACTCTAGCCATGAAGATCATTGGATCGAGATGGATATACAAAGTTAAGAAGAACTCTAATGGAACCGTCAACATGTACAACTTGTGGCAAAAGGGTATGCTCAAAACAAAGGTCTTGACTATGAGGAGACCTTCTCACTTGTGGCAAAGATGGCAACAATCATGGTGCTCATGAGCATTGCATCTACCAAGAATTGGAAGATCTATTGAATGAATGTGAAGAATGCATTTCTGAATGGATGGATATATGAAGAGGTATATATGGTTCAATCCCCTTGGTTTGAATATTCATATTTCTCTAAATATGTATGCAGGTTGACGAAAGGCTTTAAATTCCTTCTGATCCTCATGAATCTAAGATTGAAGATGGTAAAAAATGTGGTTTATTCAAACCTTGGCAAACTTCTTGTAGCCTATCTGAATTATGGTGATTAGTCTCTGATTTTGAGTTCTATTCTTTGTCTCTTTCTTACAAATTATCTCTGTAAAACCTTCATTGTGGCATTTTGGAAGTGCATCTAGGGTGAGATCCTCCTTGCAAACCAAGCAAAGAGTGGCCATAATCATGGATTTGAAGGTGTGGAAGAATTTATTAGTAAGACCACCAAGCTTTTTCCCCTAGGAAGAACACTGATGGCATCACATAACTCCTGATGAGTGATCAGGCTTTCAAGCCAATAAGCCACATTAGTTGGGCTCCTCTTAGATCTAACCCTATGCACCATGGCCAAGGCCTCTCAAAAGAGATTAGGGGGGAGACATTAGATGTATTTTGATGTCAAAATTAACAGAAAACAACATGCCATTGATTGGTCATTGATGGAATGTGGTAACATGCCATTGATTGGTCATTGATGGAATGTGGTATCTGCTATTTGAGAAAAAGAAAACCATGCTCATGTGCTAAATCTTCTGCAAAGGCATTTGGAGAGCCAATATGATCTATGGAATCCCTTCTCACTGCAAAAGATCTTTCAA
The DNA here is from genome assembly GCA_020310875.1 of Ceratopteris richardii. Taxonomy (NCBI): domain Eukaryota; kingdom Viridiplantae; phylum Streptophyta; class Polypodiopsida; order Polypodiales; family Pteridaceae; genus Ceratopteris; species Ceratopteris richardii. The sequence continues at coordinate 134,606,312 of CM035427.1, read as the reverse complement.
GCGTCATGAAGAGACAAACAGAATTCGACACATGGTCTGTTGTTTCTTAAAAAAGAGGAATTTTTTGTCTGAAGGGACAAAACATGTGAACATCAAAAATATGTTTTGAAATTTAGAAATCACTCTCTACATATGCACAAAATGAAATTTTGAAAAGAGAACTCCATTTATGTACAATATATCTAATAATGGCCAGTTTCGAAAGAGAGATGATAAGATCCGAACCTTTTGGGACTATCTAAATAAACAAAAGCATGAGTAGGTTAAGAATTTTCCAATTAAAAGTGCCAAAGAGATGAAGCACATCAAAATGTTTGAAATTAGCTTGGCCCAAGACTAGAAAGCCATGCCCTCATTATTTAATTTTCTTACAATATTTTTGACCATATCTCAACATCCGAAATCCCCAGACCAGCCCTGTCCTTATGGTAGGCACAAATGTCCCACCTAAGCTTGGAGCTCCCCCTATGATTAGGATCACTAGTCCAACGGAAGTTATGGCACAACCTTTTGATTTTGTGAAGCTCATTATCACTCGGTCTACAACAAGCTACAAAATATATTATGGACAAAAGAAGGGATGTCTTTGTAGGAACTCCCTGTAATTTCTCTCAAAAGCTTCAAAATAAGAACACATATCAAGTTTTGTGTGCCACTCTCCTTCCATCCATTATATCCTCTTGTACCTCAAATAGCAATGATCTTGAATGCTCGTGTGGACATATGGCCATCATGCACACTCATTCACATTACCTTTCAAATACCTTAAGATATCCCCTGAGCTAGGGACCTTGGCTATGACTAGCCTTTGCCCCACACACATGCGATGGCCTTTGTAGACCAATGTCTAACAATGTTGATCAACATTGTGCACCCCCTACATTGATCTACATGCCTTTCCAATATTGGATCTTGTTTTTTAATTTATAGGAAACCCAATTCCATCTTCGGCTCAAACTAGCCCCAAAACTCATCTAAATCTCAAGAAGGAGGAATACTTGGCCATCCACAAAATCCTTATAATCTTGATCACAAAGAAAAATTGGGGGAGGGTGTGCTATAGCCTTGATGCCCATCTTCTAATGGTTACTTTGTGAACCAGAGGTAGTGCAAATGATATTCAGGAAATGCCAACAAATGGTGATGCTATTATCATCGTTATCAAGGAAACATTGATCACAAAGAAAAATTGGGGGAGGGTGTGTTATAGCCTTGATGCCCATCTTCTAATGGTTACTTTGTGAACCAGAGGTAGTGCAAATGATATTCAGGAAATGCCAACAAATGGTGATGCTATTATCATCGTTATCAAGGACCATTTGATCAGCAACCTTCAAGAGGGTGAGGACACAAATATGAACTTGTAGCTTGCTCTCTTTCTTATGAATTAGTTTCATAAAACTTGAGTGAGGCATTTTGGAAGAACGTACGACTGTGATAGGCATGAAAGTACTCAAGACTATTTAAATTCTCAAGTCTAAGGCTAATTTAAACTATCTCAAGGATAACCTAAGTATAAAAGAACATAAATTGCATGAGGTGAACATCAATTGCAACAAATTCAAGTACTCTTTACGACATTAAATTAAGACAAAAAAGGTATACTTATAAGAACTTAAAAACAACAAGTGTTTGACATGAAAGAACTTGCAATGAGGTTGTACTTGGGAAATTGGGCTAATCAACCAAGCATATGAATCTTAGGTCAAGTAGACTCCTAGGAAGTTATAGACAAAGCATCATATCATCTGAAGCTAGTGTCAATCACACCATTAGGTTGTGGGCTTAACCACTCTGATTATTCTTATGATTGAGTTCCGAGAATAGTGATTCAGAAATGTCATTTAGTATGGAAAGATCTGCATGTAGTTCAAGACTAGCTAACTTACAAACCCCTGAAGGTCCCTATAAGACTCGATTGGAGTACATAAGCACCAATAGATTAGGTTCTTGCATTTACAAGGATGGGTTGAGGAGATTCGTGGTCCAACTCAAAAACCATGATCAGATCTCCGCACTTGAACAAGGGATCCTATATTGATAAGCAAGGAACCATGTATGTAGTTATGAGCTCACTTGATTGGATGGATGAATTCGGAATCATCATTCTCAAGTCAGAAATAGGAGACTTGGAGCAAGAACATCTTGGTAAAGAACCTAGAACACTACGTGGTAAGTCAGTCTTGCCAAGGATAATCACACTAGCGTAGATTCCTCATGATAACAAGGACATTTAGCTATTTCTAAATAGAGAGACTGATGAATCCAAACAAACCAGGTGAGGTTTAAGCTAGACAAACCAAGTGAGGTAGATGATTTAATGATTTACAAGTTCAAGGACTCAGATGTCCTAGGAAAGGTAATCTACTTAGATGATTTTTTTGAAAGCATATTTATGGTCTTGGTACATGGCACACATGCCTACACTTAGAAAGGTGAATTGATATTCCCTCCACATAGAACTTGTGAGACTCACAATTATCAAGGAGAAATTTCATCTCATGTTCTAGGTAGTCACAAGGAAAGGACTAGGGAGAGGCTTGAAGTAAGCTTTTCGAACCTCTCAAGAAGAGAGAGATCATGATTGGAAATTGATAGAGTGGATCAAGAGAGATAGAGAGGTCCAAGACACCGAAAAGGAATGGATGAGTTTCCCCTACCAAGACCTAAAGAATAGCCTAGGATACTGAGGCCTACTCAATTGGTAAAATCCATGAAAAATTATTTTTATGGAACAAGAGATCCATATGATCATGTAACAGAGTTTAGACAAGTGTTAAGAGTGGAATAGGTTGATGACTTGTTCACTCAATATGATGCTTTTGTTCTAACTCTAAAGAATACAACCTTGATGTGGTTTCAGCCATTGTACCAAGGTCAATTCCAGAACATTGACCTCTTACTAGAGGCATTCATCACTGAGTTCTCTAAGAGTGGCATCAAGCACAATACTTCATCCTTGATTCATAGTTTTAAGCAAACACCTCAAGAAACAATCAGGCTAGCGGGACACAAATTTAGACACTACGTTGAGAGATGTCCCATTCCAGAGCTACCCACACCGGCTAAACAAGTGGCACTATTCTTGGATGGCTTGTTAAGTGCAAAATTAGGATCCTATGTCTACTTAAAGGAACCTAGGACCCTAGAGAAATATGTGCAAATGTGCATATATACCGAGGATAACCTAGGGGACGAGTTACAACTTTCAAAAATTTGTAAAGATTCTTATAGTTCTATTAGTTTGGCTTCCAAACCATTGACTTCAATCAATGAATTGGCCAACACGATTACTAGAGAATTACTCTAAAATGATGAGAACTTGGTCAAAATCTCCACTATAAATCAAGTACAACCCATGTTATGCACCAATACCTTGTAGGCATCCATGGTCTGAATTTGTTGTTAAGGTATGCAATGGTAAAGGATAGTTTGATTGGATAAACTATCCATACTTTGCTCCACCAAGAGGGCCACGTATGATTGCATACATGGCGTCCACTATACAACGTTGCACCCCCATGCTAAAGAATCTACTTGATGTTGTAGCCAAGATGTGCATGAAAATATTCAAGCTCATGTGAGTGGTTTCCAAGACCTTAAAAAATGTCAAAGCCTCATACATATTAGCTCTAGGCTTTAATGAAAGAAATTTGGACCTAGTCTATGACATGAGTAAAAACCCATCAGTTAACACCATTTATGCATGGCATGCACAAATCAAATACATGCCAACCTCCTATAAGCAAACATTTGAAGAGATGTTTTCAACAAGATTCGAGGAGTAACATTCAAAAATCATCATCCCATGACCTACACATCTCTTCACAATGGAACAAGCCCTACAGGCATATCAATTGTGCATGCCATATCTAGAGGTTCCAACATCTATAGATTAGGACAGGCTTATGATGGATTTAGTCCATGATCTTCAATTGAATGACATGAAATGGCTATAGATATAGTTCAATATTATACAACACGCTCTCCACAACAAGGGTCTATCAGGGATGACAATCGTGAGAGAGGGGGGTGTTGTTAATCGAGGAGTAATGCATGTGGGAAATCAAGGAAGCCATAGAAGTGGACTTACAGGTCAAGGAAGCCTAAGGCAAATGAGCCAAAGAGAGGAGTCCTAGAGAAGAGAACAAGGAGGAATAAGCAGGAAAGGGAGTGAAATTCTACACTTATGTGTTCCTTGAGTACCTTTGATGTGAACCCTTTTCCCTATACATGGGCACTTTTTACTCTAGTGCTAGCTAGAGGTTTTTCCCATGTTGCCACATACTTGATATACTCATATGAGGTGGTACTTTTTTCTTAGGGATATTATTTAGCTCTTACTTCAGTTCAGTTCATTGTCAATAGAGAGAGCTATTCTAGCCATCCATCTTCTCCATTTGTCTTGTTGTGTTTGTGCTCCTTGTGTGTGCTTCTTGTGTGTCTCTCACACTTCTACACACACCCAATAGTGGTATCCGAGCAGGTTCAGCTCCTTCTCAAGTTTTGGTTTTTCACATCGTGGCACACATGCAATTTTAAGAGTGGCACACATCGTGGCACACATGCAAAATGACTTCAGAGCATAGAACAGTGAATTTCAACAGCCAAAAAACATCTCCAGCAGGTGCACTGGGGTTTTACCCCATTTTGAAGCCATTTGTGCATTCAAATTTGCCATCAGAGTGATGATTTGTGAGCTGAAATTTCAGCAAGTGTTTGGCATGCATCAAGCTGAAGATAAGCTTGATTGGACCAACTATCCAATGTCCTCTTACATGATGAAGCACGTTCTTGTTGCAAAACAACTTTGGAACATAGTGGCAGATGTGGATCGAAGACCTGCAAGTTCTTCTACTTCATAATCTGCTATCACAAATGGAGCTTCTTCTTCAAGTATAGTGGTTACTCTTTCTCCACCTACATAGAAGTAGCTTAGATGAGATGGAAAAGATGCTCATGCTCGTGCATTGATTGTGCTTTCTGTGAAGCATCATATAGTTCCACACATTGGGTCATGTTCGACATCAAGACACGCATGGGACACTCTTGCTTCTTTGTATGCCGTGCGTAATGAAGCACGTGTTGCATACTTGAGGAAGCAACTTGAGGATGTATGTATGGCTGAAAATGAGTCAGTGGATGTGTATGTGACACACATCAAGGACTTGAAAGAGCAACTGACAAACATAGATGAGATTATTCCTGATGCATCACTCATCTCTACATTGTTGAAAGGGTTACTAGAATCTTTTCATAGCTTTTCCACTACACTCCATTTGGTTGTAAAAGAGAATCCCAATATGTATGCATTTGATGAGGTTGTGTCTCTTCTTTTGCGAGAAGAGAAATCTAGTGTCAATAGGAGTGGTTTGATTGAGGGAACACAAGCACTTGCTATCTCACAAAGGGGGAAAAGTAAGTATGGTGCAGCTTTGGGCTCATCAAAACCAAAGCCTCAACCTTCCTCTTCCACTCATTCCTCTAATGATGTTGATTTGCAAAAGAAGAAGAGATGCAAATATTTCCAAAAGGATACTCATACTATTGATGAGTGTAGAAAGCTTACTGAGCGCAATGAAAAGAAGAATGAATCTTGCATGTCTATTGCTGAAAATTTAGCAGATGCAAAGAATGATGAAACTAACATGGCTCAAGATTTTTGGGCATGTATTGTTACATGTCATTATGATGAATCTTTGCATTTGTAAATGTATGGTTGTGAGTGAGGTTGATTCCAATTGGTTCTTTGATGGTGGTGCTTCAAAGCACATAACATCATGCAAAAGATTTTTTGCATCTTTGAAAGATGCACCCAAAGCAGGAGATATGGTGTGTGCAAACAATGCCTCTTATCCTATCACTGAAGTAGGAGAAATTGAGCTTATGCTTGGAAATGGAGGTGTGATTCTCTTGAAAAATGCATTGTATGTGCTCGATATCAAGAAGAAATTAACTTCAGTTCCGTTGATTGCCAAGTCTAGACTTCATGTACAATTTGTTGATGATAAGTGTATGGTTCATAATTTCAGCAATGGTGATATTATCATGATGTGGGATACATTATTTAATGGTCTATATCGCATGGATACATACAAGAGGGCTACCTCAAACACCTTCGTTGCTCATACTTCTTCCATGGCTGAAATGGAGCTTTGGCATGCTCGTTTTGGTCACTTGAACTTCAATAGTTTGCTTTACTTGCAAAAGAAGGACATATTTATTGGTTTTCCAACACTTGAGTCCATTTAAAAGCATGCATGTGAAGGTTGCATTCTTGGAAAAATGCATCATGCTTCTTTTCCAGAAGATAGTCATATACACACTACAAAAAAATTGCAGCTTGTTCATAGTGATGTATGTGGTCTCGTCAAAACTCCATCTTTTGGGAAGCATGTATATTTTGTTACCTTCATTGATGATGCTACTCATCATACATGGGTGTATCCTATGAAAGCAAAGAATGCAATATTTTCTTGCTTCAAAGCATTTTTAGCTATGGCTAAAAATATTTCTTCACAAAAGCTTTTGGCTCTACGCACAGATGGTGGTGGTGCATACATGTCACATGAGTTTTATGCTTTTCTTCGTGAAAGAGGTATTTGACATCAATGTACGGTGCCATATACGCCTCCGCAAAATGGTGTTTTTGAGCATAAAAATAGAATTGTCCTTGAATTGGCGTGATGTATGGTTAAAGGAAAGCACCTTCCTCATAAGTTTTGGATGGAAGTGGTCATGTGTGCAAACTATGTGTTGAATTGCTGCCCTATTGACCTAATGGGCTACTTATCTTTGTACATTATCTAGTAATACATTTAGTATTGTGTGTTGTGCTCCAAGCTTCTTCTTCTTCCTTGTGCTATTTGCATGCTTCTGTAGATGTCTAACTCCACCAATTGGTATCAGAGCAGGTCGCCGCTTCATCAAGGGCGTCATCGACACTCCTTCGGTGGCAGTCTCAGGATTGAACAAATTTTGGTGAACATACTTAGTGTGTTTCCGAGATCAAAACAACTTTGCTTTGTGGTGCCAAAATCACGATCTGAACTCATTTTGGTTCGCAAGTATAAGCGTCTTGAAGTCTGCTACAGGTCTAGCAAAATTCGTCTGGGCAGTTTTGTTCAACTTCTTGAGGTACAATCAATTTCTACATCAAGGTATTTTAGTCATCGGCCATGGTTGAAAGCAGTGATGTATTTTGTATGGTGGCTATTGAGGATAAGTTGCTACAAAAGCATTGAGCATCACCACTCCTTATGAGGCTTGGAATGGTCATAAGCCTATAGTTAGGTATATGCATGTCTTTGGTTGTTTCACATATGCTCTTGTGCCATCACAACAATGTCACAAACTTGATGATAAGGCAAAGAAATTTATATTTGTTGGTTATAGTGCTGAAAGTAAGGGATATTGTTTGTACCATCCATTGAGGAACACAATTATTGTGAGTCAAGATGTGGTATTTGCTGAAAATTCATTTTCCCCTCTACTTGAATGCAAAAAGCAGCCAATAGTTAGCTCAGAAGATGTGTTCGATACACTCATGCCTTTGTTCCAAAAGAGTGCGGTTGACTATGGCTATTAGACTAGCCAATTGAGGCTCAAAGGGCTGAAAAATACCAGAAAAATAGAGCTGAAAATGCAAAGAATTTCGAGGCAAACATGGCTAAAAATTTTCAACCAAAAATTGTCGGAACTGTTGGAAATTTCTAGCCACACATGGCAGAACATTTGCGTCAAAATATGGCTGAAAATGAGCATGAAATTCGGATTACGCATGACATACATGTTGATGATGTATTACGTAATGAACACATGTCTATCAAGAGTGCACAAACTATGTGAAAGTGGCTGAAACAAACTTTTTAGGACAGCAAATTGAGTGCAACTTTAGTTTGTAGAACAAGATCAAGCTCTCACCATGCATGAAGTAATTTTTTGGATTATTCTCTTATTGCAACAACATATGAAGAGCGAATTTCTTTTGAAGATGCATGTGACGATCCACAATGGATGAGTGCTACGTAGTCAAAAATGCATTCCATACATAGAAATGGTACTTATGAGTTATGTGAATTGCCAAAAGGAAAAATGACATTGGTACAAAGTGGGTTTACAAGATTAAGAGAAAGTCTGATGGTAGCATTGATCGCTATAAAGCTAGATTGGTTGCCAAAGGATATGTGCACAATATGGCATTAACTATGAGGGAATGTTTGCACCTACTTCATGCATGACTACCATTCGTACCATGGTTGCATTGGCTGCTCATCCAGGTTGGAAAGTACATGAGTTGGATATAAAAACAGCTTTCTTGAATGGTGATCTGCAAGAAGAGGTCTATGTGAAGCAACCTCCTAGATTCACTATGAAAGGGAAAGAGCATATGGTTTGTCGCTTGCATAAATCTTTGTATGGTCTCAAGCAAGCTCCACATGCATGGTATGATAAAATCGATAAGCACTTGATTACTCTTGGCTTCACATGTAGTCCAATTGAAAGCACACTTTATGTATGCAAAGATGGGGCTGATCTTACATTGCGTGTTCTATATGTCGATGACATACTCTTGACTCGGTCATGTGATGCAAAATTTGACATTCTTATGATTGATATGCAACATACTTTTGATGTCACTTATCTTGGTCTTTCAAGCTACTATCTTGGCATCCAATTTGTATCCGTTGAGAGGGAAACTGTTATGCATCAAGCAAAGTATGTTGAAAAACTACTTCAGCGTTTTGAATTTGAGGATTGCAAGCCAGTTTCCATACCAGTTGAGAGAGGATTTAGGTTCTTAATTGAGGATTCGAGTGATGCATTTGACACTTCTCTTTATCAGCAAGCTGTGGGATGTCTTATATATGCATGCAATACAAGGCCGGATATACAATATACCATTTCCTAGTTGAGTCATTATTACATCCATACACATACCAAAATCCATGACCTAAATCAAGATGTATCCTTGTTGACCTTCTAAACATCAGTTTAGAAGCATTATTGAGGAGATATGATGATAGACTAAAAGCAAGACCCTCAATTGAAATTCATGAAACATTCTACCCATGAGGGAGTGTGGAAAGGGAATGACTAGCCATGTGCCAATAGATGATAGAAGTCACTCAAGGATTTCTACAAAGAGTTCCTAACATTGTTCTTCCTACGCATATGCGAGAAAAAAATTTCCAAAAGGTTATTAGATAACCAATCTCTATTAATGATTGACTTCCACATGAGGCTATTTTTGTACTGGACATGGAGGGTTCATGGAAAACTAAACTTTGGGGTCACATTTTAGAGTTGAAATGGAAGGAGGCCCAAACCTAAGCACAACCTCCATTCTTAGAGTTCTAAACATGCAACAAATTGATGAGTAATAAATTAAGATTTCATTGAAAGTGATAAGGGGAATACTCTCTTGTCAATCAAATATAATAATGTGACTATTAAAGATATTACAGATTCACAAGTAGGAGTGGCCATTGATACCCAAGATTATGGGAAAAGTGGGGTAAGATAGCCTTATGACACATTAGAATGGGTTCACTACTAGTTGATGGACATATGGAGCGACTTGGGTCCCCTTGAAAACAATGTTTTTGACCACGTGGTGTTGAGTTTGAGCACACCATTGCCATTTGTGATTTTGAAAGGAAGAACAATTTTAAATTAGTCTTAGGAAGGCCATTTTTAAGGTAGATGAAAGTGGCTCAAGAATAGCGAGGCAATGCTATTTATATCTAAGAACAAGGCCCAGCAAAAAAGATAAATTTGTAGACTAATGCATATAGACATGTGTGACCTCTCCAATGATGATAAATCCAATCTATCTAGAGAATGAATTTAATTCATCCTTTGTGAATGTAGAAAGACATTTGTGTGTGTCAGACTCACAAGGTCCTATGCAATAGTGACAAGTGAGACTAGCTAGACCTCAAACATGCAATAAGTGCACATAGTGGAGGTTTGATGCACACACACACATTAAATTATCAAACTTAGAGTATGAACTACTTAAATGCATTGAATCATGTGCTCTAGTAATGTTAGATGTGGGAGTAGGTGAAGTAATGCATGCACAAGTGGATTTCCACCTCACACAAAACCTCCTACACATGGGTGTGTCATGATACTTAGTGCAACAATAGGAAAAAAATCAATGATTTCTCTTGGCTCTAATACCCAAATATTGTCAATAGCAGGCTCTTTTAAAGAACTCATCGAGACATCTACTGATAGTTTGATCAAGATTCTCTACTCCAAGTTATAGAAAAAAATTTACGTATTGGGAATTACTTACCTACACCTAATGACTCCCTATCCTTCAGACACATAGAAGATAATAATGGAAAAAAAATGTGGGAAAGGGGTAGATTAGGCCTCCAAGTATACATTTCATGCCTTAAATAGAAGATACACAAGCAAGAAGAATGTCACTCTAGCACAATGGCAAGTACCAACATGAGGAGAACCACCTCATAAATGTGAATTTGTGGAGACATGAGGAATAGTATGACAACTGTGAGCAAGTGAAGGCACATGTGCATGAGTGAGAAGCACACAAGCATGCACACACATACACACACACATACATACACACATACACACACACACAAAGCAAGAACAAAAACAGGAACAATGGAGTTCTTTCTATTACTCAAGATATCTCTTACAATAGCTCAAAACTCTAACAAGCTCACCTAAAAAATGAGCTCTCTAGCTCTTTTAATAGTTTTTTACTAGCTTTTGGCCCTATCCAAACCTAGTCTCTGGCCTAGTTAAAAATTAGGTTCTAGGGCTTATTTGAGGGCTCAAATGAAGTCTAAAAAATTATGAAAATTGGTACGTAGATACTTTTAATATCCTCAAGCTAGAGGACTCCTCAACTTGAACAAAATGGAGTCTAACCTGTTGGAGCAAGTCTATGACAAGCCTAAGTATTGGCTTGAGTCTCACAAAGTCATTAAAGAAGCTTCAAAATGAAGACTATGTAAAGTTCACTTGTGAACTACCTCTTGTAACTTTTGAAGAGTTTACTTAATGTAAAAGTAAGAGAATCTTAAGTGGTTGAGCCCACATGATCAAGAATGGAAAGAGGAGCCACGAATTCGTGATTTGTGGTAGGTAGAGAATCAAATCAATCATTGATTGATTGGAGAGTGATTGAGGGAAGTTAGCCTCCCAAACTCAACTATAAATAGATGGCAGTTTTAGTCGTGGTTAGAGAGACCTATGTGAAGACCTCCAAGAGCTGAGCTTTATGCCATATCAAGGTGTGATTACAAGGCACACATATGTATCAGTAAGTCATTGTATTGTACAAGCAATATACTTTCATTTTCATGATTATTTGAGTTCATCTTTCCATGTTCTTGTGATGTGTACTACTCACTGCCATTACTTCAGTTTTTCTCAGTCAGCTTGCAGAGATTGTTTCTCTGCACTTGGTTCATCATTTTCAGTGATTTAACTTGGTAAAGTTAGCTCTATAAGTCTAATATATGCTCACAAATTTTCATGTCATTTGGATGTTGGAATCTTCAGTTATGTTCATTTGAAGTCAACAGGGTATGTTCATCTTCACTTCTCTATCAGGTACCCGACTTTTTCAGTCATCTTGTCAGAAACATTTCTCAGTGTTTACTCATCCAAATTCAGTGATTTTAAGCTTGTTGGATTCAGCTTACTGTCTAGTATAAGCATACAAATTTTCATGATCATTGGATTCTTACATCTTGAGTTATGTTAATTTTTCTACTCACTGGTCTATTTCTGTAGCAGCCCGTGAAAATCGGGATGATGTCATCACTTGTTAAAAGTCATTCTCAGTGTGTGGTTTGTTATTTTTGATGAGATTACTCTCTAAAGTTAGCTCTTTAAGCTACCTAGCCTTCCCCAAGAGGAATTAATCTAATTGCTGCTGTGCTCAGAGAATTATGTAAAACACTGGACAGGTGTATCAACCAAGAATAGCAAGTTTTCACCTCTGAGCTAACTCCAACTTATCTGTTTTGATCTATCTTTTTGAGAGTGATCTTCCAAGGTACATAGGGTGTCTAATACATCCATTGGCAAGCTAAAAGGGCCCACCATCTACTCCTGGAGTTCATTTGGCTGGTGTAGAGCAAAGATTTTGCAACACCTCTTCATCTTCAACACATACCTATCCATCTCTTCACATAACCTACCAAAAATAGTATTTACAATGTTGGAAAATGTGAAAATCACTTTTGAAGAGGATTTATCTTAAAAAAATTGGATAGGACTAGTTTCCAGATCTTCTTTGACTCCTTTGTTTACTCGGTCCTGCTTGGTTGTCCCTCTGCTCTGACTCTTTATGTCGGCTTCCCTATTATGTCACCCCCCTCTCTCGCATATGTCATCCCTTTTTTCCTTGATTGTTTCCAACACCCCCCTCTCTCGCATATGTCATCTCTAATAGAACCTTTTTGTCGGGAGTGCTTGATGTAATATTTGAGGACATCGGCGACAAGGTGATGTTCTTTTATGTGTAGCCCTCTTGCCAAGTTTGTCATCATTTGATCCCAATTAACTGGAAGTGGAACATCCGGATGTGGCAAGCATAACTGATCTACATGTATGGCTTGTTCTACTGCAAAGATATGTAACAAGCGTGTTGGTCTAGGAATGAAAATTTTTGAGTGGTACTCCAGAACCTAGTAGAGAAAATCTCTTCAAAAGTCTACTTGTAGCAAGCAAGTAAATACTTGATTTGCACATGCCATGCATATATTGTGTTGAGAGAAGGGGTTGGGCTCATGTCGTATACCAAATCTTGATTGCCTTTAGAACATTCGGGGGCTGAAATGTATGGAGCTTGAATTTTTCAAAAGGTCTTGAATAGTACAATCATGAGCTCGAAGATCTTCATACACATTTTGGCTGCAATGTCCGATACGTTCTTTAATCCAGGTGATCAATGTCGTATGGTAGAGATCATATAAGCCATAGTGGGTGGCCATATAGGTGGAGCAAAATATGGATAGTTGACCCAATGTGCACACCCTTTATTGATGCGGACTTTGTTGGTGAAAGCTTGCTAGGATCTTTGACAGACGACCGGACAGTAACATGGGTTATAATTTAATATAGAGTGGCATGGTTGCCCATGTGTGCATCATTTCAAGGTAGTTCGTTAACAAGCACTCACGCCAAGTAGGTTGAAAAATAAAGCCTCTTCGTGCATCTTCTAGTAAGTCATCTCGCTTGAATTGAGTGACAAAGGTTGGCTCTTTCCCTGTATGCCTCTTAATATCTACATTATAGTTGTGTAATAATACAAAATAGGGCATGTCTTGCATTTTTGATGTGGTAATTAACCATTGATGGGATAGGTTTTGAAAGTAAGAAGAACTGAGAACAGTGTCTTCCAGATTGGAGAGCGACTAGATTTGAACAACAATGCGATCATCATGGGTTTGTCCTATTTGTTCTACCCTTTTGAGCCAGTCTGGAACTTCTATCTCAAAGGTGTACTATCCCTCATCAGTGACATGCCCGTCGAGTACTGGCATCAGCTCATATGGTTCTTCAAAGCTTTCTTCGACCTGAATCTCCACCATTGTGTCAGGTTCGGGTTCTTCAATTGGAGAGGGTGGCCTTTCATAAGGTAGTAGGCATGCTTTGAGTTCTTCCACCTATTTCCTTAAGGCTTCTAGTTCTTCTATAGGCTGAGGGAGAATGGTCATCTCCGGTTGAGATGTGTTAACATTGGCTAGTTGCTTCTTGAGGTCGGCACATTCTGATTCCAACTTTTCATATGACTCTAAAAAGTTGGCATGCTCTTCAAGTGGTATGCTTATGTCTTCCAAGGGAACTACTCGATACTTTGTAGGACTAATTTGTGTGCCTGTGGTCCCTTCCATAGAATCTTCAAGGTTGTCTTGATTTTGTTGTTGCAGTCGCTTGTCCTCTTCCAATGCAATCGACATGTGCTTATTGAAGAGCCCTATATTTCTTTGTAGCTTCGCATTGGTTACATTCTATACATGGAGCATGTCCTCTAGGCCTTTGATAGCTTGAGCATCCACGTTTGATGTCCTGACCTCCAATTCTATATGAGCTTGTTGTAAGGTGGTGTGTTCTGCTAGGAGTGTTTGGTTATCGACTTCTAGGGTGGGGACTCTTGCTTGTAGCCTCTATGACTCTACGTGGAAGGTAGCATTCCATTCTTCCAGTCTTTGGTACTCTTGTTGTAGTTGAGATGCACACTAAATGATTGTATTGAATGTATTATTTATAATATGAGATGCAAGAGGAACAATGTGGAGTGCTCTGAGAATGGGAGTGGGGATGGGAATGGTGGATGCTGTATCCAAGAAAGAGGTGGATGCCGGTGAAGTTGGTGGGAGGGGAATGAGGGATGGTGGAATCGTGGGGGGAGGTGTTGTGGGTGGTGAAATGTCCATCGGATCGAACAGTGAGGTGCATGCAGGAGCTACCATGAAAGCGGGAATGGTAGGTGATTTGACCATGGTGTGTGTGTGTACAGTGAAGTGGAAGTGATTGTTTGTGTGCCTAACATGTTGGGGGTGGGGACACGAATGAACTCTCTAGGACACATAATGGGGTGGGGCAATGGTTGTGATTGAGGTGTAGGGAAAATTGGAGGAGGCAAATGGAAAAGTATGGGTCACATGAAGTGGGATGTGTGAATATGGGTAAGTGGCGAAATTTATACTACCTTCGGTTGGTCTTGGGTGTCCCTCTATGCTATATATAAGGGGGTGTTCGATGATGGGTTCGACATGCAAAAACGGGGATGTGAAAACAGGGTTGGTAATAAAAGAGAAGAGAGTATCTTGAGAGGTTGGTTTACGGAAGCAAAAGGATGTTGATGAGGTTGGGGTTTGGGTAGTGGTCTTTATTACTAGAGCAGTTTCCTAAGTGGTTAGTGACAGAGGTGGGGGTGATGGAGGAGATGGAGGGTGCTAGGGTGAGATTGGTGATGTTTGTAAATGTTTCTGTAGTAAGGTCTCTGGTGGTTATTGGGGTTGCTGTTGGTTCTATGGTTACTTTGGGTATCCATATATTTTTTCCTGCACGAGGCCTTATTTATAGATTCGATACATCCTTAGTTACAAAGCATTCAATCTACATGGCCAAGGATCTCAACCATGAAGAACCTACATCTTATGAAGAAGCTCAAAGGAAGAAAGAATGGAGAGAAGCAATGGATGAAGAAATGGAAGCTCTCATGGACAATGATACATGCAAACCATCAATGAAGGTAATTAGTTCAAGATGGATTTATAAAGTTAAGAAGAACCCATATGGTAGTATCAATAGGCATAAGGCAAGGTTAGTAGCTAAAGGGTTTGCTCAAATCCATGGGATAGACTATGAAGAAACCTTCTCACTTGTAGCTAAAATGCCTACCATCAGAGTGCTTGTTAGCATTGTTGCATCTAGGAATTGGAAATTATATCAATTATATATAAAAATTGCCTTTTTGAATGGCTAGATTTCAGAAGAAGTCTATGTGGCATAACCTCTTGGTTATGAGGATGCACACCATCCCAATTATGTGTGCAAACTAAAGAAAGCTCTGTATGGATTGAAACAAGCTCCAAGAGCTTGGAATCACATGTTGGTAACCTATTTGCAGGATCGAGGCTTCAAGGCTAGCAAAGCAGATACATCAAAATAAATGGGTCAGAAGTTATATATATATGTGTATATGTAGATGATATAATAATTACAAGGAACGACATCAATGGAATCAAGCAGGTAAAGGCTAGAATGAAGGAAGAATTCAAGATCAATGATCTTGGACCTCTAATGTATTTCCTTGGGCTTGAACTCATTTATATAGATTCTGGTATTTACATCACTGGGAGGAAGTATGTACTTGACATGCTTTCTAAATTCAAAATGGAAAATACTAAGTGTGCAGGTACACCCACGGAGATGAACCATAAGCTAAGTGCTTATGAAGGAGAATTCATTGAGGACATCACAAGCTATCAAAGCTTAGTAGGAAGCTTGAACTATGCAACTCTCACAAGGGTGGAGATATGTTATAGTGTTAGCATAGTCAGTCAATTTATGCATAATCCAAGGAAGCCACATATGGAAGCAGCCAAGAGAGTGCTCAAATACTCAAAGGGTGCAATTAATGAAGGACTATTTTATCCTTATACCTCAGAAATTGATCTTAGAATTTCCTCAGATTCAGATTGGGCTAGATCTAAGGATGAGATGAAGAGTACATCAAGATATTTGTCTTTTGTAGGTTCAAAGTTAATCTCATGGTCTTCAAAGAAGCAGGCTCAACACTTCCTCATTGATCCATAACTTTAAACAGACACCTCAGGAGATAGTTAGACTTGCAGGAAGATGATTTAGACAATACCTAGAGACATGCCCCCTTCTAGAGTTACCCACACCAGCCAAACAAGTGGCTTTATTCCTAGATGGACTGTTAAGTACCAAATTGAGGTCTTATGTGTACTTGAAGGACCCTAGATCCATAGAAGACTGTGTATGCATGTGCATAGACATTGAGGATAATCTAGGGGAGGAATTAGAGCTTTCAAAAATCTATATAGATTCAGATAGCTCTACTAGCCTCACCTCCAAACAATCTACATCTATTGAGGAGCTTGTAGAGAAGGTAGCTCAGAAATTAGGAGCCTCTAGCAAATAGATACCTAGGTCTCCCTAGTTAAATGATGCTATACATGTGGACGAGATCATATGGCTAATGTGTGTCCAATAATGACACAACCCCAAGTGAACCCTAATAGCCAA
Source organism: Ceratopteris richardii (assembly GCA_020310875.1). Classification (NCBI taxonomy): domain Eukaryota; kingdom Viridiplantae; phylum Streptophyta; class Polypodiopsida; order Polypodiales; family Pteridaceae; genus Ceratopteris; species Ceratopteris richardii. Next base: position 134,589,533 of record CM035427.1, on the reverse strand, counting down.
TACTGCACCATAGAAAGGAGATACACTAACCACATTGCACAAGACTGCCCTTATAACAAGCAAGCTATTAGATAGAGTTATCCACAACTATATCCCCAATAAGGGAGGTACCAGAATCAGTATCCACAACACTATGGTAGACCCCAACCATCCTACCAATCTCAGCAAAGGCCTTAGCCTTAACTAGCTCAGCAACCTCCACCTCCAGCCAATGTGATTCTAGAGAAGTATGTAGCCACTAAAGAAAACGTGAATAGAGCCTTAGTGCCAACATCACCATTGATTACAGAAAGTGACCCGAGTGATCATAGTTTTGATTCGACTCATATCAATAGTCCACAAGGTTACTATATGCAGTCACTAGAGCATAATGAAACATACTATTACAAAGAATCTAGTGAATCTAGTGGGGAGCCAGAATACGTTGTCAAGAAGGAGGTCTGAGGGAGAGCAGTGTAGGGTTGGATCAACCCCCTTCGGTGCCTCGTCCCCTTGTCCGGGGATACAACATAGTGGATCTCTCAGATACAACATAGTCACTCCGTGATAGTGCAAAAGGATGCCCTTCAACTTCTCTTCAGTCTTTGTGGTAGGATCTTCACTTTACTATGATCTTCAGTCAAAGCTTTTGTTTCTTCACTTCAAATCACTTTACTTCAAATCCACGAAAAAACTTGGAGAAAATCCATGGGGAACTGGAGAGGATCCGTGGGGAACTCTTCACTTCCGTCTTTGGTCTTCGATCTTCAACTTTAATCTTCTTAGCAAATCATGGGAATTTCTTCAAATGGTACTCTTCAAATCATGAGAATCTTGGACCTAGAGGGAAAATCCATGGGGGAGTCAAAAAGAAAAACACCATTAGTTCTCTTGAAAGGAATAGACTACGCTCATTATGCCTCCAAAGTCTATTATGGTTTATTGCAATTATAACAATGCCAGGGTAGATGAATATGCTCTAACTATTCTCCCTCTATTTGTTTTTTTTGTGTGGATCTTCTTAAATGTTAATAATGCATAGAAAGCAACATCTAATAGATTCTTCATAGGTGGACTTCATTCATAATAACTCATGGTCCTTGGTATTTAGACAAAAATTTCATGGTAAAAAACAAGAGTCCCATCCATAATTTTTCAAATGATAGTTTATATTTGTCATTTCCCTTATTAGCAGACATTTGTGCAACCCAGACATTTATTGATTGAGGATTTTAAAGATATAGTTGCACTTTCATTTTCGTTGCACTTCACCTTATATGTAATCATGGTATGAGTCAAAAATCTAAGTCAAAGATAGAAAAAGAAAGCGAGAAACTTCCTTACACTACCATCTCTCTCTCTGTCTCTCTCTCTCTCTCTCTCTCTCCCCCTATTTTCATTACTACCTGCACACATCTTTGTTGCCCTCTCTCCTTTTCTCTCTCTCTCTCTCTCTCATTGCCGACCTCTATTTCTCTCTCTCACTCTCATGTTCCAGCACACAGTGTCAACCTCTATTCCTAAGAGTTGTACATTTGTCTTTCCTTCTCTATGTCTAATTACTCTTACCTCAAGCACCCATTGAGGGGTAGAAGGAAGCTCTATGATATATGGGGCATGCCTGCGATAGAGAGATAATCTCTCTCTCTCTCTCTCTCTCTCTCAATCCTTGTGCAGCGCTACCATCGCCCTCTGCATCATTTTTCTCCCCGTCTAGTAGCGAGGAACTCCTTGCTTCTCTCTCTCTCTCTCGTTATGTGCAAAATAATCGAGAAAAAGGATTCATTTCAGTTATGATCAATAGATCTTGCCGAGATGAGCCCTACTCAATGTCAATGCCAAAAGTAGTCCCACAGATGTATACAACTTTGATGGTCACCTCCACAACTGCCAGAATCATTTATTTTTTTGAGTGTAGAGGCATGACCTTATGGATCCTCCTGGCCTTAGCAGAAGCAACCTCTCTCTTAGCGTTAGTATAAAATGATCCTGCTCAATTTATCCATAGTTCTCCTTGGCACAATTCTACACCTACCAAGATTTTCTTCAGGAATGCTTAGTAAACACTTTGAACTTGCTAATGATGCAATAAAACCTCCTTAATGCTTTGGAAGAACATTCTTCAATTGATTCATCAAAACAGATAACTAGGCATAAAACACATGGTCAAAAACTTGCTATTTTGGGATGCAAAGCACTCTAGAATTTTACTTAGAGCTCAAAGACTGCTAAGAATTGACTAGAGAAACATTTAACACATTCAACTGAATATATGATGAATCTAAATCAACAAATTTGATGAATTTTAATGGACTATATTGAGGGAAATCAATTTAGGAACATTGGGGTGTCATCCCGACTTTTTAGGAGTATTCTGCCAGCATACATAGGACACTTCAAATTGATGTAACTCATAGACTAAAGACCCAAATGTGATGAAAATTGAGATGAAGAAAATATATTACTTTACCTAAAGCAATTTAAATCACTTCAAAAGAGTAATTACAGAGAGAGAAATCAATGATCAAAGTTCATTGAAAAACACAATGTAAACTTGAGATAGCAATTGAAGTAGAATCCATGTATGGTCTAAGAAATCAATTTGTGTTGAAGATATAGTACATGAAATGATTGGGCATGAAGCATGGGAATGAGGAGCACAATGTGTTCTTCAATGATGATCCAAATCTCGACTATAATCTCCTCTAAATGTCTACTCTAATCTGCACTTTCTTCATGCATTTTTATAGAGATTTTTGAATTCACAATTGGTGGGATTCCACCTAAACGTTCCTCCATCGTAGGGAATCTCATCTAAGTGACTTGTCCTAGTTCATTTCCATGATTTAAACCTAACAAGGTCGTGGGATTCCTTTTTCCCTTTTATATTTGAAGACTTTACTTTTCTACATTTACAAAAGATAGTTTTTATGACTTCTCTTATTGAGAGTACATAAAAGTCATTACACAAATGTTTTTAATCAAGAACTAGGCTTGGCAAAATGCACCAATAGCTCCCCCTCAAGCATAGCATGCTTGAGTCTTCATTCCTTACTGATTTCCATTAGTCCAATCATGCCTTTGAATCTTCTTAGCTTGATGCCATCCAATAGTTTTGTCAACATATATGCACATTGAAGATTAGTTGATACATAGGACAGTTGAATGTCCTTGCTCAATAATTTTTCTCTAACATAATGGTAGTGAACTTCAATATGCTTAGTTCTAGCATGGTAAACATGATTAGCTGCTAAGTGAAGAGAACTAGTATTATCACCAAAGATGTGAGGTGTTGAGGTATGTAATCCCAACCCGAGTATAAACATTTCAACCACATTGCTTCTTGTGTTGCATTTGTTAATCCTCTATAGTCAGCTTTAGAGGATAATAAAGAAAAAGTTGGCGCCACTCTTAGAAAATTCCATGATGAAGGCTTCTGTTGAGAGCAGTATGGGCACCCAAGGACTGACTAGACAAGGAAGCCAGCGGAGAGAGTCAGAGCGAGGTGAAGGATTAAGTAGACAAAGCAGTCGACGCAAATATGGCAGATAGGCCCTTCAAATTTTACCAAATCAACATCTTTATAACAGTGATTCTTATCACTAACAATCATTGTAAATACCATTTCATATTTTTGTAGCTCCATTTTTTGCAAGCCAAGGAGTCCTTGAGCTTGAGGAGCCTTAGAATTACCTACATATCAATTTTCGTATTTCTTAGACTCCGTTTAAGCCCTCAAATTGGCCCTGGAACCTAATTTTTAACTAGGCCGGACACTAGGTCTGGACAGGGCCAAAACCTAGTCAAAAACTATAAATAGAGCTAGAGAGTTCATTTTTGAGATTAGATTGTAATTGAAATGAACTTGTAAGAGCTTTTTTGAAAGTAATCTAAGAGCTCCATTGCTTCTCACTCTTTGTCTTGCCGTGTGTGCGCGTGTGTGTATGTGTGTGCATGTTTGTGTGCTTCTCACTCATGCACTTGTGCCTCCACTTGCTCGAGGTCTTCATACCATCCTCACGTCTTCCCGGATTGACATTAAAGGAGGTGCTACTCATCACTGAGCTACACCAAATTTTGGCGCCGTTGCCGGGGATCGAGCTTTGAGGACGAGCGTGTGATGGTAAGACGTAGATTTGAGACGTTGGCGTTGTAGGTAATCTCTTTAATCTTCTTATTTTTCTCTTCCTTACCTCATCACCATCATCACTATCATCATCATCATCTTCCACCTCCATCTCCATCATCACAAAAATTTCAGTTTTTTGACTATATCTCCTTCCTTCTTTCATTTCCCTCATTTCACTTGTAAGAGAGAGCGATCTTGTGTGCACTATTTTTGCATGTTTTTTGAGTTTACTTGCAGGTATTGGCCATCCCATCATCTCTAGCACGTTGCGCAGGTACGGAAATGTGCAGAACTGTCTCGCAGTCGCGAGCTTCTGTCGATCGCGATTGACAAAAATTTTCATCTTTTGCTAAAACTGAGTGCACCACAGTAGACTAGAGACCTTGTACATCACAAATCCACAAAAAATTTTGGAAAATTTGCATTTTTTCAGTCCATCGCGATTGATAGCCAGTCCATCACGATTGACACTGTCCATCGCGACGGACAGCCAGTCCATCGCGACTGACAGACCCCGACGGACACGTGTCCATCGCGACGGACACCCCTGTCCATCGCGACTGACAAAAAAATCATGACTGATACCAGTCCATCGCGATTGACACCAGTCCATCGCGATTGACACCAGTCCATCGCGATTGACAGCCCAGTCCATCACGATTGACAGCCATTTTTGGCCATTTTCTAGGGTTTATTAAATTGAGGATTTTGGCTAATTTTGGACATGGATCATGGACTCTAGAGCACATAAGGAGGCTATAGGCAAATAACCCGAGGAAAACCCGTTGCCCTGTTGGCCTGTTGAACCCTGTTTTAATCCCTGAAGCCTGAACTAACATAACTTTCTCATACGAAATCCGTTTGCTGTGATTCTTGTTTTGTTGGAAAGCTCGTGGGGAGTACAACCAAAAATTCCACTGGTTATGTGAAAATTAATATCAGGATTATTAGATAGGGTTTTTTGAAGTTGACCATACCCCGAGGTAGGAAAACTGAGGGATCCTTGGGATTTTTTTCCATAAAAGCAAAGGATAATTTGGTCTATGAGTTACATGCATGAAAGTGGTCTATTGTGTCATTAGAATCTAAGTCTTGAGCTAACCGTGGGACTTTTACAGGTCCAGCAAGAGCACTTGAGGGCATTCTAAGCAAGAGTAAGTGCAAGCTTGGGAACACGCGTCCTGGGCACACCAGGGCAACAACACAAAGAAAGAAACTCAAGGTTGGAAAATCCTCAACACCCTCTATCAATTCCTAGCTTAGGCTAAGAACGACTAGTGCTAGGAGTAAGTCAGGGCAACGATAGGCATCAATCAAGTTGAAGACTACCTACACACTCAAGTTCAAGACTAAACATAATCTCTTCGTGATGCGATAACCTTGAAGGAAAGAATCTAACGTGGAACGATCAACTTACAGTGCGAAAATTAACTCAAATATTCCTGACGACGTGATTTCTGACAAGAGCATAAACACGGTAACCACTAAAAAGAATCAAGTAACTGATACAAAAGAACTCAGCAACGAGGTTGTACTTGGGCAAATTTGGGCTATTCAGTTAGGCTTATGAACCTTAGATCAGGGCGACACCTAGGGAGAGATAGACAAAGTCTTAGATCTTCAGAGGCTAGTGTCAACCACACTGCTAGGTCGTGGGCCCAGTAGTTGAGCCATCACTCATACTACCCTAGCTCTGAGACTAGTGAATCAGAGATGTCTCAAGGCATGGATCGACCTACGGGAAGTTCAGGAGTGCCATACTTGCACAGGGTAGAAGGCCCCTACAAGACGCAGCTGGAATACCTTAGGACCAACCGATTAGGTGCTAGCATCTATGAGGACGGCCTAGGAAGATCTGTGGTCCAAATCAAAAACCCAGACCAATCTATTGGGCTAGAGCACCCTGCTGTCAAGTTTGAAAATGGTGCATACCTTGATAAAGAGGGAACCATATACGTGGTCACTAGTCACCCGGAGAGGATAGATGAATTCGGGAATGTGATCCTTGAGACGGACATAGAGGACCTAGAACAAGGAAACATGGGTGCTGAGCCCAGGACCCCTCGAGGGAAATCTGTTCTTACGAGAATTCTCACTCCTGAGTGGATTCCCCAAGACAACAAGAGCATAGATCTGCTTCTGAACCGAGAAACTGACGAAGCCTTTTGGAGGTATAAATCTGATCAGCCAATTGATATAGGAACAATCATGATCTATGAGTTTAAGGATCCTGATAGCCCAGGCAGAGTGACCTACTTGGATCACGCTTCAGAGAGGATCTTTGTGGTGACAGAAAAAGATCGGCATGCTTACACTTGGAAAGGTGAAATTATTTTCCCCCAACCAAGATCAAATGTGTCCTATGGTCACCCTGGAGCGGGAACATCCCAAGCTCATGGAACTCAAAGAGACACAAGTAGAGATAGGCCAGAAGTAAGCTTTGCTAACCCAGGGGGCAGAGAAAGAATGAGGATGGAAACAAATAGAGTAGAGCCTGAGGTACATAGAGCCCCAAGAAATCTAAGGAATATGGAAGACTTCCCTCTACCACGACCTAGAGAACACACCAGGATTTTGAGACCAACTCAGTTAGTCAAGTCCATGAAAAATTACTTCGATGGCATAGGAGACCCATACGATCATGTGGCAGAGTTTAGGCAAGTCTTGAGAGCAGAACAAGTGGAGGACCTATTCACACAATATAATGCCTTTGGTCTAACCCTTAGGAACACAGCCCTTACGTGGTTCCAACCATGGAATGAGAGACAGTTCAGGAGCATAGACCAACTCCTGGAGGCTTTCATTATTGAGTTCTCTAAGAGTGGCATAAGACATAATACCTCCTCATTGATTCACAGCTTCAAGCAAACCCCTCAAGAGACCGTGAGACTTGCAAGAAGAAGATTTAGGCAATATCTTGAAAGATGTCCTGTTTCGGAGCTCCCCACACCAGCTAAGCAAGTGGCTTTATTCTTGGATGGATTGCTGAGTACAAAGTTAAGATCCTATGTATACTTGAAGGACCCTAGAACCATAGAAGAGTGTGTACGCATGTGCATTGACATCGAGGATAACCTGGGGGAGGAGTTAGAGCTTTCCAAAATATACAAAGATTTTGATAGTGCCTCGAGCCTCTCTTCCACGCAATCCACATCAATTGAGGAACTCGCTGAGAAAGTGGCACAAAAACTAGGCGTCTCTAGCAAACAGATCCCAAGGTTTGCCCCTGTGAAAAGATGCTATACTTGTGGTGGCGACCACATGGCGAATGTATGTCCCATTATGGCTCAACCCCAAGTAAATCCTAGTAGCCAATACTGCACCATAGAACGGAGATACACAAATCACACAGCACAAGACTGCCCATACAACAAGCAAGCAGTTAGGCAAACCTACCCTCAGCCATACCCTCAGCAGGGAAGATACCAGAATCATTATCCACCACAACAGTATACTAGGCCTCAGCAAAATTACCAACCGCAATATCAGGCCCAACTGAGACCCCAACCAGTGCTAGCACAACAACCATCTGCTCCTACTAATGTAATCCCTGTAAAGTATGCAGCTGCAGAAGAAAACCTGAATAGAGCCATAGTGCCAGTAACCCCATTGCTATCAGAAAGTGACCCCAGTGACCATAGCTTCGATTCTACACATGTTGATAGTCCCCAGGCTTACTACATGCAATCTCCTGAACATGGTGAGTCTTACTATAGTGAAGAGCCAAATGAACCTAGTTGGAAGTCAGATTACACAAACGTCATGTATGCAAACCCCAACCCTAGGCCTCAACCTAGACAAGTAAGACCCCCATTCCCTAAAGGACCATGCTACAGATGTCAGGGAGAACATCTCATTCCTGATTGTCCCTTGCCTCCACCTCCACAACCCCAATCAGTGACGATCCAGGGCTATTGCCAGGAATGTGGAAAGGAGCATCTCTTACGAGATTGTCCAAAGAATCCCAGCAATATGCCAAAAATAACTCCCATTAATGTTATTGGGTTAGTCGTAGACTCCACAGGAAGTGTGATGTCCACTACACCAGTGCAAGTGATCACTAGAGCTCAAGCATTGCAGCAAAATCAAGGGGTAGACCAGGAAAAGAGCCCAGATGTTAGTGAAACAGAGAGCATGACAAAGAAGAGGACTAGAGCTTGGAGAGATAGTCGTGAAAGAATGAAAAGGCAATGGGCAAAAAAGATGAGTGAACTCGAGGAAAGCCTCAGAGAAACAAAGGCCAGGATAACTGAACTCACATCTCAAACTCCCTCTCACACTACCACACCACCACCATTCCCAACTCCCTCCGAACCGCCACCTTCCAACCCGCCTCACCTAAACCCACCACCCCCAAGAGTAGGATCAGTCCTAGCAGATCCCACTCCCGAGGACCTTAATATGATGCTTAAAGCATATCAGGCCAGAATTCAAGAAGGGCCAACCGTAACCGATCATGAAAAATGTTACCCTAGAGCAGAACTAGAGCTAGAATGAACCAAAATTTGCACAAAGATGGTGGAATTGGCTCAGACCATGTTTGAAGCCAGTCGCCTATTTAACATCTCTAGTTCAGCGAAGACACAGTTGCACTTTGATGGACTGTTAGAAAGAATAGAGAAGCTAATTGCTCAATCAGAAAAGGAACCCGCCTCTCAACATAAGGACAAGGCAAGTGAAGGAGCAGGTCTTCCTGCCCAGGAAGCCTATGTGCCTAACTCTACGGAGCCAGATACATCTCCTTCTATGAATCGGTTTACACCAGAATTCCTACGAGAGATTCAAGAAGACAAATGGGCTAAAGAAAGTGAAGTCCCTCCTCCCATTGAAGTTGTGGATGACGCACATGACCAATTCCAACAAGACATCCCATCCATTTATGAGGAGCAAGAGAGCACCCAATCTCAGGAAAGATTAGACTTTGAGTCTAACTCTCTACAAGAATTACCCCACTTCACAGGCCCATGGGAAGCTAAGTCTACTTGTATGAGAGCACCCACAGTCATGGTACGAAATGAGGACTCAGTCATACCTAGGAACACAGAGGTAGTGAAAAACACTAAAGTACAATGCAACCTCACCTTAGAAGAGCTACTCAAAGTAAGGCCAGAGCTATGGAAACATGTAGCCAAACAAGTACCAGAGATAGCAAAACCTCGTTCCCAGGTAGGATCCCAGAGAACAGTGCCCGAAATACCATTGGACAAGATAGGAGATATGAGTGAAGGTGAAGAAGGAAACACCTATCTTCCCATTACCCATCAGGGGTACACAACCAAGGCAATTCTCGACTCTGGTGCAGTAGTTGCAATTGCTACCACTTCCCTATGGAAGCGTTGGGGCAAGCCAGCACTCAGGCCCACGAGGATGAAATTGCAGATGGCTGATGGTCACATAGAGAGGCCTTTAGGATTACTGGAAGGAATAACTCTCACCACATGTGGTGTCGAGTTCGAGCATACATTTGCTATATGTGATTTTAGCAAAAATCATGCCTATGAGATGATTTTGGGAAGACCCTTTATGCGACAATTGCAAGTGGTACAGGATTGGGGAACCAATTCTTTGTACCTGCAACACTTAGGTGTTACGACCAAAGTGAATCTGAAAGATTACTCTCATAGGGATGTCCCTCCTATCCAATGGAATCCCATCCATAGAGCCAAAGATGATGCAGAATCGGTGCATTCCATAGGATCAGGATCCTCATGGATGCATGAAGACACCCACTTATGGATGTGCAAAGTAGCAGTAGAAGAAGAGAAGAGAGAAAAAGCCAGAGAGGTAGGTGCAAAAGAAACACATAGATCAATTCAAGACCCAGCCTATGCGCCTGTAGTTTTTCCTGACAAAGAATTTGAATCCCACGGCTGGGCAGAAATCCTAGCAACAATGGATGTAGCCATCAATGAAGAACAATGGACACCTCACTGTGATGAAGATGGCTATGACATTTCAGTCTTCTCCATAGAGCCAATCATGGGAGAGGCGGTGTTAGAAGAGTGCAAACCTAGCCCTGATGCATTTGAGGATGCAAGTGACTCCGATCTAGAGTCAATCATTATGGACCCACCTTTTGCATCAGATGAAGAATACTTCTATGAAGTAGAATTTCAACCCCAGAGGCACGGAGAGCTTACAAAAGACATAAGGCTAGCCACACATGTAACCCCTAAGGAAGAAGGAAAGAAAAGGAAGAAGAAAGAAGTCACACAAAAAGAGGAGGAATCTTTGTTTGAGGTCCCAGAAAATTTTAAGAAGTATGAGATAGATGACAGGAGAGTCATGATTAGAATGCCTAAACGAGAGGCACAATCAGGAGAGGCCTATGATAACAAAGAAACCACAAAGAAAATTGTGGTAGCCATGGAAGAAGGAGAAGAGAGATGCACTTACATAGGACATGACCTGACGGAAGAAGAAGAGCAAGAATTGATAGCCTTGCTAAGAGAATACAGAGATGTGTTCGCTTGGAGTTACAAGGACTTGAAAGGTGTGGACCTTGACATATGCTCACACACCATCCCCATGACCTCAGATGCCAAACCCTCTAAGCAAAAGCCATATACATACAATGATAGTTACGCTGCCAAGATCAAAGAGGAGATAGATAGACTGGTTGAAGCTGGATTTATCTATGAAATTGAGCACACTGAATGGGTATCCCCCATTGTAGTGGTGCCCAAAAAGAATGGTAAATTACGTGTATGCATTAACTTAAAGAAGGTCAATGCAGCCACAATTCGAGATAACTATCCGCTTCCCATCACAGAACACCTCTTAGAAAGAGTAGCAGGCAAGGAAGTGTACAGCTTCCTCGATGGATTTTCGGGCTACAATCAAGTAGCCATAGCTCCAGAAGATCAGCATAAGACAGCTTTTGCCACAGAATGGGGCATATTCGCCTTTCGGGTAATGCCATTTGGGCTTACTAATGCACCAAAAACCTTCCAGAGGCTGATGTACCATGTATTTAAGGAGTTCCTGAGGAAGAATCTAGAAGTCTATGTTGATGATCTTTGTGCTCATTCCAACATCAGACAAACCCATATTCCTGAACTGAGACAAATCTTTGACAAATGTAGAGAATATCAAGTGTGCCTAAACCCAGAAAAGTGCGTTTTCATGGTCAGGCAAGGTAAGATTTTAGGACACATAGTGTCAAAGAATGGCATATCCACCGATGAAGAAAAAGTGAGAGCCATAGCCGAGTTACCTAGGCCAAAGAATGTCAAGGAAGTACAAGCTTTCATGGGGCATTGTGGTTACTACCGCCGGTTCATTCACATGTATGCTGTCATTGCAAAGCCCATCTATGGACTTCTGACTAACTTTGAGTGGACTGATGAGTGTGAGAATTCCTTCCAGGAGCTTAAACGAAGATTATGTTCAGCACCAATCTTAACCACACCAGATTGGAATAAGCCATTCCATGTTCATGTGGATGCATCCAATTACGCTATTGGATGTGTACTCGCACAACCTACTGGTGAAGGTAATATGGATCTTCCAATTGCCTATGCCAGTAGACAATTGAATACAGCTGAACGAAATTACACCACTACTGAGAGAGAAGGCTTAGGCATGGTATATGCAGTTAAGAAATTTAGACACTATTTTCTTGCAAACAAGTTTAAATTTTTTACTGACCACCAAGCATTGTTATATCTCGTGAACAAGCCATGCAATACAGGAAGATTAGTAAGATGGTTTCTCTTACTAATGGAATATGATTTCGAGGTTGTGGTAAGGAAAGGGAGGACTCATTTGAGAGCGGATCATCTCTCTAGGCTCACATCTGGAGAAGCCCCACAAGGAGTGTCAGATGACCTTCCTGATGCTTACTTGTTTAATTTGGAAGTGGTGCCGCAGTGGGCTAAACCGTTAGTGCCAGTATTGACGTACGGGCCTAACCACCCAGTAATAGCCACACAGGATAGACAGGTAGTAAAAGCCCAAAAGTACCACATCATGGCCGGAAGTATGTACAAGCACACAGATCAAGGGATCTTGGCTTGTTGTGTGGAAGAGGGCGAGTATGTGAAGTGGTTGCAATTAGCACATGTAGGTGCCTTAGAGCAACACTACTCAAGGCGACGAACCCTACAGACACTACGGAGACTCGCAGTGCATTGGCCGACTATGGAAGCTGATGTCCAAAAGTTGTGCAAGGAATGCCCAATCTGCTGCACTAAACCACCTGTGGAACATGCCACTCTTTATCAAGTGTCCATAGTGCCGGATTGGAGTGAACCACTAGTATCCTTTCTAAGGATGAAAACATTCCCTCCAGACATGACTCTGGCTAGGAAAAGGAGTTTAGAACAAGAAGCCCAGGATTACTCACTCATTGGTGATAATATATACAAACGTGGTAAAGACGGTTACCTGAGACTATGTGTCCATGAGAGTGAATATCTCAAGATCCTGGACACTGCTCACCAAGGTGTAGCAGGAGGACACTTTGGACCAGATCGGGTGATCAAGGCAATACTATTTGCGGGCTTCTTGTGGCCGACCCTTCACATGGATGCACATACCTATGTGAAACGATGTGATGTCTGTCAGAGAACTCAATATCCTATACGTAAAGATGAGATGCCACTGAAACCTATGATGGGTGGACGTGCATTCTCTAAGTGGGGAATAGACTTCGTAGGTCCTATTAATCCCCCAGCTAAGGGTTCCCATGATGAATATATCATTGTTGCCACGGATTATCTAACAAAGTGGGTAGAGGTAAAAGCCAGAACGAAGAACGATGCTCAAACAACGGCTAAGTTTTTATTTGAGAATGTGTTCACTAGATACGGGCTACCTATAGAGCTAGTTAGTGATAGAGGCACTCACTTTTTGAATGAAGTTATTGAAAATCTGCTCCAAGAATTCTTGCATAAGAAGTCTGCCCCCTATCACCCTCAAGCAAATGGCCAGGCTGAGAGCACCAACAAGATTCTGTGCAATGTGTTGACGAAATTAGTTAACAATAAACGCTCTGATTGGGACAAATAGCTACACCATGTTGTTTGGGCATACCGAGTCGCCTACAAAACGGTACTCCAAGCCACCCCCTTTCAGATGGTGTTTGGCCAAAATGCAGTGCTACCATTAGACTTCTTAATACCAACACTGAAAGTAGCACAGGAGCATGAATGGACGGGTCATGAACTCTCCTCTAGACTTTTTGACCTTGAACGATTAGGAGAAACAAGACTGAGGGCAATTGCAGGGATATATGCAGCTAAGAAATGACAGAAGGCATACTTTGATGCCCACGTTAAGGATAAAGGTTTGAAGGCAGGTGACCTAGTACTAGTCTACACTTTGAAACAACACGCGAGAAAACTAGAGAAAAGAGGCTATGGACCTATGATCATAAATAGGATCTCCACAAGTGGAGCAGTACAACTAGCCACTTTAGAGGGTGATGTTCTCCCAAGCTACATTAGCGGATGCAGAGTCGAGTTATATCAGGAACCTCTTACAGAGGAAATGCTAAGTCGACTCAATATTGCTAAGAAACGCAAAGAAGAAGAAAAGCAAATTCGAGAAGAAGCTCAAGCAGAAGCTTTAGAGCGCATACGGAGAATGAAATTAAGAAGACAAGGCAGAGAGCAACCTAGGCTAGGTGCATATGCAGACCAAGGATATCACGTGGCTATGTGTGAAGTTTCAGGTATCAGCTCTCATAGGATAATTGATCGACGTCCTTTTATAACCTTAGATATAGGACAAGGAAAGGGTGCAAGGACTGTAAGAGCCTTGATTGACTCAGGTGCAGCCACTAGTGCTCTTAAATTGTCTTACTGTCAAGAGTTGAAGTTAACTGTCAATCCTATTGAAGCATATCTCATAGGATTGGGAGGTGTGGAAACCCCTTGCATGGGCGAGGTGGAACTTCCCATCTACATTCAAGACGAAGTAACGACAGCCAAAGTACTAGTGTGTCAAGATGAGGACCTCACTGAGCCTCTTGTCTTGGGTCAGGACTGGATCTATGATCATGCGGTCAACCTAAACCTAAGAAGTGGACTTCTTTAGGTATGGGTAAATCATAGTCGAATTACAGTTGAATTGGAAAATGAGGCACTCAAGGAACTAGGTAAGGCACGAACTCCTGGTCCTTCCAGGGGTGCACATGAAGTTGACAATGCTATTCTTGTCCAAAAATGTATGATGCAGAAAGAGGATTGTCTCAACAATGGAGTCAAGGATAAGAAGGCACTCCCTTCTGTTCCAAAGGCCAGAGGGATGCAGCAACCAAAGGCAGATCGAATACAGAAGAAGCAGAACACTACCTATACAGAGCAGATTGTTTCAGCCGAGGAAAAAAGTATGGAGGCGAAAAGGCGAACACCCTATTCCGACCAGGCCAACACCACGGCCAAAACCTCTTATTAGTAATCAACAACACAACACTAATAAGAAGTCCTTCATAAATTCTTCTGCAAAAGTGAAGTCTATTTGGGTACCCAAGAAGTCAATGAAGGCCAGCCCACAATCACGACAAATCAAGTTGCCTAAGGCTTGCTTGCGGGCTCAAATAGCTACACCAAGTCCAAACCCTGTAAAACATGTTTCACTCACGCAAACATCTGAGGCCCAGTCTTACACATCACGCACTAACACGTATTCTTCCAGGAGCACAAGTAGAATCACTTGTAAATGGGTCCCTAAAAAGCCCCATTTTTCAAGTAAATACCCTATCACACTCTCCAGAGCCTCCACAAAGTCAAAATCAAAACCTATCCATTGCATTTGGCAACCTAAAACTTGTAATAAACCCCCGGACCCCAATTGTAAATCCATGTCCACCTACTAACTACTTCACTCTCACACCACATCATTCCGCTTAGATCTTAGGTCTACCCAATTCCTAACTACACACACAAACACCAAGCACTTACTAACCCCCTAACCTCTCCCGAACCTCATGTTAATGTTGTAACAAGGGACACAGTGTCATTTTTGTGTCCATTGCAATCTTAACATTTATTCATATATTCTCACAGAACCAGCTGTGAAGTTTTCAACATGGCTGAGGCAGCAGGAACTAGCTCTCAAACAGAAACGAGCCAGCAAGTGGTGGACTTAGACAGTTTACCCGTTTTGCCTGAGACAAATGAAAGACCAGAAGAATTGCAGGCCATCAAAATCATACCTATTGCAGACCCTCCCAGTGGCCATACCATGCCCGTAGGAAAAACTTCCCACTAGTTTAGTGAAGTGGCAGGACCCTTGGGAGAGGGAACGTACCTATGGGAATCAGAGTTGGACTTCAATGGGAAGCAAGGTAAATACCATTTCTTTACAAGAGAATTCGAGAAGTTACAAAATGCAGAAGGTCTACGTTCGATTTGGGAGAAGGCAGGATTGGATATATATTTCAGTGCACGGCTCCCAAAGCCTGACTTCATGCGATGCTACTATCTCATCAACACCTTGACTCCAAACAAGAACCCAAAAGGTGCAAGCTCATTTGTGATCCCATCTCTAACAAAAGGAAATGAGCTCAAGAGGTTTAGGTTATCCAACAACTTGGTGAGGGAGGCCCTAGATATGCGCGGAATGCATATTCCTACCGAGAAGGAGACCCTAGTGCCTGATTACATGAAGAATCGAAGCCTCACCAAACTCAAGGACATGGTGTCCATGACGCCTAATATTGCAATACACCTTTGCATGTGCATGCAACACTTTGCTTTTCCTGCACAAGATAGATTCACCATGCCGCCCAAAAAGATTTGGTTTAGTTTGTATCTGGCAGAGACACAGAGCCTCACCATCAACTTACCACACTGGATAATTGATCAGATACACCTAGCTCACAAACGATGGCCGCGGAAACAGGTTTTATATGGTTGCTGTGCTCTAACGAGAATCATTTACAGGTATTTGGCTTATGACATCCCTATTCAATGGGCCCTAATGTGGAATCGTGTAGAGCAGTTTAGAGGCAGGACATCCACTGGACCCCCTTCTAAGAAGATGAGAGGTACTGTCCAAGTCCCTTGTGCTCAACCACGTGGAGCCACCCTAACACCAGACATCACCCCTCCACCCCGAAGAGTCCGACCATTCACACTCCGACTTCCAAGACGTAGCACCGATGGTTCTACCTTGATATTCCCTCCCATCCCAACCGATCTTGAATTTCCCAGTGGTGCACCTTTGGAAGAACTCATGAATGAAGATTTCGAACAATTATTACAAGATGTAGAGCTGGAGGCAGAAGAGGCACAACAAGTGGAGAATGTGCAAACACAAGCAACAACCGCCCAAGTACCTGTCACCACAGTGGAAGTGGATGAAGAGGATGATGAAGATGAAGAACAGGAGGAAGATGAGGAGGATTATGATCAAGAGCATCATGATGAGCAACAAGAAGTGCCAGAAATTGTAGGTGCACCTGCATATACAGCTCAACTACAAAGGTTATACGACACAATCAAAGCAGTGCAAGAAAGGCATCAACTCTCTCTGTGTCAGGTCAAGCTTTGATGCAAGAAATGCTATCAGATGATGGGGTGGATCAACATTTCATTGACACCCTCAAATTAGTGTCAGAGTCTTTAGGAGTTCTGGAGGCTGTCCACACTGCAGTTCGCCAGTCCGTGAGGTATGAAAAACGCAGAGTTGACACATTACCACGAGCAGGTAAGACTATCAGGATACCCATCACAGCACAAGAAGTACCCATTGAAACCACAACTACCCCCACCACCACCATTGACCTCTCTACTGAAACCTTCGTTCAGACATCACCCATCTCACCCCAGCATCCCCCATCACCACCTTCTCCACCCCCACCACCACCTCCCACCATGGAAGAAACGACAGTCATCACCTCTACCTTCACTTATAACCCATCCTCATTCACATCATTCTCATTTCGAGAACCCACCTCACAAGGCACCCTCTTCTCCTTCGTCACCAATCCCTTGTACGCTTCAACCCTTCTATCCTCCGAACCCATAACTGGCCATCCCATAATCCCAAGTGTGGTTGGGAAACCCGGCACCCACAGAAGGCACTCTGTGTTTCCCAGCCTATCCCCCAATACGGGTACCTCCATTCCATGACCCTCACTTCCCATCGGGCCCCTACACCTCTTTCAACCTGACCTCACCACCCCAATACCCGTCCTTTGTGGAGCAGTTCATCCGCTCTCCAATGTTTCAAAGGTACATTTCCCTGATGTTCGCAACGACATCAATTTACATGAACACCACACTCACTTCACCTACCATACCCACCTACATGGTAGCCCCTGTACACACCACCTTGTCTGACCCAATGGACATTTCACCAACCACAGCACCTCTCCCCACGATTCCACCATCTCCCCCTTCCTTACCCCCCACCTCACCACTCACATCATTGGCACACACAGCATTCACTACCCCCCTACCCAATCCCACCTCCCCTGCATTTCAAAATTTTCCCCTTGCATCTCATATTGTAAATAGCATGTTCAATACATTACTTCAGTGTGCACATCAACTACAACAAGAATACCATCAATTGGAAGAACGCACTGCTGCCCTCCAGGCAGAATCTCAGCATCTGCAAGCTAGAGTCAACACTCTTGAAGCTGATTACCAAACGCTCCTAACCGAGCATACCACCTTACAACAGGCTCACTCCGAATTGGAATCAAAGACATCGACAGTAGATGATCAAGCAGTCAAGGAACTAGAAACAGTGCTTCAAGCGCAAATGATATCTAATGCTACACTCAGACACAACCTTGGGCTATTAAGGAAGCATATGGCAGCAGCACTAGAAGAGAACAAGAGGCTTCAACAACAAAACCAAGACAACTTTGAAGCGGCTATGGAAGGAACTGCAGGAGCAACCATTAGCCCTAGCAAGTATAGAGCAGTCCCATCGGAAGACATTCGTATCTTACTTGAGGAGCAGGCAAATTTCTTGGAGTCATATGAAAAGTTAGAGACTGAATGTGCAGACCTAAAGAAATAGATAGCCAGTGCCCCCACAGCTCAACAGGAGCCGATAATCTTGCAACATTCTACAGAAGAAGTAGAGACCCTCCGGAAAACAGAGGAAGGACAGGACACTTTAGAAATTCAAGTTCCAGATTGGGTCAAAAGGGTCGAGAAAGTGGGTAAGACACATGATGATCGCGTTGCCGTGCAAATACAATCTCTCACAAATCTAGAAGAAACTGTCCTTCGGTCTTCTTACTTTCAGAACCTATCCCACCAACGGTTAATCACAACATCAGAGTCGCAATACATGCCTTATTTTGTCTTGCTACATGATTATAATGCAGAAGTTAAAAGACATACAGGGAAGGAGCCCACATTTGCCACTCAATTTGAGCCAGAGGACTTACCGACAGATGCGCGTGCGGGCTCGATTTTCCAGCCTAATTGGCGTGCACGTCTACTAACCGATTACCCTGAGATGATGAGCCCTGGGCAACCATGCCACTGCATATCAAGTATAATCCATGTTATTGCCCAATGGTACGTCGCAGATCTTGGCAAGCATTTGCGATCAAGGTACGAAACAATAAAGAATGCTTGGCTTGGGTTAACTATCCATATTTTGCTCCACCTCGAGGGACCCCAACCATAGCCTACATGATATCAACAATTCGGCACTGGTCTACACGTCTAAATAATGTACCCGACATAGCAGCGAAAATGTGTATGAAAATTTCGAGCTCATGACCATTGTCTTCAAAACCTTTCGGATGGTACAAGCTCCATACATCTCTACCCCTGGATTCTCCCAAGGTAACAAGGATTTAGTCTACGACATGAGCCAGACTCCCTCGGTCATTATAATCTTTGCCTGGCATGCACGAATAAAGTACTTACCCGCATGCTTCAAGCAGACATTTGAGGAAATGTTCTCTACGGGATTCTGGGAATATCATTCAGTAATTTTCATTCCCAGACCCACACATTTGCTACATCTATTCGCAGTAGAACAAGCGATCCATGCAGATCAGTTACGTCTGCCACATCCGGACATTCCAGGACCAATTGATTGGGATCGTATGATGACAGACTTGGCTAGAGGACTACGCATACAAGAACATCAGCTTGCCACTCAGGTTGTGGAATATTACATCCAACACTCCCAGCAACAAGGGTCTGTCAGGGACAACAGACGCGAGAGAGGGGGGGGTGTTGAGAGCAGTATGGGCACCCAAGGACTGACTAGACAAGGAAGCCAGCGGAGAGAGTCAGAGCGAGGTGAATGATTAAGTAGACAAAGCAGTCGACGCAAATCTGGCAGATAGGCCCTTCAAATTTTACCAAATCAACATCTTTATAACAGTGATTCTTATCACTAACAATCATTGTAAATACCATTTCATATTTTTGTAGCTCCATTTTGTGCAAGCCAATGAGTCCTTGAGCTTGAAGAGCCTTAGAAGTACCTACATATCAATTTTCGTATTTTTTAGACTCCGTTTAAGCCCTCAAATTGGCCCTGGAACGTAATTTTTAACTAGGCCGGACACTAGGTCTGGACAGGGCCAAAACCTAGTCAAAAACTATAAATAGAGCTAGAGAGCTCATTTTTGAGATTAGATTGTAATTGAAATGAACTTGTAAGAGCTTTTTTGAAAGTAATCTAAGAGCTCCATTGCTTCTCACTCTTTGTCTTGCCGTGTGTGCACGTGTGTGTGTATGTGTGTGCATGTTTATGTGCTTCTCACTCACGCACTTGTGCCTCCACTTGCTCGAGGTCTTCATACCATCCTCACGTCTTCCCGGATTGACATTAAAGGAGGTGCTACTCATCATTGAGCTACAGCTTCTAAATATTGGTCTATGCTTTTGAATTGCCTCTGATGTAATGGTTGAAACCAAGTCAAGGTAGTGTTCTTGAAGGTTAGGCCAAAAGCATTGTATTGTGTGAACAAGTCATCACCTTGCTCAGCTCTCAAGTCTTGCCCAAACTCTACCACATGATTGTATGCGTCTCCTATATCGTCAAAGTAGTTTTTCATGGACTTCACGAGTTGTGTAGGCCTCAAAACTCTAGTGTCTTCT
Organism: Ceratopteris richardii; assembly: GCA_020310875.1. Classification (NCBI taxonomy): domain Eukaryota; kingdom Viridiplantae; phylum Streptophyta; class Polypodiopsida; order Polypodiales; family Pteridaceae; genus Ceratopteris; species Ceratopteris richardii. The sequence continues at coordinate 134,569,388 of CM035427.1, read as the reverse complement.
CGTGGCCTTGGAAGAGGGAATTCGTCTGCATTTCTCTGATTCCTTGGGCCTCTATGCCTCTCATTTTCTATTCTATCCATATCTATTCCCGTTCTTTCTATTGCCATAGGATTGGCCAAACTTACCTCGGGTCTATCTCTACTCTTGTCCCTCTAAGTTCCATGAGCTTGGGATGTTCAAGCTCCTTGGTGACCATATGATACATTGGATCTTGGTTAGCGAAAAACAAACTAACCCTTCCAAGTGTAGGCATATCTACCAGGTTTGCTTACCATGAACACTCTCTCTGATGTGTTTTCTAAATAGACAACATTGCCTAGGTTGTCAGGATCTTTAAATTCATATATCGTCATGCTTCCTACTTTGCTAAGTTCATCAGCTTCATTAGTTTCTCTATTTCGAAAAAACTCTACACCTCTGTTATCCTGGGGAATCCATTATGGTGTGAGTATCCTGGTTAAGACCAGCTAAGCTCTAGGGGTTCTTGGCTCTCTCCCCAAATTCCCTTGTTCTATGTCACATATTTTAGTTTCTAGGATCACATTACCAAATTCATGTGTCTTGTCTAGTAGGTTGGTGACTACGTACATGGTCCCTTCTTTATCGATGTATGAAGCATTTTCAAATTTGACTGCTGGATGTTCTAGCTTGACATGTTGATCTCGGTTTTTAATTTGGACCATGGATCTTCTTAGACTATCCTCATAGATCCAAGCACCTAATCAATTGTTCTTGATGTATTCCAGTTGAGTCTTGTAAGGTCCTTCTGGTTTTTCTAATTACACCACTCTTGAGCTTCCTACTGGTCTCTCCATGCTATACAACATCTCAGAGTCACTCGTTCCTAAACTTCGAATGTATGGGTAATCACTCAATTGCTGCCCCAAGACCTAATTGTATGATTGATGCTAGCTTTAGATGATATGAGGCTTTGTCTGTCATGGCCTAGGTATCTTCTTGACCTAAGGCTCATAAGCCTTGGCTGATATCCTAGTTTTTCCTAGTACAACCTCATTGTAGAGCTCTTTTGTATTAGATCCTTGTCCTCTTTACTTCACTTACACTGTCACTTCTTGTCCAATAGTTCTTGTTGCAAGGAATACTTGAGTTTTAATGCACTTCAAGTTGATCACTTGATTTAAGTTATTACACTTTAGGGTTCATCACAAAGTTAATTGATTTAAACTTTCACTTGAGTAATTAGGTTTCTTGAACTTGTACTCTTAATTAATCAATACCTCTATGTGTACTTAGCCTAAGCTAGGAATTGATAGACGGGTTGAGAATGCTCCAACCTTAATCCAGTTTTCCTTTGGATCATCCTTGAGTGCTCAAGAACTTGTTCTCAAGCCTGCCACATGCTCTTGCTCTGGATGCCTTTGGATGCTCTTAGTGGACCTGTAAAAGTCCCACAATTAGATCAAAATTCAAACTCAATTGAATTAATAATCCATTTTCATTCATGTAATTCAAAGGCCAAATTTTTCTTTGTTTTTATGAAAATTTCCCTAAGAGATCCCTAAAATTTCTCACTCTTGTGGAAGGTCAACTTCAAAATACCATATCTCAAACTCCACATATTAGTTTTACCAAGACTATTCAAGGTTTGCCTAGGATTTTAAACAAGCTTTCCAATGTACTCAAGATCACAACAAACGGATTTTGTATGAAGAAGTTATGATAGCTTAGGGTTCTAGGGCTCAAAACACGCAAACATGATTTCTTGAAACTTTTACTTGGGGGCCTCACCATGCTCCAAACACTTGAAATTTATGCCAAAAATTTCTCAAAATTTGAAAAATAAAAAAACCTAAAAAATTAGCCAGATTTGTCTGTCAATCGTGATGGACAGAGCTATCCATCATGGCCTGTAAATCGCAATGGATGGTTTCAATCATGATTGATGGGCCAATCGTGATGGATGGTGTCAATCGCAATTGATGGGTCAATTGTGATGTATGTTCTCCATTATGATTGACATAATTTTTCGGGTTTTTGTCTGGCTACCTGTCAATCATGGGCCTATGCACCGCGATGGATGTGTTTTTCATTGAGATGGGGTGTCGATCACAATATCTCTATCAATCGTCATGGACAACTGTCTATCGCAATGGACACCTGACTGTCACAACGGATAAGCAGTCCATCGTGGGATGTTAATTGCAATCAATTGATTTTTTTAGTTTTTTTCATAGTTATGTGTTAATCGAGGGTCCATTCATCGCGATGGCAAGATTTTTGCCATGTGCATGTGTCACTCATGATTTTTGTGTAAATTGATAGGGGTGATGGATACAATCTGTGACAATGGACAGAGGTGTCCAGCAAGGTCTATCAATTGTGATGGAAAGGCAGTCCATCGCGATGGACACTATCAATTGCGATTAATGCTATCAATCATGATGGACAGAGAAAATGAATTTTTTTTTGAAATTTTAAGGATTTCTGATGTGCAAGTCTTCTACTCTATGATGGTGCATTTTACAAAAAGACCAAGTTTTCTATCAATCACGATGGACAAAGTTCAATGCCCTAAGACTTGTGTAGAAGATTCTGTACCTACTTGAGCTGTGGTAGTTGCTATGGGAGATCGTACCTGCAAGAATGCTCAAGAGACATGCAAAACCAGCACACACAAATTCACTCTCTCGTGCTCTCTCTCACACATGAAATGAGGGGAATGAAGTGGGGAAGATCATATGAGCAAAAAACTAAAAATTCAGCAAAGATGGAGATGGAGGTGGGAGATGGTGAGGATGATGATGGTGATGAAGTAAGAAAGAGAAAATAAGGAAAAGTAAAGAAGTTATCTATGACTCCAACATCACAACTCTACATCTTACCATCACACACTCGTCCTCAAAGCTCTCTCCTTTGCAATAGTGCCAAATTTGGTGTCACTCTAGCATAATGGCAAGTACCAATGTGAGGAGATCCACCTTATAAATGTCAATCTGTGGAGATGCGAGGACTAGTATGATGACTGTGAGCAAGTGAAGGCACAAGTGTGTGAGTGAGAAGCACACAAGCATGCACACACATACACACACATGCACACACAAGGCAAGAACAAAGAGAGGGAACAATGGAGTTCTCTCTATTACTCAATAAATCTCTAACAATAGCTCAAAACTCTAACAAGCTCACTTGAAAAATGAGCTCTCTAGCTCCTTTTATAGTTTTTGACTAGCTTTTGGACCTATCAAGACCTAGTGTCCGGCTTAGTTAAAAATTAGGTTCCAAGGCTTATTTGAGGGCTCAAATGAAGTTTAAAACTTATGAAAATTGGTACATAGATACTTCTAATATCCTCAACTTCAAAAAAATGAAGTCTAATCTACCAAAAACGATATTTACAATGTTGGCAAAGTGATAAAAATCAGATTTGAAGAGGATTTATGTTAAAAAAATTTGGATAGGCCTAGTTGTCTGATCTTCTTTGACTGCTCTACCTACTCACTCTTGCTTTTCTATCTCTCTACTCTGACTCTTTGCGTCGGCTCCCCTATTGTGTCATGCCTTGACTACTACCAACAAAGAAGGAAACATGAATTTAAAAAGCTAGGTCTTTATTATGGAGAGATCTCTTTACAAATGTGTCACCAAGTGACTTACATACATAGCCCCTAAATATGGTCCTTTCACACAAGAGACTGGCCCTTTTGTTGATATATTTAGGTAGTGATGTGTGTGAACACACTAGGACCGCCGGGGCACTTTTTTCCCTCTTCCAGAGGTTTTTCTCCCCCGTCTTGTATATACACCTATTGCCCTAATGGGCTACTTATCTTTATACATTCTCTAGTAATACATTCAGTATTGTGTGTTGTGCTCCAAGCTTCTTCTTCTTCCTTGTGCTGTTTGCGTGCTTTCGCAGACATCTAACTCCAACAATTGGTATCAGAGCAGGTCGTCGCTTCATCTAGGGCGTCGTCTGTACTCCTCCGTTTGTAGTCTCAGAATCGCACGAATTTTGGTGAGCATACTCAGCGTGTTTTCGAGATCAAAACGGCTTTGCTTTGTGGTGCCGAAATCGCGATCTGAGCTCGTTTTGGCCTCCGAATGCACTATCACAATGCTTGTGCAGGCTATTTCATCTTTTTGTGCCAAAGGTATATACTAGTTTCTGTTCGCCAGTATAAGCATCTCGAAGTCTACTATAGGTCTAGTGGAATTCATTTGGGCAGTTCTGTTCAACTTTTTGAGATACAGTCAATTTTCTACATCAAGGTATTTTAGTCACTGGCCATGGCTGAAAGTAGTGATGTATTCCGTATGTTGGCTGTTGAGGATAAGTTAGATGGTACCAACTACCTGTTATGGGCTTATATGATGCGACATGTGTTGGTTGCAAAAGGACTGTGGAACATTGTGCAGGGTGTCGAAAAACGTCCTATCACACCTACAATTGTTACAACTGCAGGTACTGAAGTTGATGCAAACGGTGTCGAAGATGGTGATATTCTGCATATTCCTGTTCATGCTACAATTTCTTCTGCACCTACTGCAGAGAAGATTTGTTGGGATGGCAAAGATGCCCAGGCACATGCATTGATAGCTTTGTCTGTCAAATGTGCTAGGAATGAGGCTCATATTGTACCACATTGTACCAAGCTAGGAATGAGGCTCATGTTGCTTACCTCCGAAAATAGTTGGAGAGTGAGCACATGAATGAAGGTGATTCTTTGGACAGTTTCCTAACAAAGATCAAAGACTTAAAGGAACACTTGATTTCTGTTGATGAGGTTATACCAGATAGCTCACTTGTGCAGATCGTTCTGAATGGTCTTCCTGATTCATATCAGAGCTTTGCATCTACTCTTCGGTTGATGATGAAAGGTAATCCAAATGCCTTGTCATTTGAGGAGTTAGTCTTTGTTCTATTGTAGGAAGATCAGTCCAAGCAGAATAGGTCCATTATGCGTGTTGCAGATCAAGCTTTCCTGGCTAGTTAGAAGGGCAAAGGAAAACGGAGCTCTTCTACTAGTAAGCAGAAATCTGCAAATGCTGCACATTTGAAGAACCAAGACAAATATGAGAAAAAATCAGAAAAGTAGAAATTGTTTTGTAAGTACTGTAAAGGGAATGATCATATCATAAAGAACTATCCAAAATTGGCTACAAAAGAGGCAAAGAAGAAAGAGGCTGGAATGGTTGTTGCAGAAGCCTCTACACCAAAAAGGGATTCTACTTATCTTGTGCAGGAAGAAGAATGGGCGTTTACTACTGTTTGTAGTTTTGACCCATCTTCTCATGAGCAGTGCATGTCTGTAGTAGACTCAGATGTTTGGTACTTTGAGAGTGGGGCAACCAAACATATTACCTCGTAGTGGAGTTTCTTCTCTTCACTCGAGCCTACCCCTATAGGGAATACTGTTACATGTGCCAACAACTCCTCTTATCTTGTTATGGGAGTTGGTAAGATCATTTTGACTACTGCTGATGGTAGTTCTTTCACTTTGTCAGATGCTTTATTTGTGCCAGGGGATCAAGAAGAACCTGTTATCAGTTTCTGCATTAGCCAAGATTGGCTTGGTTGTGAAATTTGTTGATGATAGGTGTACAGTTCATGATCTCTCAAAACTCGAGATCTTCTGATGTAGTTTGGTAGAATGTCTCCGTCAAGTGTAGCAAGGTTGATAGCTCCACCAGAGGAAATATGATGAATAATTAATAAAAAATATCCTACTTTTTGGATTTTCTTTGCATGCTACTTAAGAGTGTACAAAAGTTTTCAATCTCCAACTCCAAGGCCTTTATCTTTGATTGAGCATCATAATATGTTTTTTGTTTTTCCTTAGCAGCAAAGATTCCTACCATGACTTGTAGCCTATTTTCATGCAGCTTCTCAATTTGATCAAATTGTTTAAACTTTAGAGAGTTCATTTTCTATCCATTCGTACTTCTCTAATACTCAAAGAGAAGGAATTAAGAAGTCAATTTGTCATATGGAATTTTAACCATATACTAGGTCAAAGAGTGTAGTTCCAATGGCTATCTTTTAAGCCATTCTAAAAGCCCAAATCATGATGCAATTGTCTATCCCGATCTAGTCTACTATTGTTGAGTATTTTTGTACAAACCCTACATTATATCTTATTTAAACTTTGAGCTTGTCCATTGGCTTGTGGGTGAGGTGCAGACGTTTTATGAATCACCAAGAACTCATTCATGAGGGATTCAATGAATTCATTAATGAAGTAAGTACATCTCTCATTGACAATCTCAATAGGTAGCCCGAACCTTGTGAGAATGTTTTCAAATATGAATTTTCCATTTTTATGGTGATCACTTTTCTTCGTGGCTTTGGTTTTTGCCCACTTAGTTAAGTATTCTATAGCCACAATGATATATTTTCCATGAAAGCCTCTTTCTAGGGTGTTATTATGTCCAATAAAGTGAATTCCCCATTGCAAGAAATCTCTTGCACATACCATTGGTCTCAAGGGCATGCCATCTCTTCTGATTAGGTACTTAGTTCACTAACACACATCACAACTTCTTACATAGGTTTCCACATTTATGTGGATAGTTGGCCACCATAAGCCTACAAAGAGGATCATCTTTACAAAGCTAAGAAACGACCTCCAGTTTTTTGAGCTATCAAGCTTAACATGAGATGATCCAAGATGACACGTATCACTTTTTCATTTCTCTAACATGTATAGTGGTCATGTCGGTATATGTTAGGGATACTTCATTGAGCTTTACTACATTTATCTACCAAGAGTGATGGCACATTTGTTTCTTGTCAGCTTACTCACTTGTGGACATTAGGATTTTCCTTTACTCTTCTTCATATATTGCACTCTTTGAATTGTTGTTTTAGGTTATTCTTGTATATTCCTTTTATGTAATAGAAGAAGAAGAAGAAGATCATTCTTCTTTGCCTCAATCTGTGTGTGTGCTCCTCTTTGATTCTCAGAGTGTGTGTGAGCTCTCTTCCTTATCTCCTTCCATGTGACATGGTATCAGAGCCAATGTGGCTATATAGAGCTCATGGAGAAGGCCAATGGTGAAGAGTACACGAGAAGGCATGGAGAAAGCACGATTCACAAATGACATCATATTGCTATAAAAATTGGCATGAAGGTAGAAGACCTCAAAATAGTTTCGAGTGTTATCCCTTTAGGATCACTCATTTTTGTCAAATTTTTTTTTTGGAGCCATCTCGACCTCTGTTTTGAGCCCATGTGGTGGGGCCCACAAAAAAACCAAGTCAATTTGAAAAACTATAACTTGCGTCCTATTTGGCAAAACTCATATATTTCACATTGAGAATTTCAACTGATTCCATGTACTATTGATACATGAAAATTGTGTCTATCTGAGATCAAAATGTCATGTCAAAGTGCAACAGTGTTCAAGCAGAAGTGTTGTTTGTAGTGTTTTGGTGTGTTTTGAATCGCTGCAGAAATGGCAAAGGTAGATGGAATGAGTCAGCTTGAACAAGAACAACTTCCATGCTTGGAGATTTACGATCACGAATTTCATGATGGGAAAAGGCTACTAGAAGTACATTGAAGGAGAGAATCAAAATGCTCCACAGTTACTAGAGAGGAATTGGACTACAAACCAGTTAAGAGCATATGAAGAATGGAATCAAGGAGCACAAAAGGTAATGTATTGGCTATCTGTTAGCATACAGGATAGCATGATTGGGCACATATAGGATGCCAAGACTCCAAAAGAGGCTTGGGACAGTTTGATCACGTTGTATGAGACCAATAAAAAGGCATGGAAATTACAACTCAAGAACGAGCTACATACATTGGAGAAAAAGGGCATGTCAATAAGTGACTACACCCTGAAAATCAAAAGCATATGTGAGTCACTTGCATCTATTGACATGAGTGTAGATGATGATGATAAGGTGGAAGTGTGCCTTCGTGGTTTAGGACCTAGATATAAGCAGTTTAGGACTTCTATATAGACTAGGGAAAATATTTTGAATTTTGTTGCTTTGGTATCCATGCTCATTATTGAAGAAAAGAATCTTGGTGAGGATTCAAACTCCTAAGAAAAAAATAGTTCTGAGTAGTTATTCTACTCTAGTAGAGGAAGAGGCAGAGATAGAGGTTTTGGAAGTGGAAGAGGAAATAGTAAGCAAGACCAAGGTCAACATCAAAATCATGCAGGACGTAGAGGATAGTTTCAATGCAAGGGGTGTCAAAGATTCCGTAAAAATTTCCAAAGAAATGGTTCAGGTAATGACAATAAAGGATGCTAGAATTGTGGTAAACCTAGACATTTTTATCGTGACTGCAGGTTGAAGAATCAAAATAAGGCAACAAAACAACTATGCATCCAAAACTGCAACTGATTCTGAGAAGTTGTTCATGGTTCAGCATCATATGATGAATACGATGTCCGCTAATGTTTCAAAATCAAATGGTAATGTCTAGTATGTTGATTTAGGTGCATCAAATCACATGACCAAAGTAGTTTGTAGAAAATGCCAATTCTTGAATATGTTGAAACAAGTCAAGACACATCACATCCTATCGAGCATAAAGGAAACATAGCACTATCTATGGAGGATGGGAAGGTAAAACATCTTGTTGATGTGCTGCATGTTCCAAATATAACAAAGAATCTGGTTTTGGTTGGACAAATGGTTGACTAGTGATTACAAGTTAGGTTCAATGCTGATGGGTTATATGTAGAAGAGTGAGTACAAACGCGGTGGATGATTGATTGCCAAAGGAAACAAAGTGGGTAGGATGTTCACCTTAAATGTGAAAATTCTTGAAATGAATGCAACCATGTTTGCAAAACATGCAAGTGTTTTGCTGATATAGAGATCTGGCACAAATGAATTGGACATGCAAATTTGTAGAGGTTGAAATTGATGTAGTGAAAGGAGATTGTCAATGGACTACCAAATTTAAAGTTGCAAAAATGCAAAAGGTATGTCCAGCATGTCAATTTGGTAAACAGTCAAGAGCATCATTTCCACATGACAAGCATGTTAGTGAGAATGTGCTAGAAATAGTACATACAAGTGTTTGGGGTCCTACAAGACCACATCTATGGGTGGTTGCAGGTTTTATGTTACTTTCATTGATGACCATACATGAGAATTATGGGTATATTTCATGAAAGAGAAGAGTGAGGTGTTCACTCACTTCCACAATTTTAAGGCCATGGTGGAAAAGCAAACAGGAAAGTATTTTGACATTAAGGTCTAATGGAGGAGGTGAATACATGTCAAATGAGTTCAACAACTTTCTTAAAAATCATGGAATTTGATGTTAGTTTTTATGTAGGTACACACCACAACAGAATGGCGTTGCTGAATGCAAAAATAGACATATTGTAGAAATAGCAAGAGCTTTGATCATTGAGAAGAATATGCCACATTGTTATTGGTCACAAGCTATGCATACTGCTATATAAATCATGAATAGAACTTTGACTATTGTTGTACATCAAGCTACACTTGAAGAGAAGTTTACAGGTAAAAAGTCAAACTTATCACAGATGAAAGTATTTGGTTATATTGCATATGCATGTTCCAGATGAGTTGAGGATGAAGCTTGATCCAAAAGCAAAAAAATGTATCTTCACTGGGTACTCCCTTGAGCAAAAAGCGTATAAATTCTATAACCCACTCACACGACAGGTGAAGGTAAGGAGAGATGTAGTGTTTGATGAAATGTCAAGCTTCTATGCAGATGCCAAAGATGGAGTGGAAGATTGCGTGGAAATTTCAGTCCAACAAATTCATCAACTACATCAAAGAAAGGTAAAGGAAAGCTTTCTGCTCGTAGTAAAAAATCTATAGGTTTTGAAGACATTTATGGAGATTCAAGCAGCTCATAAAAGAGCCTTGATGAGGAACTTGGATTGCCCTCTATGAAGACTCTAGGAGTTAGAAAGGCACATGCAGATGATACAAGGAGAAGTGACCCAGGACCAAGAAGATCTAGGAGGATGTGGAATTTAGTGCAGCAATCGATGTATGATAATTATATGGCTCGTCATTGTGCCTACATGACCAAGGTAATACAAGATGCTAAACCTTCTTGCTTTGAAGATGCAATTGGGAATGCAGATTAGGAAAAAACTATGGATAAGGAGATGGTTGCACTTTATGAAACGAAACATGGAAGCTGGTTCCATTGCCACAAGGAAAGAAACCCATAGGCTGCAAGTGGGTTTACAAGGTAAAGCACAATGCTAATGGTAGCATAAGAAGGTGTAAAGCACGATTGGTAGCAAAAGGATATGCACAAACATATGGCATTGATTATGAGGAAACATTTAGCCCTGTAGCTAAAATGTCTACTGTGAGAGAACTTTTTGCATTAGCTACAACAAAAGGATGGACTTTGCATCAAGTGGATGTAAACAATGCCTTCCTACATGATAAGTTAGAGGAGGAAGTATACATGGACCAACCACAAGGATATGAAGATTCAAAGCACCTTGAATATGTTTGTAGGTTGCAAAAGGCTTTGCATGGGCTTAAACAAGCCCCTTATGCTTGGTATGCAAGGATTGCTAATTACTAACCACTATTGGGTTTTCTTTGTGTGATGGAGATCATTCACTATATTCAAGGAAGGTTGATGATGGCATCATGATTGTGGCTATTTATGTTGATGACTTGAGTATAGTAGGTGGTGATGATGAAGAAAGCATTAAACAGGTAAACCAACTTCTTATCTAGGAATTTGACATGAAAGATCTTGGTGTGTTGTGCTACTTCTTGGGCATTGAGTTTATACATACAAAAACAGGTATATGGATGTTACAAAGGCAATATGCCTTGAATATGCTGCAAAAGTATGATATGGCTGATTGTAAGACAATTTCTATCCCATTAGATTAGAATTTGAAGTTGGATACAACATCAGGTGAATCATTGGAAGATGATACTATGTACAAGAAAATTGTGAGAAGTTTGATATATCTCACAATTACAAGGCCTGATCTAAGCTACACTGTTGGACTTGAAAGCAATTTATGCAGGTTCCTAGGATGCCATATTTATATGCTTTGAGGTGCACTCTACATTATGTGAGTGCTACTTTGGATTATGCATTGTTTTATGAAGTTGGTGTAGATTTGTAGGTTCATGGATACACAGATGCAGATTAGGCTCGTCGCATTCTAGATAGAAGATCTACTAGTGGCTTTCTATTCTCACTTGGGAGTGCAGCTATTAAATGGAGCACTAAGAAGCAACCCACTATTGCTTTGTCGAGTACGGAGGTTGAATATAGAGGTGTTGTAATGGTAGCATGTGAGGCATCATGGCTAGAGATGCTACTTGCAGTGCTAGCTCACTCATTTGGAGACATTATGATTTTCTTTGTATTGTTCTTTATATATTGCACTTGTGTATTGTTGTTTTAGGTCATTCTTGTACATTCCTTTTATGTAATAGAAGAAGAAGAAGAAGAAGAAGATCATTCTTCCTTGCCTCAATCTATGTGTGTGCTCCTCTTTGATTGTGAGAGTGTGTGTGAGTTCTATTCCTTATCTCCTTCCTCATGGCACAATCACTATAGCATGAGCCATTTCCAAGTTTGGAAGATACTCTCCCTCATGAACACACATCCTTAATTGATTATCGTGTCCTTACTTGAAAACTTGGTTTCGTATAATCACATAGTCTTTACTCTGCTCTTCAAGGGCTCTCTTTCTAGCTAATCTCTTCCCCTCTGAAATGTTTGTGTCTTCAAGAATTCTATTATTGGCCTAATCTAGTCATGTTCTATTGTCGAATAACTTAAAGATGAATGTTCATCTAGTGAGGAGACTTGGCATAAATTGCAACTGGACATGTATTCATGTACATCCTTTTGCATGTCTAACCAATATACTCCTAACCTTCTTAGTTCTTGAGTCACTCCATTTACTCCCTTATGAACTTTCCATTTATTTTCATGAGCTTGCTGCCTTAGGTTTGTTCTCTCCTCATCTTCTACACATCTAAGAAGTACTAAGCTACCCACCGCAATGTGAAGGTTTATTATTTTCAAAAGTTCTCTGCCTTTTGCAAAAAAATATTTTAAGTAGTGGTCCATGTGCAAGCATAGGCACAAATGTTTTATCCCATGATGGACATACTTCCAAGTTGAATAGATAAGTCTCGAGTAGTTCGTTGGCTACTCCTATTGGTGGTTCTCCATGTGTCATTCTAGAAAAATGATTGGCTCTAATGTGTGTATATCCTTTACCAAAAAGACGAATTACATTAACAAAAGAAACCATTTGAATAGCCTTCTTGTGTTGCAAGGTTTATTGAACAAGTACAATATAGTTTGATGATCAATGGAGAATTTGAATTTATTGGCTTATAGGTAGTGTCAAAAATTCTTTACTACATAGACCATCCCTAGTCCTTTTCTTTCCCTCATAGTATAATTTTGTTGAGCTTGGTTTATTATTCTAATTGCATAAGAAATAGGATGATCTAATTTTCCTTTGTTAGCTAGTTGTGCCAATATGCATCCAATAGAAAAATTAGAAGCATCTATGTGAATATGGAATGGTTTATTCCAATTAGGAACCTTCAGTTTAGGTGCTGAACTCAATATTCTTTCAATTCATTGAATGCTTGTTCACATTCATCACTCCACTTGAATTGAGTTAGCAATCTGTAAAAGGGTTTAGCTATGATTGCATACATGTGGATAAATCTATGATAATATCCATAGTGGCCCATAAAGGCTCACACTTCCTTTATGTTCTTAGGTGTGGGTAGTTCTAGGATTACTTTGATTTTTTCTTCATCTATAGAGATACCATTTTTAGACACTATGTGTCCAAGTATCTTGCCCTACCTTACAATAAAGACAAACATTTTAGGATTCAAGCATACTCGAGATTGTTTGCATTTTTCAAAGATGTGTCTCAACTCCAGTATATGAAAAGATCTTTGGGAAGAGTAATTACATAGGTCATCCATATATACTTTCATAATCTTCCTTAAGGATTCCTTAAAAACATGACACATTAGTCTTTGGAAAGTGGCTGGGGCATTATTTAGGCCAAAAGGAATAACCCTAAAAGCATATAGTCCCCATTTAGTAGCAAAAGTAGTTTTATGCCTATCTTCCATAGCAATAGCTACTTGATTGGATCGTGAAAAACCATCGAGGAAGCTATACACTTCCTTTTCTGCTACTCTTTCCAAAAGATGATCTTTGATAGATAGTGCATAACTATCTCTAATGGTGGTCCTTTCTTCAAGCTAATACAAATTCGACCTATGCAATGGAGTATTTGTGAGTATAAGCCTAGAGAAGGAAGGGTTTCACAATATGTGCGTACATGTAGATGAGCCTTCTATGATACCTTGTGTGTCCCAAAAACACTTGGACTTCCTTTTGTAGATGGTTCATGGCATCTTAGATATTTTTGTCACCTTGTCCAGGTCTAGGGCCATGTCCTATGCAGAGACTAGAAGAGTGCCACATGTTACTAGAAAATGGTATTTGAGAGTGTTTAACTTTAGGTTAGTTTCTTGGAACTTATGAAAAACAAGAGGGAGGTGAGATCGATGCTTGTCAAAGCTTTTAACTAAGCTGTTGTTATCAATCCCCAAAAATGAGAGAAATCATCCATAAATATTCAAAGAGATCCTAGGAGTAGAGTACAAAAAATGATCTAGACCATCTGATTAAAAGTTTCTAGAGTGTTCCACAATTCAAAATCCATTTTGGTGTATATGTAAGTCGCCCAAGGAGTTACAAATGCCATCTTTGGATTGTCCTTGTGGTGAATGGTAATCGGATTGTATCCACTATAACCATCCACAAAGTTGTATATAGTATGTCAAGCTATAACTTGAGCCACTTGTTCTGAGAATAGTTCTTGGGGTGATCACCATGGATGAAATCTACTCAGAATGTTTGATGGGAATGATGATCCTTGTTGCTTCTACTTTTTCAATCTCTCATTGTCATCGAGATTTTCTTTCCTCTCTCACTCATGAAGGCCTACACGAAACACATTTGGTGAAGGTAGCCAGAATTCCCTGAGAATTCCAAGATGCATCAAGGATGTCAAAGGGATTTCACATGCAAAGTTTGGAAGAAATCAAGCAAATACAGGGTAGTGGTCAAAGCTAGCCAAATTTTGGAAATTAGGGCAAAAATTTCAATGTCACCAAATCACATGAAAATTCATATAGTTGTAAAGCCTATCAAAGGCAGTCGATATCCTGAATTTCACATGTAAATGGATTTTCTAGCACATTGATATGCCATGTGCATTTTGTAAAAACTATAATTTTTCCACTTAGACCTTGCAAAATGTTGGAGATAGACGTCTGCGGAAGCACGCGAACAACACAAGGAAGAAGAAGAAGCTTGGAGCACAAACACACAATACTGAATGTATTACTAGAGAATGTACAAAGATAGGTAGCCCATTAGGGCAATAGGCGTATGTACAAGCCGGGGGAAAAAAAACCTCCTAAAGAGGGAAAAAAGTGCCCCGACGGTCCTAGAGTGTTCACAGACATCACTACCTAAATATATCAACAAATCCCCCCTAGGAGTGATGCGGTGAACAAGGAGCTGGCACTCATGTATAAGGAAGTGCCAAGCTATGTGGAAATCACTCCACAAAAGGAAGTAAGCCCAAAGCTTTGCGGAAAGCTTCAAACTTCTCCCTAGGTAGAGCCTTCGTGAAAAGGTCTGCAATGTTCTCCTGCGTGGGCACATATGCCAAGCTAATCTCCCCAGCAGAGAACCTCTCCCTGACATAGTGATAATGCACCTCAATGTGCTTAGTGCGAGCATGGAACACAGGGTTCCTCGCAACTTCCAATGCGCTCTGACTGTCAGTGAAGATGGTGGTGGCAGAAGACTGGCCAACACCCAAATCAGCCATAAGGCGTCTGAGCCACACACACTCAACAGTCGCTGTGAAAGTTGCCCTATACTCAGCCTCACAAGTGGAAGTGGCCACAGTAGGCTGCTTCTTGCTCAACCAAGATATACATGAGCTACCAAGCATGAAGCAAAAACCATTGGTGGACACACGAGTGTCGTAGCAACCAGCCCAATCTGAGTCAGAAAAAGCATGCAAATCTGGCGGTAGTGATCCCCCCTTGGGATAAAACAACCCAAGTAGCTGAGTACCACTCAAGTAGCGAAAGATGCGCTTAACCGCTTTCCAATGCGTGACTCCTGGGCAATGCATAAACCTGCTCATCTGTGAGACAACAAATTGAATATCTGGCCGAGTAATGCATAAGTAAATCAAGCATCCAACAGCCTGCTGATAGAGAACAACATCAAATGCATCTCCAACATCATGAAGACTCAATCGTAAACCTGTCTCCATAGGAGTGGCAATAGGCTTACAGTCTTCAAGGCCAAAACGCTGCAATAATGTGTCAATATATTTCGTTTGACACAAAGCCATTCCACCTCAACGTGCATAAACTGAATGCCCAAATAGTGATGCAAATGCCCCAAATCAGACATCTCAAATGAGGCATGCAAATCAGCCTTAAAATCAGCAATATGTGTCTCAATAGGACCACTGAGCAGCATGTCATCAACATAGACAACAATGATCAGAAGCACATCATTAGCACGTTTAACATATAAGGTGCTTTCAGTTGGACTGTTCTCAAAACCATGTGCAATCAGATAGGCATGTATCTTCTCATACCAAGCACGTGGTGCTTGCTTTAAACCATATAATGCCTTCTTTAACCTGCAAACCTAGTTTTCATGCCCTTTCTGCACAAAGCCACGGGGCTGAAAAACATACACTTCTTCATGCAAGTCACCATTTAGAAATGCTGTTTTAATGTCCAACTGATGTACATTCCAACCATGATGGGCTGCAAGTGCACAAATGCTCTGAACAGTAGTCATACGGCATGTAGGTGCAAAGGTCTCATCAAAATCAATGCCTCTTTCCTGTGCATAACCCTTTGCAACAAGCCTAGCCTTATACCTGTCAACTGTACCATCAGGTTTACGCTTCAGCTTGTATACCCACTTAGTGCCAATGGCCTTCTTGCCAGGAGGCAAGTCACATAAAGACCATGTACCATTCTTCATTATAGCATCATATTCAGATTGCATAGCAGCCATCCAATTTTCTGAATTTTGTGCTTCATCAAAAGAAACAGGCTCATTCTCATCACAGAGACTAGATGCAGCCATAGCATAGCAATCTGATGCAAAGGAGGCACTATGAGAGCTTGAACGAGTACGATATGACAAAGGTGCATCTAATTTGCTGCCACGCAAAGTCTACACCAGCCATTTTGGCATAGTTTTTGCCTGCTCAATATCAGCTCTCTCATCAACAAGTGCATCATGTAAATCTGCATCAGAAATGGAATGATCTGCATCATCATATGAAACCTGCAAAGGCTGAGAAGTTGCCTCATTAGGACCAGCACTAGCCTGTCCTTAGTACATGAAAGCAATGGCTAAATAGCATCTTCCACAAAGACAACATCACGGCTAACCAGAATGCGTTTAGTCTGTGGATGATACAGAGGATAGCCTTTACTTTCAGAACTGTACCCAACAAAAATACATTTTACTGCCTTATCATCCAATTTTCTGCGATGTTGTTCAGGCACTAATGCATATGCCAAACAACCAAAAACACGCAGATGAGCAACAGATGGCTTGCGGTCATGCCAAGCCTCATATGGAGTGATAGACTGCAATGCTTTAGTGGGACACCTGTTCAGTACATATGCTGCACACATGACAGCCTCAAGCCAGAAACTATGTGGTAAAGCCTGACTTTTGACCATGCACCTCGCCATCTCCATGAGTGACCTGTTCTTTTGTTCAGCAACTCCATTCTGTTGAGGTGTATACGACACTGTACACTGGTGTTTTATCCCACGTTCAACCAAAAATGCATTAAAATCTGAAGACATATATTCCCCCCCTCGATCAGAACGGAGGGTGCCCATTTTACATGCTGACAGATTTTCAGCCAAAATCAAAAACTGTTTGAAGCACATGAACACTTCGGACTTTGCTTTGAGTGGATATACCCATGCATGCTTGGAAAAATCATCAATGAAAGTCACGAAGTAAAGGTAATTTCCAAAAGAGGGTGTCTGCATAGGACCACAGACATCACTATGTACAAGCTGCAATTTTTGCATAGCCCGAACTAAACCATCTTTTGGAAAGGAAGAATGCTACATTTTGCCCAAAATACAGCCTTCACAAACATGTTTTCCAGGTGCCTCAAGTTTGGGAAAAGAGGACACCATTTCATATTTTTGCAAGCGTAACAAACTAGCAAAATTCAGATGACCAAAGCTTGCATGCCAAAGCTTTGCATCTGACATAGCCTGAGAATCATGAACTGCACATGCCGAATCATTCACAGATCTTTCATAGTCTATGAGCTTATACAGCCCATGACATAAAATGCCAGAAGCAATAATCACATCACCATTTGAGAGATCATGGACTGTACACCTGTCATCAACGAATTTCACAAGCAAGCCAATCTTGGCTAATGCAGAAACTGATAACATGTCCTTTTTGATCCCTGGCACAAATAAAGCATCTGACAAAGTGAAAGAACTACCATCAGCAGTAGTCAGAATGATCTTACCAACTCCCATAACAGGATAAGAGGAGTTATTGGCACATGTGATAGTATTCCCTGTAGGGGCAGGCTCGAGTGAAGAGAAGAAACTGTGCTGCGAGGTAATATGTTTGGTCGCCCCGCTGTCAAAGTACCAAACATCTGAGTCTACTGCAGACATGCACTGATCATGAGAAGATGGGTCAAAACTGCAGATAGTAGTAAACGCCCATTCTTCTTCCTGCACAAGATTTGCAGACTCTGTTTTTGGTGTAGAGGCCTCTGCAACAACCATTCCAACCTCTTTCTTCTTTGCCTCTTTAGCAACCAGTTTTGGACAGTTCTTTATAATATGATCATTTCCTTTACAGTACTTGCAGAACAATTTCTGCTTTTCTGATATCTTCTCATCTTTATCCTGGTTCTTCGATTGTGCAGCATTTGCAGATTTCTGCTTACTAGTAGAAGAGCTCCATTTTCCTTTGCCCTTCTGACTAGCCAGGAAAGCTTGATCTGCAACACGCATAATGGACCTGTTCTGCCTGGACTGATCTTCCTGTAATAGAACAGAGACTAATTCCTCAAATGACAAGGCATTCGGATTGCCTTTCATCATCAACCGAAGAGTAGAGGCAAAACTCTGATATGAATCAGGAAGACCATTCAGAACGGTCTGCATAAGTGAGCTATCTGGTATAACCTCATCAGCAGAAATCAGTTGTTCCTTCAGGTCTTTGATCTTTGTAAGAAAATTGTCCATAGAATCACCTTCATTCATGTGCTCACTCTCCAACTGTTTTCGGAGGTAAGCAACACGAGCCTCATTCCTAGCCTGGTACAAAGTGGTAAGTGTATCCCAAGCATCCTTTGCTGTTCTGCAAGAGCGAATGTGAGGAATAATGGCACGTTTGACAGACAAAGCTATCAATGCATGTGCCTGGGCATCTCTGCCATCCCAACGAATCTGCTCTGCAGTAGGTGCAATAGAAACAGCAGCACGAACAGGAATCTGCGGAATATCATCTTCGACACCATCTTCATCAGCTCCAACACCTGTATTTGCAGTACCTGTCGTTATAGGTGTAACAAGACGTCTTTCAACACCCTGCACAATGTTCCACAATCCTTTTGCAACCAGTACATGTCGCATCATATAAGCCCATAATGGGTAGTTGGTACCATCCAACTTATCCTCAACATCCAACATACGAAATACATCACTGCTTTCAGCCATGGCCGGTGACTAAAATACCTTGATGCAGAAAATTGACTGTATCTCAAAAAGTTGAACAGAACTGCCCAGACGAGTTCTGCTGTAGCAGACTTCGAGACGCTTAAACTGGCGAACAGAAACTGGTATATACCTTTGGCACAAAAGGACGAAATAGCCTACACAAGCACTGCGATAGTGCGTTCGGAGGCCGAAACGAGCTCAGATCGCGATTTCGGCACCACACAGCGAAGCTATTTTGATCTCGGAAACACCCTGAGTATGCTCACCAAATTTCGTGCGAATCTGAGACTGCAAACGGAGGAGTGTCGACGGCACCCTAGAAGAAGCGACAACCTGCTCTGATACCAATTGTTGGAGATAGATGTCTACGGAAGCACGCGAACATCACAAGGAAGAAGAAGAAGCTTGGAGCACAAACACACAATACTGAATGTATTACTAGAGAATGTACAAAGATAGGTAGCCCATTAGGGCAATAGGCGTATGTACAAGCCGGGGGGAAAAAAACCTCCTAAAGAGGGAAAAAAGTGCCCCGGCGGTCCTAGAGTGTTCACACACATCACTACCTAAATATATCAACACAAAATCTTGTATAGAAAATTTCTTTAGGCATATGGTTTGGCATGTATAAAGATCATATGTGGCTACATATTTGTACAAATTTTCAAGGCTATCAGAGCTTCCTACACACCTTAATCCCACCTTGCAAACTTCCAAATGTAGTCAAACTTCTATAAGGGAGATTTCGATGGGAGTTTTTTCTGCATATTCCTAAAGGAGACCTTTCAAAACATAGCCCTACAAATTTTCATCTTCATCAAAGGTCACTTGAAGGGTCAAAGAGCATGAAATCCATTTTTCAAGGTCATTGCAGTTTCCTAGAATAAGAAAATTGAAGGTTTGAAGGGGCTACCACATGGCAAACAATGTATGAACCATGTTGTACGGTAAGGATGAGCTCACATTCAAGGGTGGAGATGCACTGAAGTATAAAGCAAGGAGGATCCATGAATTTTTTTCATCGGATAAGCCGTTTCTGATGGAAGATCAATAATGCAAAGTTCGTCCAAAAAAAGCAACTTATCTTATCCAAATTGATATCAACATTGATCCGACAGTCCAGATCAGCCCCAGATCCAATGGTGGAGAATGAATGCGCCTATTTTCCCCCCTTTGCCCTAGATATCATATAAAGAACCAATCCTAGCCATCCATTTGATAAATCCAATGGTTGTAATCAAAAGTAGTTGATCTTAGGGTTGAGAGTTGATTTCTCTACATCCAAGGGCTCATATTCATTCAAGAAACTATAAAAATCCCCCTCCAAACTCATAGAGCATAACTGTTAGGCATCCATAGGGCCCTTGTTAGCACATGGTTTCCTTGAGACGATCACCCTCAGTTGAGCGTGTGAGGATCCAAGGTGGCCTAGTAAGAGCATAGTTTCTAGAATCAATTTTTAGACTTCCACTCTAGGACAGGCTCATAAACCCAATGGTTCCTCTTTCTTTGTTCACCCTCAGTGGAGCGTGTGAGTGAGTTAGAGTTGGTTTTATGAGTCTTAGACTTGTTTAGAAACACATTACAATCCTAGAAAGATATAGGGTCGATGAAGTGGAACCTATCCTCTTACGTGTGACATTCGATTGAACTATCATGGGAGAGGGTCATGTGGACCGCCTTTGACTAGTAGAATGCTTAGCTTGATGTATCACAACATTCATGTACATGTTTTTCATTACATTATCTTCTAATTCATGTCTCTTGTCTCTTAGTCTCTTATATGTTTTTACATGTTTTCTTCTATCTCTTTCTATGTGTGAGAAGGCTCCGTAGTATTGCATTGAACCACTGAGGATGATTCATTGAGATTGAGAGAATAAACTTCTATTCATTCATAAACCATGACCCACATGCATTCATACCATCCATAAACACCCATGCATATGTTTCAGTTTTGAAAGTGTATAAGAAGCTCCATTCTTGGACCATTCTTCCTTTCGAAATTGATTCATGTGTGTGGTTTTCTTTTTGTTCTCATCATGCATACATCCACAAGAACCCATGCATATGAATTAAATTTCAAAAATGTATAAAAAGCTCCATTCTTGCACCATTCTTCCTTTCACAATTGATTCATGTGTGTGGTTTTTTTTTTGTTCTCATCATGCATACATCCATATGTTCCCTCTTCTCATAATCAAATCATGACATCTCTCCTCTCCATACCCAACTTCATCTTCACCTTCATATATTGATCAGAAAGACTTTCGAACACTCACTAGGTTCATATACTGTGCGTGTGCCACTAATGGACCTGATCCACCCGGATTGCGATCACCTCCATATTTGAACCCGACGTGAATCACTTCGTGACATTTGCTTCTAATCTTATTGGGAAGTTGTGATCCATATCCTTTATCATCATCATCATTCTTGAGTGTTGCACTAGATTTCTCACAATATCGTACATATCTTTGTCGTGAAGTAGACACGTTTGTGAGAGATCTAGAACATCCTGCATCACTTGCTTATTCACTTAAGATGGAGGAAGGATTCAAATCCCTTATTGTTGAGAAACAAGGCCAAAGAATAGTCTCTTCTATGTTGAGGGAGAAGGGAAAATTCAATGGCATCAACATTACAAGCTACTTAGATTTGTTTGAAGAGCAAGCTTTTGGCCTTCCCGAAGATCTTTTGATAACATTCTTTGAATGAATTATTGATAGCTCTATCATTAACCGTGTCACTCAATATGATAGTCTTCCTTGGAGTGATTTTAGAAAGGAGATGCTCAAAGAATGCTATCTTGAAGATTATAGCCAACATAATCGGGATGGATTCTTACGATGGGTCAATTCCCCAAAGCCTAGTAGCTCTATTACTCACTTACAAAATGAGTATATTAGATGCTATGAACAACTTCCTGATGAGGATAAGGTAACTTTGGAACCTGATCTTGTGATCAATTTTGTTAAGCTTCTTCGTCCTCAAACTCGTAGGGAAGTTGAAGGGTGATTAGAAGAGTCAGATAAGCAGTATGGTCTTACTAAAAATGGGCAAAAAGTACATAAAGTACTAGAGGTTATAGCACATAGACATCAAAGAAAATCCATGCTTTATGAGCAAACTAGTCTTTCTCAAGCTAGCCTTCCACACACTAAAGAACAAGTTAGAGAAAAATCCCATGCTATGCTTTTTTACTCTACTCCTATTCCTCAAAGCCTAGTCAAGGTTTTAAAGTAGAACCAAAGAAACGTGTAGTTGAAAAATCTCAAGTGGAAATTCTCACTAAGCAAATGGAAAGTCTTATTGCTACACAATCCAATTTGGCCAAGAGTATAGATGCTTTACAATCTAATTACATCAAAACTTTCCAAAATCAAATGAACCCAATCTCTTTTCAAGAGCCTAATCAACATCTTATAATCAAAATCCTCAAGTAGCTCCTACTCAAGCATATCAAGTTCCTCCAATGCATAATCCTTAAATGCAAAATCCTCATCCTCATGTGCAAAATCCTCAAATGTATCAAAACATGTATCCTCAAGCTTCTCAAATAGCCTTTCACAATCCTCAAAATCAAAATTTTCAAAATCATCAACCGTATACTATGGAAGCTCCTCTTGCACCTCAAGTACCACATGCTGCTCCCCAATCTCCTCAAATACATCAATTGCATTATTAAAATCCTAATTATCCTATTCAAGCAATACCTTATCAACAAAATCCTCAATTTCAAAATTTCCCACCACAAGTTAATCAAAATCCTCAAAATCAAAATGGTTTTGTGTGTGGCCCTCGTAGATGTCCTTGGTGTGATTCGTTAGAACACTTTTTGAGAGATTGTGAACTATTGGAGGTTGCTAAAGAGCAATGACTAGTAATAGACATAGACAAGAAAATTTGTGACTATCCATCTAGGCTACCTTTGCAAGGAAATTATGGTAAGGGAGGAATGAAAAAACACTATGAAAATATAACCATAATGGATGCAGGAACTAGATGGGTGAAACTAGAAGCTCTTGACGAACAAGAAGTAGAATCAAGTAAACCCACAAAGGAAGTTGAATTTTTTATAGAGGCTTTAGTAAGAGCATGAGATCAGATTAGGAGAATAATGGCTTGAGAGTCACCGATAGAAGATCAATCTCTTATTTCCCACATATCCAGTGTAGAAGAAAAATGAAAAAGAGATGAAACTAAGCATAGTGAAAGAAGAGGGACTCAAAAACAAACCTCAAAGGGAATAGAAACCATCGTAGAGCAAAGAAACATCACAAGCCAAAGATAAAAAACAAGAATCACAACCCAATGAACAAAAACAATAGGAGAAACAAAAAGGTAAGAAGACAAAGCAAAGAAAAACATAACCAAAGCCTTTAGAGAAACAAGAACAATCAAAACAAACTGAAGACTAAACACAAGAACATGAACAAAATCTTGAGCAAAAGCAAAAGAAACCAAAGAGAAAACCTAAATCCATCTTGATTTCATAAATTGAGTATGCTCTCAATGTTGACAAGTGCTCAAAATTTAACCAAACACATGATGGCTTAGTTGAAACAATGTACAAAACTATAGACAAAAAAAATCAAACCCATAGCTCAAGCATTGCCCCAAGGAAGCAATGAAAAAATTATTGATGTGAGAAACGATCCAATTCTTTGGGATAAGAAAAACATAGGATATACATTTGCAGATGAGAGAATCAAATATGTGAAAATTGGTAGAGATGATGACTTTATTTTGCCAGCAGAGAGAGATAAATTTGAGAGAGTCATATGTAGCCATGGAAAATCCTTTATTATGTAGGCTTATGAGATTGGTTGTGTAGATCCTAAGCTAGTTGCACCCATGATAATCTTTACTATTCCACATATTCCATGGAGTCTTCCCCTATACCAGTTCCAAAGGCTCACTTACCTAAGCTAATGAAACTACTTAAGGAGAAGGTAAACATCAGAATTTCAGAGACATCTTTTGCACCTTACTCAAATAGATGGTTCATTGTGCCTAAAGAGAATGGGAAACTATGTTTTATTCAAGATCTCCAGCCCATCAATAAAGTCACCATAAGGAATGTAGAAACAGGACCCATTGTAGATGAGCTTGTTGAATCATTTTCATGACATTCTATCTATTCAATGGGTGATTTATATTCTGGCTATGACCAACTCCAATTAGCAATTGATAGTCATGAAATAACCACAATGACATCATTTAGGCTTAGCGCGAATGTGTACTTTACCTCAAGGAGCAACTAATTCAGTGGCTCATATGATGAGTGCTATGAACACAATCTTACATGATTTTATCCCTCATATAACCATGCCATTCATTGATGATATTCCAATTAAAGGGAGTGAGGAACGTGTAAAGGAAATTACTTTAGATTCATCTGGATGTCGTAAATTTGTTCTTGACCATATCTCTGATTGTGAATGAATATTTACAATTTGAAGAGGTATGTCTCACATTTTCCATAGAAAAATCTATTTTTGGTGTCAACGAGGTTCTTATTGTTTGACATTTATGTGGTCATTATGGTCAAAATCCATACCCACAAAAAGTTGATGCCATTAGTAAGATTTCCAAAACATGTAACAACGTGAGTGAGGTATGCATATTTTTTGGTGCTTGCATCTTTTATGTAAATTGGATGCCACACTTTGCTCATGTTGCTAATTTTCTCTATGAATTGTTGAGGAAGAAAAGATATTTGGACTGACAAACACACAAAAGCCATGCGTAAATTGAAGAAATTATTGCTTGAAGCTCCCATCCTTAAGCATGTGGACTATTCTGTTAACAAACCTATTATATTGGCTGTTGATACTAGTCCTATTGGTATCAGTTGGGTCATAAGTCAAGATGATAGTGAAGGGAATAGATATGCAATTAGGTTTGGGGTTAAAATTTTACATGAAACACAATGAAAGTATCCATAGATCAAAGGAGAACTATGGCGTATGGTAACAACTTTGAAAACAGATAGAGAATATCTCATAGATGCAAATGTTAAAGTTGAGACTAACTGTTTGCCTCTCATTGGAATGGTAGCCAATTGTTCATCTCCTAACATATCCATGCTTAGATGGATCTCATATATTAATCTCATAAATCTTGAGCCAGTTCATATTTCAGGTAAGTCAAACTCAGTTGTTGATATGTTGTCGAGATCTTGATTTGATGATGATCTTGAAAGTGATCTAATAAAGGATGTGAACTTAGCTGACTATGTTCCACATATATATGAGTATGAACAATTTCATGAGTCTGAGTATGAAGATGAATGGCAAGACATAGGAAAGTATCTGAGTACACTACAACCATTACCTAGCTGGACTATGAATAGATTACGTAACATTAGGAAATGAGCTTACAATTTTTTCCTACGTAACGGTTATCTTTGGAGACATGCTAAGGGTAAGTTAAAATCCACAAAGAATCCTAGGAAAACGAGGTCTTCAGATGCAAGTAATGAAGGAAATGCATGAGACATTTTGGGCAGGTCATAAAGGATTTTTTGGAACATATGAAAAAAATTAGAAGTACCTATTATTGGCCTAAGATGTATGTTGATATTAGTAACTATGTCTCTACACGTTTTACTTGTCAAATTCATTCGTCAGTCAAACATAGAGATCCTTTTTATCCTACTTATCCACCTTTTATTCACTACAAGTGGGTAGTAGATCTTGTAACTATGACTAAAGGTATTGACAATATGCGTTACATTGTACTTGCAAGAGAGGACTTAACTAATCATGTAGAGGGATGTGCACTACAATCTAAGACCACATACAATGTTTGCAAATCCTTGCTTGAAGATGTCATAAGTTGCTTTGGGTACATAGAGAAAGTAGTTTCCGATCGTGGAGAGTTAAATGTGAGAGAAGCTAAAGAGTTCTTTGAACATCACGATATTCTTTTGTCTCTCACTATTGCATATAATCTAGAGGCCAATCATAAAATAGAGAGAGGGCATCCACCTATTGTGAAAGCCATATCTAAAGCATGTAACAGTGACATTAAACAATGGCCTAGATTCTTACGCTTTGCACTTTGGGTAGATAGAATGACATGCACACATACCACAGGATATATGCCTACTGAACTCATGTACTGTCAAAAACCGTTAATGTTTTTAATTCAGTCTCATATTTCTGCATGGTCAAATTTGCCTTGGTTTGAAAACATGTCTACTGATGATTTTTTGATTTTGTGCATTAAACAACTAGAACAAGGTAAATTAAGACTTGATGATGCTTTTGAAAAATTAAGAGAATCTATGTAGCTCAATGATGAGTAGCACCTCCTTCATTGTCAATCCGGAAAGACATGAGGATGGTATGAAGACCTCGAGCAAGTGAAGGCACAAATGTGTGAGTGAGAAGCACACAAACATGCACACACATATACACACACGCGCACACACGGCAAGAACAAAGGGAGTAAGACAATGGAACTCTTCTATTACAAACAAGTTCTCATACAAGCTCAAAACTACAAGAAGCCCCCCCAAAAATGAGCTCTCTAGCTCTATTTATAGTTTTTGACTAGCTTTGGCCCTATCCAGACCTAGTGTCCGGCCTAGTTAAAAATTAGGTTCCAGGGCGTATTTGAGGGCTCAAACGAGATCTAAAAAATATGAAAATTGGCAGGCAACTACTTCTAAGGCTCCTCAAGCTCAAGGACTCCTCGGCTTGTACAAAATGGAGCTACAAAAAGATGAAACGGTATTTACAAGGGTTTCTAGTGATGAGAATCACTTTTATAATGATGTAAGGTTTGGAAAAATTTTAATAGGTTGCCTTAGTGCTAGATCCGCATGCATGCCCATACTTGGTTTCTTCCTATATGATGCCAACACTCTCCCCCCCCTAGCGTATGTCGCCTCTGACAGACCTCTGCTCCCCGGTTTGATCAATGTATTGTTGTAGTATGTCTGTTGCCAATTCTTGTTCTTTAATCTGCAGTCCCTTGACCAGGTCTCTCTGCAGGGCCTCCCAGTTAACTACACCAGGCATGTCAGGTTGGGGCGTGGTGTAGAGCTCTGAGTGCATTGTCTGTTCGCACGTGAACAGTTGGAGCATATAAGTTGGGCGTGGCGCGAATACTTCTGAGTGTGCTTCCCAGAACCCGATGGTGAACATGTCTCAAACGTTTGTTTGTAACAAGCAGGGAGATATCTTATTCGTGCATGCCACGCATAAGCCACTCTGATACTTGGGGTCGTGCTCATATCATAAAGTAAATCATAGTTACCGTTGATGAAGCCCATAATTGGCGGCTGAATATTACGTACATTTCGGAAGGTCTTTAACACCACTTGCATCATGTCCAGTATCTTGAGCATCATCTGTGCAGCGATGTCAGGCATGGGGTGGAGGCGTGGCATCCAATGTCTGATGGTGGCCATCATGTAAGCTACAGTAGGTGTGCCGGTTGGGGGTGCAATGGCGGGGTAATTGAGCCATTCTTTGCAATTGGCATTGTTCTTAACTTTTATGGCAAATGCCTTCCATGATCTTTTATGTTGCACTGGCCCGTAGCAATTGTTATAGTTCAAGTGCATGGGTGCGTGATCCCATGTTCGTAGCATCTCCGGATAGGTTTCCAGTAACTTTTGCCTCCAGGTTGTGGTTGGAATATGTTCCCTTTGTGGGCGTCCTCTAGAATGTCCTCAGGTTCAAACTGGGTAGCAAAAGTAGGGTACTTGTTGGTTTTGCATTTGATCTCGGTGTTGTAGTCTGCCAACAGTACAAAGTATGGTTTATATTGTAATTCGGAGCTAGTTATCAGTCTTCTAGAGGCAAGGTGTCTGAAATACTCTGAGTGAAGTATGGTTTCTTCAATGGTCCTCATTGACAATATCTGAGTTGAGATACGTTCCTCATGAGTTGTCCCCATTTCTTCTACCTGTTTCATCCATGCCGACGGGGGCTCCTCATATGTGTCTTGTCCCTCCTCCGTGATTGTGCCTCCTGGAAAAGGTTGAGGCTCATAAGTATTGTCAAATGTTTCCTCCACTGGAATGGCTATGGCCTCCTCCTCTGTTGGTTGATCAGGTGGAGAGGGGGGTCGTTCGTATTGTAGCAACTTAATCTTTAGTTCTGCAATCTGTTGTCGTAGCTCAAGTACCTCATTGGCCGTTGGAGGTTCAGGTTCTGGTGAAGTAGCAACTTCAACCATCTCTGTAGGTTTTAGTGGGTGTGGTGTATGCACTTGGGATCTTTGTAATTCCTTGACTTGGTCAGCAAGCTGATCATGTGCTTCTAAGAGGTTGGCATAGGTTTCCAATATTTGTTGTATGCTTTCTAAAGGGATGGCCCGGAAGTTAGTAAAATGAGCTCTCTAGCTCTTTTTATAGTTTTTGACTAGGTATTGGCCCTGTCCAGACCTAGTGTCCGGCCTAGTTAAAAATTAGGTTCCAGGGCCAATTTGAGGGCTTAAACAGAGTTTAAAAAATACGAAAATTGATATGTAGGTACTTCTAAGGCTCCTCAAGCTCAAGGACTCCTTGGCTTGCACAAAATGGATATGAAATGGTATTTACAATGATTGTTAGTGATAAGAATCACTGTTATAAAGATATTGATTTGGAAAAATTTGAAGGGCCTATCTGCCAGATTTGCGTCGACTGCTTTGTCTACTTACTCCTTCACCTCGCTCTGACTCTCTCCGCTGGCTTCCTTGTCTAGTCAGTCCTTGGGTGCCCATACTGCTCTCAACACCCCCCCCCCCCTCTCTCGCGTCTGTTGTCCCTGACAGACCCTTGTTGCTGGGAGTGTTGGATGTAATATTCCACAACCTGAGTGGCAAGCTGATGTTCTTGTATGTGTAGTCCTCTGGCCAAGTCTGTCATCATACGATCCCAATCAATTGGTCCTGGAATGTCCGGGTGTGGCAGACGTAACTGATCTGCATGGATCGCTTGTTCTACTACGAATAGATGTAGCAAATGTGTGGGTCTGGGAATGAAAATTTCGGAATGGTATTCCCAGAATCCCGTAGAGAACATTTCCTCAAATGTCTGCTTGAAGCATGCGGATAAGTACTTTATTCGTGCATGCCAGGCAAAGATTATAGTGACCGAGGGAGTCTGGCTCATGTCGTAGACTAAATCCTTGTTACCTTGAGAGAATCCAGGGGTAGAGATGTATGGAGCTTGTACATTCCGAAAGGTTTTGAAGACAATGGTCATGAGCTCGAATATCTTCATACACATTTTTGCTGCTATGTCGGGTACATTATTTAGACGTGTAGACCAGTGCCGAATTGTTGATATCATGTAGGCTATGGTTGGGGTCCCTCGAGGTGGAGCAAAATATGGATAGTTAACCCAAGCCGAGCATTCTTTATTGTTGCATACCTTGATTGCAAATGCTTGCCAGGATCTGCGACATACCACTGGGCAATAGCATGGATTATACTTGATATATAGTGGCATGGTTGCCCAGGTGCTCATCATCTCTGGGTAATCGGTTAGTAGACGTGCACGCCAATTAGGTTGGAAGATCGAGCCAGCACGTGCATCTGTCGGTAAATCCCCTAGCTCACATTGAGTGGCGAATGTGGGCTCCTTCCCTGTATGTCTCTTGACTTCTGCATTATAATCATGTAGTAAGACAAAATAAGGCATGTATTGCGACTCTGATGTTGTGATTAACCGTTGATGGGATATGTTTTGAAAGTAGGAAGACCGAAGGACAATTTCTTCCAGATTTGTGAGAGATTGCATTTGCACGGCCACACGATCATCATGTGTCTTACCCACTTTCTCGACCCTTTTGACCCAATCTGGAACTTGAATTTCTAAAGTGTCTTGTCCTTCTTCTGTAGTTCGACCACCGGGTGTCGGCATAGGCTCGTATGGCTCTTCATAGCTGTCATCGACGGGGATTTCCACTACTGTTTCAGGTTCTGGTTCTTCAATGGGCAAGGGTGGCCTTTCATATGGTAAGAGGCGTGCTTGGAGTTCTGCCACCTGTTTCCGGAGGGTCTCTACTTCTTCTGTAGAGTGTTGCAAGATTGCCGGCTCCTGTTGAGCTGTGGGGACACTGGCTATCTGTTTCTTTAGATCTGCACATTCAGTCTCTAACTTTTCATATGACTCCAAGAAATTTGCATGCTCCTCAAGTAAGATGCGAATGTCTTCCGATGGGACTGCTCTATATCTGGTAGGGCTAATGGTTGCTCCTACAGTTCCTTCCATAGCCGCTTCAAAGTTGTCTTGGTTTTGTTGTTGAAGTCTCTTGTTCTCTTCTAGTGCTGCTGCCATATGCTTCCTTAATAGCCCAATGTTGCGTCTGAGTGTAGCATTAGATATCATTTGCGCTTGGAGCACTGTTTCCAATTCCTTGACTGCTTGGTCATCTACTGTTGATGTCTTTGATTCCAATTCGGAGTGAGCCTGCTGTAAGGTGGTATGCTCGGTTAGGAGCGTTTGGTAGTTAGCTTCAAGAGTGGTGATCCTAGCTTGCAGACGTTGAGATTCTGCCTGGAGGGTCGTAGTGCGTTCTTCCAATTGATAGTATTCTTGTTGTAGTTGATGTGCACACTGAAGTAAGGTGTTGAACGTGCTATTTACATTATGAGATGCAAGGGGAAAAGTTTGAAGTGCAGGGGAGGTGGGATTGGGTAGGGGGGTAGTGAATGCTGTGTGTGCCAATGATGTGAGTGGTGAGGTGGGGGGTAAGGGAGGGGGAGATGGTGGAATCGTGGGGAGAGGTGCTGTGGTTGGTGAAATGTCCATTGGGTCAGACAAAGTGGTGTGTACAGGGGCTACCATGTAGGTGGGTATGGTAGGTGAAGTGAGTGTGGTGTTCGTGTAAATTGATGTCATTGCGAACATCGGGGAAATGTGCCTCTGAAACATTGGAGAGCGGATGAACTGCTCCACAAAGGACGGGTATTGGGGTGGTGAGGTTAGGTTGAAAGAAGGGTAGGGGCTAGATGGGAAGTGAGGGTCATGGAATGGAGGTGCCCGTAGTGTGGAATAGGCTGGGAAACACAGGGTGCCTGCGGTGGGTGCTGGGTTTCCAACTACACTTGGAATTATGGGATGGCCAGTCATGGGTTCAGAGGATAGAAGGGATGAAGTGTACAAGGGATTGGTGACGAAGGAGAAGAGGGTGTCTTGTGAGGTGGGTTCTCGAAATGAGAATGATTTGAATGAGGATGGGTTATAAGTGAAGGTAGAGGTGATGACTGTCGTTTCTTCCATGGTGGGAGGTGGTGGTGGGGGTGGAGAAGGTGGGGATGGAGGATGCTGGGGTGAGATGGGTGATGTCTGAACGAAGGTTTCAGCAGAGAGGTCAGTGGTGGTTGTGGGGGTAGCTGTGGTTTCAATGGGTGCTTCTTGTTCTGTGACGGGTATCCTGATAGTCTTACCTGCTCGTGGTAATGTGTCAACTCTGCGTTTGTCATACCTCACGGACTGGCGGACTGCAGTGTGGACAGCCTCCGGAACTCCTAAAGATTCTAACACTAATTTGAGGGTGTCAATGAAATGTTGGTCCACCCCCTCATCTGATAGCATTTCTTGCATCAAAGCTTGACTTGATACGAGAGAGAGTTGATGCCTTTCTTGTACTGCTTTGATTGTGTCGTATAACCTTCGTAGTTGAGCTGTATATGTTGGTGCACCTACAAGTTCTGGCACTTCTTGTTGCTCATCTTGATGCTCTTGATCATAATTCCCCTCATCTTCCTCCTGTTCTTCATCTCCGTCCTCCTCTTCATCCACTTCAACTGGGGTGACAAGTGCTTGGGAGGTTGTGGCCTGCGTTTGCACGTTTTCCGCTTGTTGTGCCTCTTCTGCCTCCAGCTCTACATCTTGTAATAATTGTTCGAAATCTTCATTAGTGAGTTCTTCCAAAGGTGCACCACTGGGAAATTCAAGATCGGTTGGGATAGGAGGGAATATCAAGGTGGAACCATCAGTGCTGTGTCTTGGAAGTCGGAGTGTGAATGGTCGGACTCTTCGGGGTGGAGGGGTGACATCTGGTGTTAGGGTGGCTCCACGTGGTTGAGCACATGGGACTTGGACAATGCCTCTCATCTTCTTAGAAGGGGGTCCAGTGGATGTCCTGCCTCTAAACTGCTCTACACGATTCCACATTAGGGCCCGTTGAATAGGAATGTCATAAGCCAAACACCTATAAATGATTCTCGTCAGAGCACAGCAACCATATAAAACCTGTTTCCGCGGCCATCGTTTGTGAGCTAGGTGTATCTGATCAATTATCCAGTGGGGTAAGTTGATGGTGAGGCTCTGTGTCTCTGCCAGATACAAACTAAACCAAATCTTTTTGGGTGGCATGGTGAATCTATCTTGCGCAGGGAAAGCAAAGTGTTGCATGCACATGCGAAGGTGTATTGCAATATTAGGCGTCATGGACACCATGTCCTTGAGTTTGGTGAGACTTCGATTCTTCATGTAATCCGGTACTAGGGTTTCCTTCTCTGTAGGAATATGCATTCCGCACATATCTAGAGCCTCTCTCACCAAGTTGTTTGATAGCCTGAACCTCTTGAGCTCATTCCCCTTTGTCAGAGATGGAATCACAAATGAGCTTGCACCTTTTGGGTTCTGGTTTGGAGTCAAGGTGTTGATGAGATATTAGCATCGCATGAAGTCAGGCTTTGGGAGCCATGCACTGAAATATGCATTCAAACCTGCCTTTTCCCATATCGAACGTAGACCTTCTGCATTTTGTAATTTCTCGAATTCTCTTGTAATGAAATGGTATCTGCCTTGCTTCCCATTGAAGTCCAACTCTGATTCCCATAGGTACGTTCCTTCACCCAAGGGTCCTGCCACCTCAGTAAACCAGTGGGAAGTCTTTCCTACGGGCATGGTGTGGCCACGCGGAGGGTCCGCAATAGGTATGATTTTGATGGCCTGCAATTCTTCTGGTCTTTCATTTGTCTCAGGCAAAATGGGTAAACTGTCTAAGTCCACCACTTGCGGGCTTGTTTTTGTGTGAGAGCTAGTTCCTGCTGCCTCAGCCATGTTGAAAACTTCGCAGCTGGTTCTGTGAGAATATATGAATAAATGTTAACATTGCAATGGACACAAAAATGACACGGTGTCCCCTGTTACAACATTAACCTAAAGTTCGGGAGAGGTTAGGGGTTAATAAGTGCTCGGTGCTAGTGTGTGTAGTTAGAAATTGGGTAGACCTACGAGCTAAGCGGAATGATGTGATGTGATAGTGAAGTAGTTAGTAGGTGGACATGGATTTACAATTGGGGTCCGGGGGTTTATTACAAGTTTTAGGTTGCCAAATGCAACGGACAGGTTTTGAGTTTGACTTTGTGGAGGCTCTGGAAAGTGTGATAGGGTATTTACTTGAAAAAGGGGGCTGTTTAAGGACCCATCTACGAGTGAGTCTGTGCGTGCTTCTAGGTGGCAGTGTGTTCGAGTGTATCAGAAAAGAGTGGGTGGTGGCTGCTTGAGCGAGTGAACCCTGTCGTGTATGATGTGAATTGTGTGGGGTTATTTGAGCCCGCAAGCAAGCCTTAGGCACCCAAATTTGTCTTGATTGTGGGTCAGCCTTCATCGACTTCTTGGGTACTCAAATGGACTTCACTTTCTCAACAGAGGTTTTAGGAGTCCTCTTATTAGCATCAAGTCGTTGATTACTAATAGGAAGTTGAGACCGTTGTTGCGACTTAGTTACGGTCGGCGGCTCGTCTTTCCGCACCCACATTTGTTTCATCGGCTGAGTTGTTCTGCTTCGCGCGTTCTTTTGGTCTCTTGCCTGGAGAGTCTTCAATGATTGATCTGCCCTTAGTTGCTGCCTCCTTCTGGCCTTTGGAAAAGAAGAGAGTTCCATTGTGGTTCTGACTCCTTCTTTGAGATCTTCATTCTTCTGCATCACATAGCCTTGGACAAGAACAGCATGGTCAACTTCATGTGCACCCCTGGAGGGACCAGGAATCCGTGCCTTTTCTAGTTCCTTGAGTGCTCCATTATTTAACTCAATTGTAATTCTAGTCTGATTCACCCATACCTCAAGAATTCCACTTCTTAGGTTTAAGTTGACTGCTTGGTTATAGATCCAGTCTTGACCCAAGACAAGGGGTTCAGTGAGGTCCTCATCTTGACACACTAGTACTTTAACTGTCATTGCCTCATCATGAATATAGAGGGGAAGTTCCACCTCGCCCATGCAAGGGGTTTCCACGCCTCCCAATCCTATGAGATATGCTTCCACAGGATTGACAGTTAATTACAACTCTTGACAGTAAGACAATTTAACAGCACTAGTGGCTGCACCTGAGTCAATCAAGGCTCTTACAGTCCTTGCACTCTTTCCTTGTCCTATATCTAAGGTTATGAAAGGACATCAATCAGTTATCCTATGTGAGCTAACACCTGAAACTTCACACATAGCTACGTCATATCCTTGATCTGCATATGCATCTTGCCTAGGGTGCTCTCTACCTTGTCTTCTTAATTTCAATCTCCGTATGCGCTCTAGGGCTTCTACTTGAGCTTCTTCTCGAATTCGCTTTTCTTCCTCTTTGCGTTTCTTAGCAGTGTTGAGTCGACTTAGCATTTCCTCTATGAGAGGTTCCTGATACAACTTGACTCTGCATCCACTAATATAGTTTGGGAGAACATCACCCTCTAAAGTGGCTAGTTGTACTGCTCCACTCGTGGAGATCCTATTGATGATCATAGGTCCGTAGCCTCTCTTTTCTAGCTTCCTTGCATGTTGTTTCAATGTGTAGACTAAAACTAGATCTCCTGCTTTCAAGCCCTTAACCTTCACATGGGCATCAAAGTATGCTTTCTGTCTCTTCTTAGCCACATATATCCCTGCAGCTGCTCTCAGTCGTGTTTCTCCTAATCGTTCAAGGTCAAAAAGTCTAGAGGAGAGTTCATGACCCGTCCATTCGTGCTCTTGTGCTACTTTCAATGTAGGTATCAAGAAGTCCAAGGGTAGCACCGCGTTTTGGCCAAATACCATCTGAAAGGGGGTGGCTTGGAGTACCATTTTGTAGGCGACGCGGTATGCCCAAACAGCATGGTGTAGCTGTTTGTCCCAATCAGAGCGTTTATTGTTCACTAATTTCGTCAATACATTGCATAAGATCTTGTTGGTGCTCTCAGCCTGGCCATTTGCTTGAGGGTGATAGGGGGCAATCTTCTTATGTATTACCAAGAATTCTTGGAGCAGATTTTCAATCACTTCATTCAAGAAGTGGGTGCCTCTATCACTAAGTAGCTCTATGGGTAGCCCGTATCTAGTGAACACATTCTCAAATAAAAACTTAGCTGTTGTTTGAGCATCGTTCTTCGTTGTGGCTTTTACCTCTACCCACTTAGTTAGATAGTCTGTTGCAACAATGATGTATTTTGCATGGGAACCCTTAGCT
This sequence comes from Ceratopteris richardii, assembly GCA_020310875.1. Lineage (NCBI taxonomy): Eukaryota > Viridiplantae > Streptophyta > Polypodiopsida > Polypodiales > Pteridaceae > Ceratopteris > Ceratopteris richardii. The sequence goes on along the minus strand of CM035427.1, from coordinate 134,534,206 downwards.
AGGGGATTAATAGGACCTACAAAGTCTATTCCCCACTTGGAGAATGCACGTCCACCCATCATAGGTTTCAGTGGCATCTCATCTTTACGTATAGGATACTGAGTTCTCTGATAGACATCACATCGTTTCACATAGGTATGTGCATCCATGTGAAGGGTTGGCCACCAGAAGCCCGCAAATAGTATTGCCTTGATCACCCGATCTGGTCCAAAGTGTCCTCCTGCTACACCTTGGTGAGCAGTTTCCAAGATCTTGAAATATTCACTTTCATGGACACATAGTCTCAAGTAACCATCTTTACCACGTTTGTATAGATTATCGCCAATGAGAGAGTAATCCTGGGCTTCTTGTTCTAAACTCCTTTTCCTAGCCAGAGTCATGTCTGGAGGAAATGTTTTCGTCCTCAGGAAGGATACTAGTGGTTCACTCCAATCTGGCACTATGGACACTTGATAAAGAGTGGCATGTTCCACAGGTGGTTTAGTGCAGCAGATTGGGCATTCCTTGCACAACCTTTGGACATCAGCTTCCATAGTTGGCCAATGTACTCCGAGTCTCCTTAGCGTCTGTAAGGTTCGTTGCTTTGAGTAGTGTTGCTCTAATGCACCTACATGTGCTAAATGCAACCATTTATTGTACTCGTCCTCTTCCACACAACAAGCCAAGATTCCTTGATCCGTGTGCTTGTACATGCTTCCTGCCATGATGTGGTACTTTTGGGCTTTCACAACCTCTCTATTCCGTGTGTTTACTACTGGATGGTTAGGCCTGTATGTCAATACTGGTACCAATGGCTTAGCCCACTACGGTACAACTTCCAAATTAAACAAGTAAGCATCAGGAAGGTCATCTGATACTCCTTGTGGGGCTTCTCCAGATGTGAGCCTAGAAAGATGATCAGCTCTCAAATGAGTCTTCCCTTTCCTTACCACAACCTCAAAATCATATTCCATTAGTAAGAGAAACCATCTTACTAATCTTCCTGTATTGCATGGCTTGTTTACGAGATATAACAATGCTTGATGGTTAGTAAAAAATTTAAACTTATTTGCAAGCAGATAATGTCTAAACTTTTTGACCGCATACACCATGCCTAAGCCTTCTCTCTCCGTAGTGGTGTAATTTCGTTCAGCTGCATTCAATTGTCTACTAGCATAGGCAATTGGAAGATCCATATTACCTTCACCAGTAGGTTGCGCGACTACACACCCAATAGCAAAATTGGATGCATCCACATGAACATGGAATGGCTTGTTCCAATCTGGTGTGGTCAAGATTGGTGCTGAACATAATCTGCGTTTAAGCTCATTGAAGGAATTCTCACATTCCTCAGTCCACTCAAAGTTTGTCAGAAGTCCGTACATGGGCTTTGCAATGACAGCATACATGTGAATGAACCGGCGGTAGTAACCACAATGTCCCATGAAAGCTTGTACTTCCTTGACATTCCTTGGCTTAGGTAGCTCTGCTATGGCTCTCACTTTCTCTTCATCAGTGGATATGCCATTCTTTGACACTATGTGTCCTAGAATCTTGCCTTGCCTGACCATAAAAACGCACTTTTCTGCGTTCAGGCAGACTTGGTATTCTCTACATTTGTCAAAGATTTGTCTGAGTTCAAGAATATGAGTTTGTCTGATGTTGGAGTGAGCACAAAGATCATCAACATAGACTTCTAAGTTCTTCCTCAGGAACTCTTTAAACACGTGACACATCAATCGTTGAAATGTTAGCAGGTGCATTAGTAAGCCCGAATGGCATTACCCGAAAGGCAAATATGCCCCATTCAGTGGCAAATGCTGTCTTATGTTGATCCTCTGGAGCAATGGCCACTTGATTGTAGCCCGAAAATCCATCGAGGAAGCTGTACACTTCCTTGCCTGCTACCCTTTCTAAGAGGTGTTCTGTGATGGGAAGCGGATAGTTATCTCGAATTGTGGCTGCATTGACCTTCTTCAAGTTAATGCATACACGCAGCTTGCCATTCTTCTTGGGCACCACTACTATGGGGGATACCCACTCAGTGTGCTCAGTTTCATAGATAAATCCAGCTTTGACCAGTCTATCTATCTCCTCTTTGATTTTGGCAGCGTAATTATCGTTATATGTATAGGGCTTTTGCTTAGAGGGTTTAGCATCTGAGGTCATGGGGATAGTGTGTGAACATATGTGAGGGTCAACACCTTTCAAATCCTTGTAACTCCAAGCGAATACATCTCTGTATAATCTTAGCAAGGCTATTAACGCATGCTCTTCTTCCTCTGTTAGGTCATGGCCTATGTACGCATCTCTCCTCTCCTTCTTCTAGGGCCACTACTATTTTCTTGGTGGTTTCTTTGTTATCATAGGCCTCTCCTGATTGTGCCTCTCGTTTAGGCATTCTTATCATGACCCTCTTGTCGTCTATCTCGTACTTCTTAAAATTTTCTGGGACCTCAAACAAAGATTCTTCCTCTTCTGGGGAGACTTGTCTCTTTTTTCGTTTCTTTCCTTCTTCCTTCGGGGTCACATGTGTTGCTAATCTTACATCATTTGTAAGCTCTCCATGCCTCTGGGGTTGAAATTCTACTTCATGGAAGTATTCTTCATCTGATGCAAATGGTGGGTCCATAATGATTGACTCTAGATCGGAGTCACTTGCATCCTCAAATGCATCAGGGCTAGGTTCGCATTCTTCTAGAACTGCCTCCCCCATGATTGGCTCTATGGAGAAGACTGAAATGTCATAGCCATCCTCATCATAGTGAGGTGTCCATTGTTCCTCATTGATGGCTACATCCATGGTTGCTAAAATTTCTGCCCAGCCGTGAGGTTCAAATTCTTCGTCTGGAAAAACTACAGGTGCATAGGCTGGGTCTTGGATTGATCTATGGGTTTCTTTTGCACCTACCTCTCTGGCTTTTTCTCTCTTCTCTTCGTCTACTACTACTTTGCACATCCATAAGTGGGTGTCTTCATGCATCCAAGAGGATCCTGACCCAATGGAATGCACGGATTCTGTATCATCTTTGGCTCTATGGATGGGATTCCATTGGATAGGAGGTACATCTCTATGAGAGTAATCTTTGAGATTTACTTTGGTTGTAACACCTAAGTGTTGCAAATACAAGGAGTTGGTTCCCTAGTCCTGTACCACTTGCAATTGTCGCATAAATGGTCTTCCCAAAATCATCTCATAGGCATGATGTTTGCTGAAGTCACATATAGCAAATGTATGCTCAAACTCGACACCACAAGTGGTGAGAGTTATTCCTTCTAGCAATCCTAAGGGTCTCTCAATATGACCATCGGCCATCTGCAATTTCATTCTCGTTTGCCTGAGTGCTGGCTTGCCCCAACGCTTCCATAGGGAAGTGGTGGCAATTGCAACTCCTGCACCTGAGTCCAAAATTGCCTTGGTGGTGTACTCTTGGTAGGTAATGGGAAGATAGGTGTTACCTTCTTCACCTTCACACATATCTCCTATCTTATCCAAGGGTATTTCTGGCACTGTTCTTTGGGATCCTACCTGGGAACGAGGTTTTGCTATCTCTGGTACTTGTTTGGCGACATGTTTCCATAATTCAGGTCTAGCCTTGAGTAGCTCTTCTAACTTGAGATTGCACTGCACTTTAGTGTTTTTCACTACCTCTGTGTTCCTAGGTAAGACTGAGTCCTCATTTCGTACCATGAGCGTGGGTGCTCTCATACAAGTAGACTTAGCTTCCCATGGGCCTGTGAAGTGGGGTAATTCTTGTAGAGAGTTAGACTCAAAGTCTAATCTTTCTTGAGAGTGGGTGCTCTCCTGCTCCTCATAAATGGATGGGATGTCTTGTGGGAATTGGTCGCGTGCATCATCCACAAGTTCGATAGGAGGAGGGACTTCACTCTCTTTAGCCCATTTGTCTTCTTGAATCTCACGTAGGAATTCTGGTGTGAACCGATTCATAGAAGATGATGTGTCTGGCTCCGTAGAGTTAGGCACATAGGCTTCAGGCACATAGGCTTCAGGCACATAGGCTTCCTGAGTAGGAATGCTTAATCTTTCACTTGCCTTGTCCTTGCGTTGAGAGGCGGGTTCCTTTTCTGATTGTGCAATCAGCTTCTCTATTCTTTCTAACAGTCCATCAAAGTGCAACTGTGTCTTCGCTGAACTAGAGATGTTAAATAGGCGACTGGCCTCAAACATGGTCTGAGCCAATTCCACCATCTTAGCACAAATTTTGGTTCGTTCTAACTCTAGTTCTGCTCTTGGGTAACACTTTTCATGATCAGTTACGTTTGGCCCTCCTTGGATTCTGGCCTGATATGCTTTAAACATCATATTAAGGTCTTCGGGAGTGGGATCAGCTAATACTGATCCTGCTTGGGGTGGTGGGTGGGTCACGTGGGGTGTATTAGCGGGTGGAGGGATGGAGGGTGATGGGGATGGTAGGGGTGGGAATGTGTGAGAGTGCGGTTGGGATGTGATCTCTATGATTTTGGCCTTGGTTTCTCGTAGACTTTCCTCAAGTTCACTCATCTTCTTTGCCCATTGCCTTTTCATACGTTCACGGCTATCTCTCCAAGCTCTTGTCCTCTTCTTTTTCATGCTCTCTGTTTCACTAACATCTGGGCTCTTCTCCTGGTCTACACCTTGGTTTTGCTGCAATGCTTGAGCTCTAGTGATCACTTGCACGGGTGTAGTGGAAGTGACACTTCCTGTGGAATCTACCACTAACCCAATAACGTTAATAGGAGTAATTTTTGGCATATTACTAGGATTCCTAGGGCAGTCTCGTAAGGGATGTTCCTTTCCACAGTCTTGGCAAAAACCCTGGATCGTTACTGACTGGGGTTGTGTAGGTGGAGGCACCAGACAATCACGAATGAGATGATCTCCTTGACATCTGTAGCATGGTCCTCTAGGGAATGGAGGTCTTACCTGCCTAAGTTGAGGCCTAGGATTGGGGTTTGTATACATGAGGTTTGTGTGATCTGACTCCCAACTAGGTTCACTCGGTTCTTCACTATAGTAGGACTCACCATGTTCAGGAGATTGCATGTAGTAAGCATGGGGACTATCGACATGTGTAGAATCAAAGCTATGGTCACTGGGATCACTTTCTAAAAGCATTGGTGTTACAGGGACTATAGCTCTATTCAGGTTTTCTTCTGCTGCTGCATATTTTACTGGGATCACATTAGCTGGGGCAGGGGGTTGTTGTGCTAACACAGGCTGAGGTCTTTGTTGGTTTTGGTATGGTTGCTGATAAGGTGGCTGTGGCCTGCCATATGGCTGGGGAGGGTACTGGTTCTGGTATCTTCCCTGTGGTGGATAGGGTTGAGGGTAAGTTTGCCTAACGGTTTGCTTATTGTAGGGGCAATCTTGCGCGGTGTGATTGGTGTACCTTCGTTCTATGGTGCAGTACTGGCTACTAGGATTAACTTGGGGTTGAGCCATAATGGGACATACATTCGCCATGTGGTCACCTCCACAAGTATAGCACCTTTTCACAGGGGCAAACCTTGGGATTTGTTTGTTAGTGACACCTAATTTCTGAGCCACTTTCTCTGCAAGTTCCTTGATTGATGTGGATTGCGTGGATGAGAGGTTAGAGGCACTATCCGAATCTTTATATATCTTGGAAAGCTCTAACTCCTCCCCTAGGTTATCTTCAATGTCAATGCACATGCGTACACAATCTTCTATGGTCCTAGGGTCCTTCAAGTACACATAAGATCTCAATTTGGTACTTAGCAATCCATCCAAGAATAAAGCCACTTGCTTCGCTGGTGTGGGTAGCTCCGAAACAGGGCATCTTTCTAAGTATTGCCTAAATCTTCTTCCTGCAAGTCTCACGGTTTCTTGAGGGGTTTGCTTGAAGCTGTGAATCAGCGAGGAGGTATTATGCCTTATGACACTCTTAGAGAATTCAATAATGAAAGCCTCTAGGAGTTGGTCTATGCTCCTAAACTGCCTCTCATTTAGTGGCTGAAACCATGTCAGGGCAGTGTTCCTAAGGGTCAGACCAAAGGCATTGTACTGCGTGAATAGATCCTCCACTTGTTCAACTCTCAGGACTTGCCTAAACTCAGCCACATGATCGTATGGATCTCCAATGCCATCGAAGTAGTTCTTCATGGACTTAACTAGCTGAGTCGGTCTCAAAGTCCTTGTGTGCTCTCTAGGTCGGGGTAGAGGGAACTCATCCGCATTTCTTTGATTCCTGTGAGCTCTAAGTATCTCAGGTTCTACTCTATTTGTTTCCGTCCTCGTTGTTTCTCTGCCCACTGGGTTGGCAAAGCTTACTTCTGGTCTATCTCTACTTCTGTCTCTTTGCATTCCATGAGCTTGGGATGTTCCAGCTCTAGGGTGACCATAGGATACATTCGATCTTGGTTGGGGGAAAACGAATTCACCCTTCCAAGTGTAAGCATGCCTATCATTTTCTGTCACCACAAAGATCCTCTCCGAAGCGTGATCTAAGTAGGTCACTCTACCTGGGCTATCAGGATCCTTAAACTCATATATCATGATTTTTCCTATATCAATTGGCCGATCAGGTTTGTACCTCCAAAAGGCTTCGTCAGTCTCTCGATTGAGGAGCAAATCTATGCTCTTATTATCCTGGGGAATCCACTCCGGTGTGATAATCCTAGTCAGAACCGATTTACCTCGAGGGGTTCTAGGTTGTGCACCCATGTTTCCTTGCTCCAGGTCACCTAAGTCTGCTTCGGGGATCACATTTCCAAATTCGTCCGTCCTATCTGGGTGACTGGTGACTACGTATATGGTTCCTTCTTTGTCCAAGTATGCTCCATTTTCAAACTTGACAGTTGGGTGCTCTAATCCAATGGATTGATCAGGATTCTTAATCTGTACCACAGATCTTCCTAGGCCGTCCTCATAGATGCTGGCACCTAATCGGTTGGTCCTAAGGTATTCCAACTGCGTTTTGTAAGGGCCTTCTACCCTGTGCAAGTAGGGCACTCCTGAACTTCCTGTGGGTCTCTCCATACCTTGAGACATCTCGGATTCACTAGTCTTAGAACTTGGGTAGTATGAGTGGTGGCTCAACTGCTGGGCCCACGACCTAGCAGTGTGGTTGACACTAGCCTCTGAAGACCTAAGGCTTTGTCTATCCCTTACTAGATGTCGTCCTGATCTAAGGTTCATATGCCTATTTAAGTAGCCCAATTTTTTGCCCAGAGTACAACCTCGTTGCCGATCAATTGGTATCAGTCACTTGATTCTTTTTTAGTGTGTTATCATGTTTATGATCTTGTCTGATATTGCGTCGTCAGGAATACTTGAGTAGTTTTCGTACTTGGAGTTGATCGTTCCACGTTAGGTTTTTTTTCTTTATGTTGTCGTTCACACACACAGGTTATCTCTTGACTTGAACTTGATTTCCTAGACAGTCTTTGATTTATCTCGTGCCTATCGTTGCCTGGAATTACTTCTAACACTACCCGCACTTAGCCTAAACTAAGAATTGACAGAGGGTGTTGCCGGTTTTCCAACCTTGAGTTCCTTTCCTTGTGTTGTTGCCCTGGTGTGCCCAGGACGCGCGTTCCCAAGCCTGCACTTACTCTTGCTTTGCGTAACCTTCGATGCTCTCAAAGGACCTGTAAAAGGCCCACTGTTAGCTCAAGACTTAAATTCAAAAGACAGAACCAATCACTTTCATTCATGTAACACTTCACCAATTTGCACTATGACTTTTTGGACACAACTCTAGAGATCCCTGAATTTTATTCCCCCTGGGTATGGTCAACTTAAAAATACCCTATCTAATATTCCTGATCTTAATTTAACCGTAACCAGTCGATGTTTTGTTGTACTCCCCGCGAGCTTTCCAACAAAACAAAAATCACGGCAAACGGATTTCGTATGAGAAAGTTATGACTGTTCAGGGTTCTAGGGTTAAGACAGGGTTCAAACAGGATCACTGTGCAACAGGTTTTCCCCAAGTTGTTTTCCTAAGGCCTCCTTATGTGCTCTAGAGTAACATGTTTATGCCCAAAATTAGCCCAACTCTTCAATTAAAAAACCCTAAAAAAATTTGGCTAAAATTGGCTGTCAATCGCGATGGACAGGGCTGTCAATCGCAATGGACAGGGCTGTCAATCGCGATGGACAGAGTATCAATCGCGATGGACAGGGTATCAATCGCGATGGACAGGTAGGTCAGTCAATCGCGATGGAGAGGCAATCAATCGCGATGGACAGGGGTTCAGTCAATCGCGATGGACAGGCAGTCAATCGCGATGGACAGGGGTTCAGTCAATCGCGATGGATAGGCAGTCAATCGCGATGGACAGGGGTTCAGTCAATCGCGATGGACAGGCAGTCAATCGCGATGGACAGGCAGTCAGTTGCGATGGACAGAGCTGTCAATCATGATGGACAGAGCTGTCAACCGCGATGGACTGAAATTTTGCAAAATTTTCAAAAATTTTTGTGGAAATGTGATGTGCAGGGTCACTAGTCCACTGTGGTGCACTCAGATTTACCAAAAGGTGAAAATTTCTGTCAATCGCGATCGGTAGGAGTCGGTGACTGCGAGATAGTTCTGCACATTTCCGTACCTGCGCGACGTGCTGGAGGGGATGATGATGCTGAAACCTGCAAGACACTCCAAAAACATGCAGAAAATAGCACACAACAGTTCGCTCTCTCGCTCTCTCTCACAAGTGAAATGAGGGAAATGAGGTGGAGAAGGTGATATAATAAAAAAACTGAAATTTTCGCGATGATGGAAGTGGAGGTGGAAGATGGTGATGATGATGATGGTGATGATGGTGGTAAGGTAAGAAAGAGAAAAATAGGAAAAGTAGAGAAATTACCTACAACGCCAATGTCTCCAATCTACGTCTTACCATCACACGCTCGTCCTCAAAGCTCGATCCCCGGCAACGGCGCCAAAATTTGGTGTAGCTCAGTGATGAGTAGCACCTCCTTTAGTGTCAATCCGGGAAGACGTGAGGATGGTATGAAGACCTTGAGCAAGTGGAGGCACAAGTGCGTGAGTGAGAAGCACACAAACATGCACACACATACACACACACGCGCACACACGGCAAGACAAAGAGTGAGAAGCAATGGAGTTCTTAGATTACTTTCAAAAAGCTCTTATACGTTCGTTTCAATTACAATCCAACCTCAAAAATGAGCTCTCTAGCTCTTTTTATAGTTTTTGACTAGGTATTGGCCCTGTCCAGACCTAGTGTCCGGCCTAGTTAAAAATTAGGTTCCAGGGCCAATTTGAGGGCTTAAACGGAGTCTAAAAAATACAAAAATTGATATGTAGGTACTTCTAAGGCTCCTCAAGCTCAAGGACTCCTTGGCTTGCACAAAATGGAGCTACAAAAATATGAAATGGTATTTACAATGATTGTTAGTGATAAGAATCACTGTTATAAAGATGTTGATTTGGAAAAATTTGAAGGGCCTATCTGCCAGATTTGCGTCGACTGCTTTGTCTACTTACTCCTTCACCTCGCTCTGACTCTCTCCGCTGGCTTCCTTGTCTAGTCAGTCCTTGGGTGCCCATACTGCTCTCAACACCATGGGATCAGACGTGATTGTGTGTGTTGTGTGAATCGTGAATACGGGAATGGTGGGCGGTGTGTTAGTGGTGGGTGTGAATGTGGGTGAGGTGTGCTGGGAAAGGGAATTTCTCTTATAACCATCAACTTGTCGCATCATATTTACAAGGTTTGCCAAGAATGGAGGTAGGGTGGCTTGTGTTGGTTCTGGGGGGGTGAAGAGGGGCTCAATGGTCTGAGGTTGGGAAAGAGGAAATGTATTGGTGACTGGAAATGGGTGTGTTAAGGTTTGGCTAGTGGCAAGTGGCTATCCGAGGGCTGGGAGATATGAAGGGTGACCTATTATAGTTTGATCGGTGGCAGGGTGACCTATATGGGGTTCAGAAAATTCGTTGGAACTAATGGAAGGAGGTAAAGGGGCGGATGGGGAAATGGTAGTGTGTGGTATAGTTTCACTAAGGGTTAATACTGATTGTTCAGGAATACTGGTGATGAGGGTTTCGGAGGGCTGGATGGGAGGTGATGGTAGAGATGGTACCTGTGTATTTACATCTGGTTCCTCACTGTTGGTTGGGCTGGCCATGTGGACATCTTCTTGAGTGGTGGTAGGAGGGCGGTAGAGACTTCCATTTGAATCATCTTCCCCCTTCGTGGTCGTGTATCGATCCTTCGTTGATCATATTGAGGAGGGTTGCGATGTAACATGATCCTCATAGCTTCTATAATCCCATATGTCACCGCCAAAAGGTTCAATGATTCCACAAAATGGGGGTCCGCGTTCTCTGCTTGAAGCATTTGATTCACCATCGCTCTATTTGCCTCCTCTGATAGCTTATGCCTCTTTTGTACCTGCTTGATCGTTTTGTAGAGCCGTTTAAGTTGTGCGGTGTAAGCAGGGGCATCCTCCTCACTCTCCTCCAATTCATTCCTCTGCATCTCCACTTGTTCATGTGTGCCTCCCGCCTGCGTGCATTGTGCCTCATCCTCCCAATGTACTCTTCGTGCTTCACCATGTGGTCGTGCTCTCTGGGATGAAGATTCAGGGCCGTCTGTCTCAGAGAAACACTCACTCTCAGATAAGTGGGCTGTCTGCAGGAAGCTTTCAAAGTCAAAATTTGGATCCTCTGCCAAAGTAGCCATGGATGCAAACTCAGCATCTGTGGGTAGTGGAGGAGCTGATGGAGTGGGCTGTACCATACCCCCTGATTGTGGTCCTTGGAGATGGATAGTGAAAGGGGCTACTTGTTCCTCTTCTCTGAGGGAAGCTTCTGTGGTGGCCTCACGAGGGATTAGAACCTGTGAAAGTGAACCACGCATTCTTTTTGCGGGTTGCACCCCTGACTTCCGCCCTTTGAAGAATTCGAGTTGTGAGTACTTAAGGGCCCTTGCGATCGGTACATCATAGGCAAGGCATCTGTAGATAATTCTTGTAATGGCACAACAACCATTCAAAGTAGGCTTCCGTACTCCTCGCTTGCCTACTTCACATAACTGGTACAGGATCCACATGGGCATTTTAATTGGCAAGCCTCCAATCTTTGCTAGGTATAATCCATACCATATTTTCTTATGAGGTTGGGTGAACCGGTCTTGAGCTGGAAAAGCGAAGTGTTGAAGGCACATCCGTAATGGTATGGCGATGTTGGGGGTGAGGGCGCACATTTCTTTCAACTTCTTGATTTTATTGTTCTTCATGGACTCCGGTATCAAGGGATCCCGGTCAGAGGGTACATGAGTGCCATACATCTGAAGGGCTTCCCTGATTAAAGTAATATTCAACTCAAAATTCTTCATTTCCTCCTGGTTTGATAGAGAGGGCACCAGGAATGTGCCTGAATGATCTTTATCTCCTGTCGCCTTCAGTGTGGCAATCAAGTAGTAGCACCTCAAAAAATCAGGTCTAGGTAAAGCTGCACTAAAATAATCTTGCAACCCCGCTTTCAGCCAAATATCTTGAAGAGGAGCTGCATTCTGTAAGGTTTCAAATTCTCTTGAGAAGAATTGAAATGTCCACGAGACTCCTCCGAATCCCAACTTGGACTCCCATATGTGGTCTGCATCTCCCAAATCTCCTGGCATCTCGTTGAACTAATGAGAATGCCCCTTCACTCTTTATGTTAGGCCACTTGGAGGATCCGAGATAGGAATTCTTCTCACATTCAAAAGCTCTTCCGGCCTTGCTGTCAATGGCGCTTCCACAGGCATGGTATCCCAATTGCTTTGAGTATTAGTGCTCGCCTGGGAGCTTGTTCCTGCTACAGCTGCCATGACACTTCTGATGTTTATCTGCTAGAAGAAGGAAGGCACATAAGTGTTGCATAGGAAACAAGATGTAATAGTGTTCCCTCCACAATACTAACATGACAATCGAGATGGTTAGTGGTTAGAGATGAAGTGTTTGTGATAGATGTGAGTGGGGATTAGTGGTTAGTGTCATTCTAGATGCATACTTTGGATATGCAAGGTACTCAGAATGCATCTACTTCAGAGTGGATGGATTTACAAAATGGGTCTGGGGGTTTGATACAGGGTTTAATTCTCCAGACTTTGTTTGAGGATTCATGGCTCCTTGAGCTGATGACGGTTAAAGGTTCATGGACTAGATTATGCTGGATTTGGGACCTTTTGGGTACCCATTTCCAGACATTCCTAGGTTTGACCGAGTGCGTGTTAGAGTGGGATGTAAGTAGAGTTCCTGAGTTGTTTGCCAAGAGGACTTGTGAGTGTTGAATTGTGCTAGTGACTAGAGTTGGAGCTATTTGGGCTCGTAAGCAGGCCTTGGGCACCCATATCTGCCTAGCATTGGGGCTAGCCTTCATTGACCGCTTAGGGACCCAAATAGACAAGGTATGCCTAGAGTGTTGACTAGGGATCTCCTTCGTTTTAGTCCTTGATAGTGTGGCTTGTTTGATGCTCTTTTGAGACCCTGTCTTTGGGGCCGTGATTTTTTCCCCCTTGCGTATCCATATCTGTTTCATGCCACGAGGCACTTCATACTGCCGAAGTTGGTGCTCATGCTTCTTGTTCATCGGTCTCCTCAGTGTCGGGTGTTGCTAGGCCTTTTCCTTGAGATTCTTCTCTGGAACAGATGGGAGTTCCTCCTCGACTTCTGTACCTTTGGCAAGAGTGACAATCCTCTGCACCATAGAACTTTGGACAAGAATAACATTATCTTCATGTGGGTTCTTGGAGGGACCAGGAGTTGTTGCCTGTTCTAATGGTTTGAGTGCTTGCTTTTCTAATTCAATCGTAAGGCGGCTTTGGCCTACCCAAGCCTGAAGAAGTCCACTTCTTAGGTTGAGGTTGACTGCGTGATCATAGATCCAGTTTTGGCCCAGGACGAGAGGTTCGGTAAGATCCTCGTCTTCACATACTAGTACTTTTGCTGGCATGAGGACCTCTTGAATGTAGAGGGGAAGTTCCACCTCTCCCATGCAAGGGGTTTCAACACCTCCTAATCCTATCAGATATGCTTCTAGGGGTTTTACCTCCAATTGCAACTGTTGGCAATATGAAAGCCGAACTGCACTAGTGGCCGCTCCTAAATCAATTAAAGCTCTCACGGTCCTTGCACTCTCTCCTTGTCCTACTTCTAGGGTCACAAAAGGTCGTCGATCAACTATCTTACAGGCCAGTTCACTTGAAGCCTCGCACATGGACATGTGATACCCTAGAGCTTCATGGGCGTCAGTCATGGGTTGATCTCTACCTTGCCTTCTCAATTTCATTCGCCGAATGCGTTCTAAAGCTTCAGCTTGTGCTTCTTCTCGAATTCTCTTTTCCTCATCCTTATGTTTCTTTGCAGTATTGAGTCGATTGAGCATTTCTTCAGTTAAGGGTTCTTGATATAGCTTGACTCTACATCCGCTTATGTAACTTGGTAGTACGTCACCCTCTAAAGTGGCTAGTTGTACTGCTCCGCTTGTGGAGATCCTATTGATAATCAGTGGTCCATAGCCCCTTTTCTCTAATTTTCGTGCATGTTGCTTCAATGTGTAGACTAGGACTAGGTCTCCTGCTTTCAAGCCTTTATCCTTCACATGTGTATCAAAATACGCCTTTTGCCTCTTCTTGGCTGCATAGATTCCTGCTTCAGCTCTCAATAGTGTCTACCCTAAACGTTCAAGATCAAAGACTCTAGAGGAGAGTTGATGGCCTGACCAGTCATGCTCTTGTGCTATCTTTAACGTAGGTATCAAAAAATCCAATGGTAGCACTGCATTCTGGCCAAACACCATCTGAAAGGGTGTGTCTTGGAGTACGTTTCGTAGGCAACTCGATATGCCCAAACAGCATGGTGTAGTTGTTTGTCCCAATCAGAACGTTTGTTATTCACCAATTTAGTCAGCACATTGAATAAGATCTTATTTGTGCTCTCAGCCTAGGCATTAGCTTGTGGATGATAGGGGCAGACTTCTTGTGTATCACCAAGAACTCGTGAAGAAGATTTTCAGTGACTTCATTTAAGAAGTGAGTCCCTCTATCACTAACTAACTCTATAGGTAGTCCGTATCTAGTGAACACATTTTCAAATAGGAACTTTGCTGTTGTTAGAGCATCGTTCTTCGTAGTGGCTTTCACTTCTACCCACTTGGTTAGATAGTCTGTGGCCACAATGATATACTCGGCATGTGAACCCTTAGCTAGGGGATTAATAGGACCGACAAAGTCTATTCCCCACTTAGAGAATGCATGTCCACCCATCATAGGTTTCAATGGCATCTCATCCTTGCGTATGGGATATTGAGTTCGCTGACATACCTCACATCTCTTCACATAGGTATGTGCATCCATGTGAAGAGTTGGCCACCAAAGACCTGCAAATAAAATTGCTTTGATCACCCGATCTGGTCCAAAGTATCCTCCTGCTACACCTTGGTGAGCAGTCTCTAATATCTTCAGATATTCGCTTTCATGAACACACAGTCTTAGGTAACCATCTTTACTACGTTTGTATAAATTATCACCAATGATTGTGTAATCCAAGGCTTCTTGTTCCAAACTTCTTTGTCTGGCCAAAGTCATATCTTGAGGGAATGTTTTCATCCTCAAGAAGGCTACTAATGGTTCACTCCAATCTGGCACTAAAGACACTCGATAAAGAGTGGCATGTTCCACTGGTGGTTTAGTGCAGCAGATTGGGCATTCCTTGCACATTCTATGGACATCAACTTCCATGGTTGGCCAATGCACTCCTAGTCTCCTCAGTGTCTGTAGAGTTCGTTGTTTTGAGTAGTGTTGTTCTAATGCACCTACATGTGCTAATTGCAACCACTTAGCGTACTCGTCCTCTTCCACACAACAGGCTAATACTCCTTGTTCCGTATGTTTGTACATACTTCCTGCCAAGTTATGATACTTTTGAGCTTTTACTATCTCTCTATCTTCTATGTGCATTACCGGGTGATTAGGCCCATATGTCAATACTGGCACTAATGGCTTAGCCCACTGAGGTACAACTTCCAAATTAAACAAGTAAGCATCAGGTAAGTCATCTGATACTCCTTGTGGGGCCTCTCTTGATGTGAGCCTTGAGAGATGATCTGCTCTCAGGTGGGTCTTGCCTTTCCTCACCACAACCTCAAAGTCGTATTCCATTAGTAAGAGGAACCATCTTACCAATCTCCCTGTGTTGCATGGCTTGTTTACCAAGTACAACAGAGCTTGATGATCAGTAAAAAATTTAAACTTATTTGCAAGAAAATAGTGTCTAAACTTTTTAACTGTGTATACCATGCCTAACCGCTCCCGTTTAGTGGTGGTATAATTTCGTTCAGCTGCATTCAGTTGTCTACTGGCGTACGCAATTGGAAGATCCATATTACCTTCACCCGTAGGTTGTGCTAGCACGCATCCAATTGCATAATTGGATGCATCTACATGGACATGGAATGGCTTATTCCAATCTGGTGTGGTCAAGATTGGTGTTGAACACAATCTTCGTTTGAGCTCTGTGAAAGAATTCTCACACTCATCAGTCCACTCAAAGTTAGTTAGAAGGGCATACAGAGGCTTTGCAATGACGGCATACATGTGAATGAACCGGTGGTAGTAACCACAATGCCCCATGAAGGCATGTACCTCCTTGACATTCCTTGGCCTAGGTAGTTCTGCAATGGCTCTCACTTTCTCTTCATCAGTGGATATGTCGTTCTTTGACACTATGTGTCCTAGGATCTTGCCTTGTCTGACCATGAAAACGCACTTTTCTGGGTTCAAGCAGACTTGATATTCTCTACATTTGTCAAAGATTTGCTGAGTTCGGGTATATGAGTCTGTCTAATGTTGGAATGAGCGCATAGATCATCAACATAGACTTCCAAATTCTTCCTCAAGAACTCTTTAAACACGTGACACATCAATCTTTGGAAGGTAGCAGGTGCATTGGTAAGCCCGAACGGCATTACCCGAAAGGCAAATATGCCCCACTCTGTGGCAAAAGCCGTTTTATGCTGATCTTCTGGTGCAATGGCTACTTGATTGTAGCCCGAGAACCCATCTAGGAAGTTGTACACTTCCTTGCCTGCTACCCTTTCTAATAGATGCTCGGTGATAGGAAGCGGATAACTATCCCTGATAGCGGCTGCGTTAAGCTTTTTCAAGTTAATGCATACACGTAATTTGCCATTCTTTTTGGGTACCACTACAATGGGGGATACCCATTCAGTATGCTCAATTTCATAGATAAATTCAGCTTCGACCAAGCGATCTATCTCTTCCTTGATCTTGACCGCATAGTTGTCATTGTATGTGTATGGCTTTTGCTTAGAGGGCCTAGCCTCTGAAGTCATGGGGATCGTATGTGAGCATATGTTAGGGTCTACACCTTTCAGGTCCTTGTAGCTCCAAGCGAATACATCTCGATACTCCCTTAGCAAAGCTATCAACTCGTGCTCTTCTTCTTCCGTCAGGTCATGTCCTATGTAGGTGCATCTTTCTTCTCCTTCTTCTACGGCTACAACTATTTTCTTAGTAGTTTCCTTGCTATCATAGGCCTCTCCTGATTGTGCCTCACGCTTAGGCATTCTTACCATGACTCTTCTATCTTCTATCTCATACTTCTTGAAATTTTTCGGCACCTCAAACAAGGACTCCTCTTCCTCCGGTGTGGCTTCTTTCTTCTTTCTTTCCTTTCCTTCACTCTTGGTGGTCACTTGTGTGGTTAATCTCACCTCATTCATGAGCTCTTCATGTCTCTGAGGGTGAACTTCTACCTCATAGAAGTATTCTCCCTCTGATGCAAACGGTGGGTCCATGATGATTGACTCTAGGTCGGAGTCACTTGCATCCTTAAATGCATCAGGGCTAGGTTCGCATTCTTCTAACACTGCATCTCCCATGATCGGTTCTATTGAAAAGACTGAAATGTCATAGCCATCCTCATCACAGTGAGGTGTCCATTGTTCTTCGTTGATGGCTACATCCATTGTTGCTAAAATTTCAGCCCAGTTGTGAGGCTCAAATTCTTCGTCAGGAAAAACTACAGGTGCATAGGTTGGGTCTTGAATTGATCTATGGGTTTCTCTTGCACCTACCTCTCTGGCTTTCTCTCTCTTCTCTTCTTCTACTGCTACCTTACACATCCATAAGTGACTGTCTTCATGCATCCATGAGGATCCGGATCCTATGGAATGCACAGACTCAGTCTCATCTTTGGCTCTATGGATGGGATTCCATTGAATAGGCGGTACGTCTCTATGAGAGTAATCCTTGAGATTGACTTTGGTTGTAACACCTAGATGTTGCAAATACAAGGAATTGGTTCCCCAATCCTGTATCACTTGCAATTGCCGCATAAATGGCCTTCCCAAAATCATCTCGTAGGCTTGGTTTTTGCTAAAGTCGCATATAGGAAAAGTATGCTCAAACTCAACACCACAGGTAGTGAGAGTTATTCCTTCTAGCAATCCTAAAGGCCTTTCAATATGACCATCGGCCATCTGCAATTTCATTCTTGTTGGCCTGAGTGCTGGCTTGCCCCAATGCTTCCATAAGGAAGTGGTAGCAATTGCAACTCTTGCACCTGAGTCCAAGATTGCTTTGGTTGTGTATTCCTGATGGGTAACTGGGAGATAGGTATTTCCTTCTTCTCCTTCACTCATGTCTCCTATCTTATCCAAGGGTATTTCTGGTACTGTTCTGTGGGATCCTACCTGGGAACGAGATTTGGTTAAGTTGGCACTTCTTTGGCTACGTGTTTCCACACTTCTTGCTTAACTTTGAGTAGCTCTTCTAAAGTGAGATTGCACTGCACTTTAGTGTTTTTTACTACCTCAGTATTCCTAGGTATGATCGAATCTTCGTTTCTTATCATGACAGTGGGTGCTCTCATGCAAGTTGACTTGGTTTCCCATGGGCCTGTGAACTGGGGTAGTTCCTGTAAGGAATTAGACTCAAAGTCTAACCTCTCATGAGGGTGGGCACTTTCCTGTTCTTCATAGATAGAAGGGATGTCCTGTGGGAATTGATCATGTGCATCATCCACAAGTTCAATGGGAGGAGGGACTTCACTTTCCTTTGCCCACTTCTCTTCTTGAATCTCTCTCAGGAACTTTGGTGAATACCTATTCATAGAAGAAGAAGTGTCTGGTTCAGTGGAGTTAGGCACATAAGCTTCCTGGGGAGGAAAGCTTATTCTATCTCTTGCACTCCCTTCAAGCTGGGAGGAGGCTCCTTTCCCAGACTTTGCAAGTAGCCTTTCCAATCTATCTAATAGACCGTCAAAATGCAATGGTGTTCTAGTGGAGCTAGAGCCATTGAACAAGCGACTGGCTTCAAACATGGCTTGCGCCAATTCGACCATCTTAGCACAAAGCTTTGTTCTCTCTATTTCTAGACCGGCTCTAGGGTAACATTTGTCATGATCTGTCACATTGGGCCCTTCCTGGATTCTGGCCTAATATGCTTTAAGCATCATGTCTAGATCCTCCGGAGTGGGATTCGCTAGGACTGATCCTACTCTGGGTGGTGGGTGGGTTACGTGTGGTGGATTAGAATGTTGGGGAATGGAAGGTGATGGGTTGGAGGGAGATGGAAACGGTGGTGGAGGGGTGGTGTGAGAGTGGTTTCGAGATGCAAGTTCACTTTATCTTTGCTTTGGTTTCTCTCAAGCTTTCTTCAAGTTCGCTCATTTTCTGTGACCATTGTCTTTTCATTCTTTCCCGGCTATCTCTCCAAGCTCTTGTCCTTTTCTTAGTTATACTCTCTGCCTCACTAACCTCAGAATTCTTTCCCAAGCCTACTCCGTGAGTTTGTTGCAGGGCTTGAGCTCTAGTGACCACATGCATTGGGGCAATGGAAGTTACACTTCCTGTAGAGTCTACTACTAGTCCAATGACGTTGATAGGAGTGATTTTTGGCAGGTTATTGGGATTCTTCGGACAATCTCGTAAGAGATGCTCTTTTTCGGAATCCTGACAGAAGCCCTGAATGGTCAGTGGTTGGGGTTGTGTAGGGGCAGGCAGTGGGCAATCACGTATCAGGTGATCTCCCTGACATCTGAAGCATGGTCCTCTAGGAAATGGGGGTCGTACCTGCCTAGGTTGAGATCTAGAGTTGGGGTTTGTGTACATGACATTAGCATACTCAGGCTCCCCACTATTTTCACTTGGGTCTTCATAATAGTATGACTCGTTATGCTCGGGTGACTGGTAGTAAGCTTGTGGGCTATCAATAAGTGTGGAGTCAAAACTATGGTCACTTGGATCACTGTCTGATAGCAACGGTGTGACTAGGACTATGGCTTTGTTCAGATTTTCTTCAGCAGATGCATAATTCACTAGGATCACATTGGTTGGAGTAGGGGGTTGTTGTGCTAGCACTGGTTGAGGTCTCTGTTGCCCTTAATAAGGTGGCTGATAAGATTGTTGTGGTCTGCCGTATTGTTGTGGTGGATATTGATTCTGGTATCTACCCTTTTGTGGATATGGCTGAGGGTAATTTTGCCTGATAGTTTGTTTGGTATAAGGGCAGTCTTGTGCGGTGTGGTTTGTGTACCTTTGCTCTATGGTGCAGTACTGGCTACTAGGATTCACTTGGGGTTGGGCCATAATAGGACAAACACTTGCCATATGGTCACCTCCACACGTATAGCACCTCTTGACTGGGGCAAATCTTGGAATTTGTTTGCTAGAGACACCTAATTTTTGAGCTACCTTCTCTGCAAGTTCCTCAATGGATGTGGATTGACGAGATGTGAGGCTACTAGAGCTATCCGAATCCTTATAGATTTTTGATAGTTCTAACTCCTCGCCTAGATTATCCTCAATGTCTATCACATGCGCACGCACTCTTCTATAGTTCTAGGGTCCTTCAAATACACATCTAAGAACAAAGCCACTTTCTTGGCTGATGTGGGTAACTCAGGCATTGGGCACCTCTCTAGGTATTGCCTAAACCGTCTTCCTGCTAGTTTGACCGTCTCTTGAGGTGTTTGCTTGAAGCTATGAATTAATGAGGAAGTGTTGTGCCTTATGCCACTCTTAGAAAACTCAATGATAAATGCCTCTAGGAGCTGGTCTATATTTCTGAAATGCCTCTCATTCAATGGTTGAAACCACGTAAGGGCAGTGTTCCTAAGGGTTAGACCAAAAACATTATATTGTGTGAATAGGTCCTCTACCTGTTCAGCTTTCAAGACTTGCCTAAATTCTGCCACATGGTCATAAGGGTCTCCAGTGCCATCGAAGTAATTCTTCATGGACTTCACCAGTTGTGTTGGTCTCAGAGCCCTAATGTGTTCTCTAGGCCTTGGCAAAGGGAATTTATCAACATTTCTCTAGTTCCTTGGGGCTCTAGGTCTCTCGGTTTCTTCCCTATCTGTCCCTGTTCTCATCCTTTCTCTTCCTAAGGAGTTGGCAAAGATTACCTCAGGTCTGTCTCTACTCCTATCTCTTTGAGCTCCATGAGCTTGGGAGTCCCAGCTCCTTGGTGACTGTAGGACACATGAGACCGAGGTTGGGGAAAAAAAAATTCACCCTTTCATGTATAGGCATGTCTGCCATGCTCGGTGACCATGAAGATCCTCTCTGATGTATTGTCTAGGTAGGTTACTTTGCATGGGCCATCAGGGTCTTTAAACTCATAGATTGTGAGAGCACTTACTTCCTGAGGTTGGGCAGGTTTATATCTCCAAAAAGCCTCATCGGTTTCTCGGTTTAAAAGCAAATCTATGCTTTTATTATCCTATGGAATCCACTCTGGAGTCATGATTCTAGTCAAGATGGATTTACCACGGGGAGTTCTTGGCTCTCTCTTTAAGTTCCCTTGCTCTATATCCCCCATGTCGATCTCTGCAATCACATTTCCAAACTTGTTTGTTCTATCAGGAAGAGTGGTGACTACGTAAATAGTCCCCTCTTTATCTAGGTATGCTCCATTTTCGAACTTGACTACCGGGTGTTCTAATCCATGGGGTTGATCGGGGTTCTTAATCTAGACCACAGATCTTCTCAGGCCGTCTTTGTAGATGCAAGCTCCTAGATGATTAGTCCTGATGTATTCCAATTGAGTCTTGTAAGGTCCTTCTCGCTTTTCTAGGTACGCCACCCCTGAACTACATACTGGTCTCTCCACGTTATAGGACATTTCAGAATCACTTGTTTCTGATCGGGGAGTGTATGGGTAATCACTCAACTGCTGGGCCCAAGGCCTAGCAGTGTGATTGACACTAGCTTCAGAAGATCTGAGGCTTTGTCTATCTCGGCCTAAGTGTCTGCCTGACCTAAGGTTCATATGTCTGGTTTCTCTACCCCCTTGGTCCCAAGTACACTCTCGTTGCAGGTTAATTGGCACCAATCACTTTGTTCTTTTTAGTTGATTATTATGTTTATGATCTTGTCTGATATCACGTCGTCAGGAATACTTAAGTGAATTTCACACTTGATAAGTGATCGATTCAAGTTTACTTTTGTCCCTTAGGGTTTTCGCACTTAAGACCTACTTAATGCTTGCACTTGGTTGATTAGTTCTCTTGGACTTAATTCGTGCCTGACGTTGCCCTAATTAATTACCACACCTAAGTCGTACTTAGCCTAGGCTAGGAATTGACAAAGGGGGGTTGAGAGAACTTCTAACCTCAATCCTCTAGTTGCTCAGACTGCTGCTCAAGCCCAGGAAGCCTTCTCCCAAGCTTGGTACACACCTTTGCTAGCTTGCCTTGGAATGCCTTGCTTGCACACAATGTTCCTACAAAAGTTCTCAAGTTAATATAGCTCCTTTACCACAATGGATTGACTGACACACATCAGCAATTACAGGTCCCCCTTGGAGTAACTCACTGTAACCCCAAAATCATATGACCACCTAATTCTACCAAATGGCCAACTTAAAAATACATGTTCTAAAACTTCACATATGATTCTTACAAAAACCAGTCGAGATCCACGTAGGGTTCTCAACAAGCTTTCCAACGAGACCAAAATCTCATCAATCGGAGTTCGTATGGTGAAGTTATGACCATTTAGGCACTTAGGGGTCAAAACAGGCTCTCAGGGCTCAAGAAATTCCTCCCTGGTTTCTAAGTCTTTTGCCCACTCCTAAGGCTCTAATGTTATCCCAATGTGTCCAAAATTAAGCCCAAATATACCTCAATTCACTCAATTAATTCACTCTAAAATTTCATGCGTTAAGCCCGTTGTTGGAACTGAAGGACTCACTAGGCAAGGAAGCTTAAGAAGGGAGTCAGAGAGAAGAGAAAGCTTTACTAAAAACCCTTGTAAATACCATTTCACATTTTTGTAGCTCCATTTTGTGCAAGCCAAGGAGTCCTTGAGCTTGAGGAGCTTTAGAAGTATCTACCTCTCAGTTTTCACATTTTTTAGACTTCGTTTGAACCTCCAAATAGGGTAGAGAACCTAATTTTTAACTAGGCCGGACACTAGGTCTGGACAAGGCCAAAACCTAGTCAAAAACTATAAATAGAGCTAGAGAGCTCATTTTTGGGGGTAGCTTGTAATAGTTTTGAACTTGTATGAGCTTTTTGAAAGTAATCTAAGAATTCCATTGCTTCTCACTCTTTGTCTTGCCGTGTGTGCACGTGTGTGTGTATGTGTGTGCATGTTTGTGTGCTTCTCACTCACGCACTTGTGCCTCCGCTTGCTCGAGGTCTTCATACCATCCTCACGTCTTCCCGGATTGACATTAAAGGAGGTGCTACTCATCACTGAGCTACACAAAATTTTGGCGCCGTTGCCGGGGATCGAGCTTTGAGGACGAGCGTGTGATGGTAAGACGTAGATTTGAGATGTTGGCGTTGTAGGTAATTTCTTCACTCTTCTTATTTTTCTCTTTCTTACCTCACCACCATCATCACCATCATCATCATCACCATCTCCCACCTCCATCTCCATCATCGCGAAAAAATTTCTGTTTTTTGCTTATACCACCTTCTCCACCTCATTTCCCTCATTCCACTTGTGAGAGAGAGCGAGAGAGCGATATTGTGTGCGTTGTTTTTGCGTGCTTTTTGAGCTTTCTTGCAGGTTCTTGCAGCATCATCATCTCGAGCACTCCGCGCAGGTACGAAACGTCACGAAACTGTCTTTGTGTCGCAGACCTCTGTCGATCGCGATCGACAGAAAAAACGCCCATTTGGTAAAACAAACTGCACCATCATAATCCACATGATGAGCACACTCTAAATCACTAAAAACAGTTGAAAAATTCCGTGTTTCTCTGTCAATCGTGACCGACACTATCGATCGCGATCAACAGCCACGATCGACAGACCCTGTCAATCGCGACCGACAGACCTGTCGATCGCGATCGACAGACCCCACGACCGATTGACTGCCACGTAGGACCCTGTCAATCGCGATTGACACCGTCGATCGCGATCGACAGCCACGACCGACACCTCTGTCAGTCGCGATTGACACCGTCGATCGCGATCGACTGAATTTCAACGATTGATTGACTTTTTCGTGTAGCCACGTGTCCATCGCGACGGACACAACCCCGATCGACTGAATTTACGGCGAAAAACCCGGAAAAAGTGTCGATCGCGATTGACACCATCGATCGCAATTGACACCATCGATCGCAATTGACAGGACCCACGATCGACTCTGTCGATCGCGATTGACATTGTCGATCCCGATTGACGTGTCGATCGCGACCGACAGGCCCGACGGACACCTCTGTCAATCGCGATTGACAGACCTGTCGGTCGCGATTGACAGGCTTTTCGGCCAAAAAATTAGGGTTAACATTTCCAAGTCTTGGGGGAATTTTGGGCATAATTAGAGAATCATTAGTGATTTGTGAGGTCCCTACACATGTGATTTCGAGAAAAATCATGTGATCTGTCAGCCTGTTGAATCATGTTTTAGTCCCAAAACCCTGAACTAGCATAACTTTCTCATAACTTTCCCCGAGGTAGGAAAACTGAGGGATCTTTGGGATTGTTTTCCATAAAGGCAAAGGATAATTTGAGCTGGGAGTTACCTGCATGAAAGTGGTCTATTGTGTCATTTGAATCTAAGTCTTGAGCTAACCGTGGGACTTTTACAGGTCCAGTAGGAGCACTTGAGGGAATTCAAGCAAGAGTAAGTGCAAGCTTGGGAATACGCATCCTGGGCAAACCACGACAACAACACGAGGAAAGAAACTCAAGGTTGGAAAATCCTCAACTCCCTCTGTCAATTCCTAGCTTAGGCTAAGAACGACTAGTGATATGAGTAGGCCAGGGCGGCGATAGGCATCAATCAAGTTGAAGACTACCTATGCACTCAAGTTCAAGATTAAACATAATCTCTTCGTGATGCGATAACCTTAAAGGAAAGAATCTAACGTGGAACGATCAACTTACAGTGCGGAAATACACTCTAGTATACCTGACGACGTGATATCAGACAAGAGTATAAACACGGTAATCCACTAAAAAAGAATCAAGTAACTGATACAAAAGAACTCATCAACGAGGTTGTACTTGGGTAAATTTGGGCTATTCAATTAGGCTTATGAACCTTAGATCAGGGCGACATCTAGGGAGAGATAGACAAAGTCTTAGGTCTTCAGAGGCTAGTGTCAACCACACTGCTAGGTCTTGGGCCCAGCAGTTGAGCCACCACTCATACTACCCTAGCTCTGAGACGAGTGAATCAAAGATGTCTCAAGGCATGGACCGACCTACGGGAAGTTCAGGAGTGCCATACTTGCACAGGGTAGAAGGCCCGTACAAGACACAGCTGGAATACCTTAGGACCAACCGATTAGGTGCTAGCATCTATGAGGACGGCCTAGGAAGATCTGTGGTCCAGATTAAAAACCCTGACCAATCCATAGGACTAGAGCACCCAGCTGTCAAGTTTGAAAACGGAGCATACTTGGACAAAGAAGGAACCATATACGTAGTCACCAATCACCCAGATAGGACGGATGAATTCGGAAATGTGATCCCAGAAGCGGACTTAGGTGACCTAGAGCAAGGAAACATGGGTACAGAAGCCAGAACCCCTCGAGGCAAATCGGTTCTCACTAGGATTATCACACCAGAGTGGATTCCCAAGGATAATAAGAGCATAGATTTGCTCCTCAATCGAGAGACTGACGAAGCCTTTTGGAGGTATAAATCTGATCGGCCCAATGATATAGGAACAATCATAATCTATGAGTTTAAGGATCCAGATAGCCCAGGCAGAGTGACCTACGTAGATCACGCTTCAGAGAGGATCTTTGTGGTTACAGAACATGATAGACATGCTTACACTTGGAAGGGTGAATTCGTTTTCCCAACCAAGATCGAATGTGTCCTATGGTCACCCTGGAGCTGGAACATCCCAAGCTCATGGAATTCAAAGAGACAAAAGTAGAGATAGGCCAGAAGTAAGCTTTGCCAACCCAGGGGCAGAGAAAGAACGAGGACGAAAACAAACAGAGTAGAACCTGAGGTACTTAGAGCTCCCAGGAATCAAAGAAATGTGGATGAGTTCCCTCTACCACAACCTAGAGAGCACACAAGGACTCTGAGACCAACTCAGCTAGTTAAGTCCATGAAGAACTACTTTGATGGCACTAGAGATCCATACGATCATGTGGCTGAGTTTAGGCAAGTCTTGAGAGCTGAACAAGTGGAAGATCTATTCACGCAGTACAATGCCTTTGGTCTAACCCTTAGGAACACAGCCCTTACGTGGTTTCAACCATTGAATGAGAGGTAGTTCAGGAGCATAGACCAACTCCTAGAGGCTTTCATTATTGAATTCTCTAACAGTGGCATAAGGCATAATACCTCCTCATTGATTCACAGCTTCAAGCAAACCCCTCAAGAAACCGTGAGACTTGCAGGAAGAAGATTTAGGCAATACTTAGAAAGATGCCCTGTTTCGGAGCTACCCACACCAGCTAAGCAAGTGGCTCTATTCTTGGATGGATTGCTAAGTACCAAATTGAGATCTTATGTGTACTTGAAGGACCCTAGGACCATAGAAGAGTGTGTACGCATGTGCATTGACATCGAGGATAACCTAGGGGAGGAGTTAGAGCTTTCCAAGATATACAAAGATTCAGATAGTGCCTCTAGCCTCTCTTCCACGCAATCCACATCAATTGAGGAACTTGCAGAGAAAGTAGCTCAGAAAATAGGTGTCACTAGCAAACAGATCCCAAGGTTTGCCCCTGTGAAAAGATGCTATACTTGTGGTGGCGACCACATGGCGAATGTATGCCCCATTATGGCTCAACCCCAAGTAAATCCTAGTAGCCAGTACTACACCATAGAACGGAGGTACACCAATCACACCGTGCAAGATTGCCCCTACAATAAGCAAGCGGTTAGGCAAACCTACCCTCAACCATACCCTCAACAAGGCAGATAGCAGAGTCAACACCCACCACAACAGTATACTAGGCCTCAGCAATATTACCAACCACAATACCAGGCCCAACTGAGACCCCAGCCAGTGCTAGCACAACAACCACTTGCTCCTACTAATGTGATTCCGGTAAAGTATGTTGCTGCAGAAGAAAACCTGAATAGAGCTATAGTCCCTGTAACACCAGTGCTTTCAGAGAGTGATCCCAGTGACCATAGCTTCGATTTTACACATGTTGATAGCCCCCATGCTTACTACATGCAATCTCCTGAACATGGTGATTCTTACTATAGTGAAGAGCCAAATGAACCTAGTTGGGAGTCAGATTACACAAACGTCATGTATGCAAACCCCAACCCTAGACCTTAACTAAGGCAGTTAAGGCCTCCATTCCCAAGAGGACCATGCTACAGATGTCAGGGGGATCATCTCATTCGTGATTGTCCCTTACCTCCACCTACACAATCCCTGTTAGTGACGATCCAGGGCTTTTGCCAAGAATGTGGAAAGGAGCATCCCTTACGAGACTGCCCAAAGAATCCTAATAATATGCCAAAAATCACTCCCATTAACGTTATTGGGTTAGTAGTAGATCCCACAGGAAGTGTCACTTCCACTGCACCAATACAAGTGGTCACTAGAGCCCAAGCCTTACAGCAGAACCAAAGTGTAGGCCAGGAAAAGAGCCCAGATGTTAGTGAAACGGAGAGCATGACAAAGAAGAGGACTGGAGCTTGGAGAGATAATCGTGAAAGCATGAAAAGACAATGGGCAAAGAAAATGAGTGAACTTGAGGAAAGCCTAAGAGAAACTAAAGCCAGGATAACCGAACTCACAGCTCAAACTCCCTCTCACACTACCCCACCCCCATTATCTCCACCATTCCCATCTCCATCCGAACCGCCACCTTCCAACCCACCTCACCTAATCCCACCACTCCCAAGAGTAGGATCGGTCCTAGCAGATCCCACTCCCGAGGACTTAATCATGATGCTTAAAGCATATCAGGCCAGAATCCAAGAAGGGCCAAACGTAACTGATCATGAAAAGTGTCACCCTAGAGTAGAACTAGAGCTTGAACGAACCAAAATTTGTGCTAAGATGGTGGAACTGGCTCAGACCATGTTTGAAGCCAGTCGCCTATTTAACATCTCTAGTTCAGCGAAGACATAGTTGCACTTTGAAGGACTGTTAGAAAGAATAGAGAGGCTAATTGCACAATCAGAAAAGAAACCCGTCTCTCAACACAAGGACAAGGCAAGTGAAAGAGTAGGTCTTCCCGCCTAGGAAGCCTATGTGCCTGAAGCCTATGTGCCTAACTCTACGGAGCCGGACACATCTTCTTCTATGAATCGGTTCACACCAGAATTCCTACGAGAGATTCAAGAAGACAAATGGGCTAAAGAGAGTGAAGTCCCTCCTCCCATTGAGCTTGTGGATGATGCACACGACCAATTCCCACAAGACATCCCATCCATTTATGAGGAGCAGGAGAACACCCAATCTCAGGAAAGATTAGACTTTGAGTCTAACTCTCTGCAAGAATTACCCCACTTCACAGGCCCATGGGAAGCTAAGTCCACGTGCATGAGAGCACCCACGGTCATGGTACGAAATGAGGACTCAGTCATACCTAGGAACACAGAGGTAGTGAAAAACACTAAAGTACAGTGCAACCTCACCTTAGAAGAGTTACTCAAAGTAAGGCCAGAGCTATGGAAACATGTAGCCAAACAAGTACCAGAAATAGTCAAACCTCGTTCCCAGGTAGGATCCCAGAGAACAGTGCCATAAATACCATTGGACAAGATAGGAGACATGAGTGAGGGCGAAGAGGGAAACACATATCTTCCTATCACCCATCAAGGATACACCACCAAGGCCATTCTAGACTCAGGTGCAGGTGTTGCAATTGCTACCACTTCCCTATGGAAGCGTTGGGGCAAGCCAGCACTCAGGCCCACGAGGATGAAATTGCAAATGGCCGATGGTCACATAGAGAGACCCCTAGGGTTGTTAGAAGGAATAACTCTCACCACCTGTGGTGTTGAGTTTGAGCATACTTTCGCCATATGTGATCTCAGCAAGAATCATGCCTATGAGATGATTTTGGGACGACCCTTTATGCGACAGTTGCAAGTGGTACAGGACTGGGGAACCAATTCCTTGTACCTACAACACTTAGGTGTTACGACCAAAGTAAATCTCAAAGATTACTCTCATAGGGATGTCCCTCCTATCCAATGGAATCCCATCCATAGAGCCAAAGATGATACAGAATCGGTGCATTCCATAGGATCAAGATCCTCATGGATGCATGAAGACACCCACTTATGGATGTGCAAAGTGGCAGTAGAAGAGGAGAAGAGAGGAAAAGCCAGAGAGGTAGGTGGAAAAGAAACACATAGATCAATTCAAGACCCAGCCTATGCACTTGTAGTCTTTCCTGACGAAGAATTTGAACCCCACGGCTGGGCAGAAATCCTAGCAACAATGGATGTAGCCATCAATGAAGAACAATGGACACCTCACTGTGATGAAGATGGCTATGACATTTCAGTCTTCTCCATAGAGCCGATCATGGGAGAGGCAGTGTTAGAAGAATGCGAACCTAGCCCTGATGCAGTTGAGGATGCGAGTGACTCTGATCTAGAGTCAATCGTTATGGACCCACCTTTTGCATC
Organism: Ceratopteris richardii; assembly: GCA_020310875.1. NCBI lineage: Eukaryota > Viridiplantae > Streptophyta > Polypodiopsida > Polypodiales > Pteridaceae > Ceratopteris > Ceratopteris richardii. The sequence continues at coordinate 134,505,195 of CM035427.1, read as the reverse complement.
AGATGAAGAATACTTCTATGAAGTAGAATTTCAACCCCAGAGGTATGGAGAGCTTACAAATGATGTAAGGCTAGCCACACATGTGACCCCGAAGGAAGAAGGAAAGAAAAGAAAGAAGAGAGAAGTCACACCAGAAGAGGAAGAATCTTTGTTTGAGGTCCCAGAAAATTTTAAGAAGTATGAGATAGATGACAGGAGAGTCATGATCAGAATGCCTAAACGAGAGGCGCAATCAGGGGAGGCCTATGATAACAAAGAAACCACCAAGAAAATAGTGGTAGCCATAGAGGAAGGAGAAGAGAGATGCACTTACATAGGACATGACCTGACGGAAGAAGAAGAGCAAGCATTGATAGCCTTGCTAAGAGAATACAGAGATGTATTTGCTTGGAGTTACAAGGATTTGAAAGGCATGGACCCTGACATATGCTCTCACACATGATCCCCATGACCTCAGATGCCAAACCTTCTAAGCAAAAGCCATACACATATAATGATAATTACGCTGCCAAGATCAAAGAGGAGATAGACAGACTGGTTGAAGCTGGATTTATCTATGAAATTGAGCACACTGAATGGGTATCCCCCATTGTATTGGTGCCCAAGAAGAATGGCAAACTACGTGTGTGCATTACCTTGAAGAAGGTTAATGCAGCCACAATTCGAGATAACTATCCGCTTCCTATTACTGAGCATCTCTTAGAAAGAGTAGCAGGCAAGGAAGTGTACAGCTTCCTTGATGGATTTTTGAGCTAGAATCAAGTAGCCATAGCTCCAGAAGATTAGCATAAGACGGCTTTTGCCACTGAGTGGGGCATATTTGCTTTCCGGGTAATGCCATTTGGGCTTACCAACGCACTAGCTACCTTCCAGAGGCTGATGTGCCATGTATTTAAAGAGTTCCTGAGGAAGAACTTAGAAGTCTTTGTGCTCATTCCAACATTAGGCAAACCCATATTCCTGAACTCAGACAAATCTTTGACAAATGTAGAGAATATCAAGTCTGCCTGAACCCAGAAAAGTGCGTTTTAATGGTCAGGCAAGTGAAGATTCTAGGACACATAGTGTCAAGAATGGCATATCCACTGATGAAGAGAAAGTAAGAGCCATAGCCGAGTTACCTAGGCCAAGGAACATCAAGGAAGTACAGGCTTTCATGGGACATTGTGGTTACTACCGCCGGTTCATTCACATGTATGCAGTCATTGCAAAACCCATGTATGGACTTTTGACTAACTTTGAGTGGACTGATGAATGTGAGAATTCCTTCAATGAGCTTAAACAGCGATTATGTTCAGCACCAATCTTGACCACTCTAGATTGGAATAAGCCTTTCCATGTTCATGTGGATGCATTTAATTATGCTATCGGGTGTGTACTCGCGCAACCTACTAGTGAAGGTAATATGGATCTTCCAATTGCCTATGCTAGTAGACAATTGAATGCTGCTGAACGGAACTACACAACCACCAAACGAGAAGGATTAGGCATGGTATATGTAGTTAAAAAGTTTAGACATTACTTGCTTGCAAATAAGTTCAAATTTTTTACTGATCATCAGGCCCTGTTGTACTTGGTGAACAAGCCATGCAATACAGGAAGATTAGTAAGATGGTTTCTCTTACTAATGGAATATGATTTCGAGGTTGTGGTAAGGAAAGGGAAGACTCATTTGAGAGCAGATCATCTATCTAGGCTCACATCAGGAGAAGCCCCACAAGGAGTGTCAAATGACCTTCCTGATGCTTACTTGTTTAATTTGGAAGTGGTGCCACAGTGGGCTAAGCCACTAGTGCCAGTATTGACATACGGGCCTAACCACCCAGTAATAAACACACAGGATAGAGAGGTAGTAAAAGCCCAAAAGTATCACATCGTGGCAGGTAGTATGTACAAACACACAGATCAAGGGATCTTGGCTTGTTGTGTGGAAGAGGATGAGTACGCTAAATGGTTGCAATTAGCACATGTAGGTGCATTAGAGCAACACTACTCAAAACACCGAACCCTACAGACATTAAGGAGACTCGGAGTGCATTGGCCGACTATGGAAGCTGATGTCCAGAAATTATGCAAGGAATGCCCAATCTGTTGCACTAAACCACCTGTGGAACATGCCACTCTTTATCAAGTGTCCATAGTGCCAGATTGGAGTGAACCACTAGTATCCTTCCTGAGGATGAAAACATCCCCTCCAGACATGACTCTGGCTAGGAAAAGGAGTTTAGAACAAGAAGCCCAGGATTACTCACTCATTGGTGATAATCTATACAAGCGTGGTAAGGATAGTTACCTGAGACTATGTGTCCATGAGAGTGAATATCTCAAGATCTTGGAAACTGCTCACCAGGGTGTAGCAGGAGGACACTTTGGACCAGATCGGGTGACCAAGGCAATACTATTTGCAGGCTTCTGGTGGCCAACCCTTCACATGGATGCACATACCTATGTGAAACGGTGTGATGTGTGTCAAAGAACTCAGTATCCTATACGCAAAGATGAGATGCCCCTGAAACCTATGATGGGTGGACGTGCATTCTCTAAGTGGGGAATAGACTTTGTAGGTCCTATTAATCCCCCCAGCCAAGGGTTCACATGCTGAATACATCAATGTTTCCACAGACTATCTAACGAAATGGGTAGAGGTAAAAGCTACGACAAAGAATGATGCTCAGACAACTGCTAAATTCTTGTTTGAGAATGTATTCACAAGATATGGGTTACCTATAGCGCTAGTCAGTGACAGAGGCACTCACTTCTTGAATGAAGTTATTGAAAATCTGCTCCAAGACTTCTTGGTAGTACATAAGAAGTCCGCCCCTTACCACCCTCAAGCACCAATAAGATCTTATGCAATATATTGACGAAATTAGTGAACAATAAACGCTCTGATTGGGACAAACAGCTACACCATGTTGTTTGGGCATACAGAGTTACCTATAAAACATTACTCCAAGCCACACCCTTTCAAATGGTTTTTGGCCAGAATGCAGTGCTACAATTGGATTTTTTGATACCAACCTTGAAAGTAGCACAAGAGCATGATTGGACAGGCCATGACTTGTCCTCTAGAATCTTCGATCTTGAACGATTAGGTGAAACTCGATTGAGGGCTGCAGCAGGAAATTTATGCAGCCAAGAAGAGGCAAAAGGCATATTTTGATGCACACGTGAAGGATAAGGGCTTGAAAGCAGGAGACCTAGTCCTAGTCTACACCTTGAAGCAACATGCGCGGAAGTTAGAAAAGAGAGGTTATGGGCCAATGATTATCAATAGGATCTCCACAAGTGGAGCAGTTCAACTAGCCACACTAGAGGGTGATATTCTACCTAGTTACATCAGTGGATGCAGAGTCAAGTTATATCAAGAACCCCTGACTGAAGAGATGCTAAATCGACTCAACACTGCCAAGAAACGTAAAGAAGAAGATAAACGAATTCGAGAAGAAGCACAAGCAGAAGCCTTAGAACACATTCGACGAATGAAATTGAGGAGACAAGGTAGAGACCAGCCTATGTCTGACACTCAAGAATCACTAGGCTATCCCATGGCCATGTACGAGGCTTCAGGTGGCCATTCCCATAGAATAATCGATCGACGGCCTTTTATAACCTTAGATATAGGACAAGGAAAGAGTGCAAGGACTGTAAGAGCCTTGATTGACTCAGGTGCAGCCACTAGTGCTGTTAAATTGTCTTACTGTCAAGAGTCGAAATTAACTGTCAGTCCTATAGAAGCATATCTCATAGGATTGGGAGGTGTGGAAACCCCTTGCATGGGCGAGGTGGAACTTCCCCTCTATATTCAAGACGAAGTAATGATAGTCAAAGTACTAGTGTGTCAAGATGAAGACCTCACTGAGCCTCTTGTCTTGGGTCAGGACTGGATCTATGATCATGCAGTCAACCTAAACCTAAGGAGTGGACTTCTTCAGGTATGGGTAAATCATAGCCGAATTACAGTTGAATTGGAAAATGAGGCACTCAAGGAACTAGGTAAAGCACGAACTCCTGGTCCTTCCAGGGGTGCACATGAAGTTGACAATGCTATTCTTGTCCAAAACTGTATGATGCAGAAAGAGGATTGTCTCAACAACGGAGTCAAGGATAAGACGGCACTCCCTTCTTTTCCAAAGGCCAGAAGGATGCAGCAACCAACGGCAGATCAAATACAGAGAAAGCAGAGCACTACCTATACTGGAAGCCAAAAAAAGGAGCAAAGCAGATTGTTTCAGCCGTTGAAACAAGTATGGAGGCGGAAAGGCGAACACCCTGTTGCGACCAGGCCAGCCCCACGGCCAAAACCTCTTATTAGTAATCAACAACACGATACTAATAAGAAGTTTTTCATAAATTCTTCTACGAAAGTGAAGTCTATTTGGGTACCCAAGAAGTCAATGAAGGCCAGCCCACAATCACGACAAATCTGGGTGCCTAAGGCTTGCGTGCGGGCCCAAATAGCTACACCAAGGCCACACCCGGTACAACATGTTTCACTCACTCGAACATCTGAAGTCCAATCTTACACATCACGCACAGACACATATCCTTCCATGAGCACAAGTAGAATCACTAGTAAATGGGTCCCTAAAAAGCCCCAGTTTCAAGTAGATACCCCTATCACACTGTCCAGAGTCTCCACAAAATCAATATCAAAACCCATCCACTGCATTTGGCAACCTAAAACTTGTCATAAACCCCCGGACCCCAGTTGTAAATCCTTGTCCACCTACTAACTATGTCACTCTCACACTACATCGTTCCGCGTAGTTCTTAGGCCTACCCAATACCTAACTACACACACAAGCACCGAGCACTTACTAACCCCCTAATCTCTCCCGAATCTCATGTTAATGTTGTAACGGGGACAAAACGGTTCTATCTTGTCCTTTACAATGTTAACACATATTTCTATATTCTCACAGAGTCACGATGCAAGAAGTAACATGGCAGATACGGCAGGAACTAGCTCTCAGGAAGGCACAAGCCCCCAAGTCGTGGACATTGAAAGTCTCCCAGTTGAAGAGGAATTGAAGGAACGCCCTGTGGCATTAAGGGCATTACATGCCATACCGGTTCAGAACCCTCCACAAGGGCACACTATGCCAGTCAGTAAAAACTCTCATTGGTTCAGTGATGTGGCAGGAACCCTAGGTGAAGGCACTTATATGTGTGGAGGCCGAGATAGAATTCAATGGGCGTTGGGGCAGGTATCACTTTTTCACCAGGGAATTTGAGAGACTGCAGAATAATGAAGGACTGAAACCTATATGGAAGAAGGCAGGACTCTACGAGTACTTCAAATTCCAGTTGCCAAAGCCGGATTTTCTAAGATGCTCTTATTTGATTAGCACCCTCACTCCGAGCAAAGACAAAAAGGGATACAACTCCTTTGTCCTCCCATCTCTCACAAGGGGCAATGAGCTCAAGCGTTTCAGATTAACTATCAACTTGGTAAGGGGAGGCTCTAGACATGAAAGGTATGCACATTCCTACGGAGAAAGAGACTATGGTCCCCGACAATATGAAGAACAGGAATCTGACAAAGTTAAAAGACATGGTGGCAATGACGCCTACAATCGCTATTCATTTGCGAATGGTCATGCAGCACTTTGCATTTCCCGCCCAAGAGAGGTTCACAATGCCACCTTAAAAAATATGGTTTAGTTTATACTTGGCTGATGCCTTTGATTTGACAATCAACATGCCCCACTGGATTATCGACCAAATCCACTTGGCTCATCAAAGGTGGTACAAAAAACAAAAATCTGTACTGTATGGATGCTGTGCTCTGACCAGGATTGTGTATAGATGTCTCGCGTATGATGTACCAGTGCAAAGGGCACTCATTTGGACCAGGGTACAAGAGTTTCAGCGCCGATTATCCTCCAAAGGACCACCATCCAAGAAAATGAGAGGCGCCGTTCAGATGCCCTACGCACAAGCCCGCGGCGCGACATTGACTCCAGAGACCACTCCACGACTTCCAAGGCGGGTGCAACCCTTCACTATAAGATTACCAAGGCACAGCACTGACGGACCTAATCTGGTGTTCCCACCCGTACCAACCGACCTAGAGTTTCCTCACAGATTCACTTTAGAAGACCTAACTGATGAGGAGGTAGCCAAAATCATCGATGCTGTTAATGCAGAAGTTGAGGCAGAACAAGCTAGTGGGCAAAAAACGGCTACAGACCAACCCCATACCAGACAACCAGATGTCGTCGATGGAGAGGGTGAAGAAGAAGGAGAACAAGAGGAGGAACACGAGAAGCAATCAAATGAAGAAGAGCAGGAATATGATCAGGAAGCTCTACAGGTACTTGAAGGGGCCCCAACTTATACAAAAGCATTGAAAAAGCTCTATGACACCATGAACAGAGTTCAAGAGCAACATAGACTGTCCCTAGCAGCAGGCAAGGCCCTTATGAATCAGATCCTTGAGGAGGAAGGCGTCGACGAGCAATACCGTGCCACCCTTGACATGATATCTGAGGCATTAGGCGTCCCTGAAACACTGCATACCGCCCTTGCACAAGCACGAAGAACGGAACGAAGATATGGCAGACGCCCCCCTCGAGCAGGAAAGCAGATGAATGTACTAGTATCAGAACCACAAGGCACATCCACAACCACGGGCACCACACACACTGTCCACGATACTGAGGATGCCCATGTATCAAGTGAACCTACATCACCCCCTTTGCCACCCCTGCCTCCAACTCCACCACATTCACCTCCCACAACCATTGTAACCACGACCGTCACCGCCTCCGAGTCCACTACCCATACCGAAGCACAGACCGTCACACAACCCACACACCCTATCTCCACTTCCTTTGTCTATACGGCCACTGAAACAGTTCCAATCGCTGCCACAGAAAATCTCAACCCCCCGATCACACTCCCCGGCAGTTCATATTCACAATTGCACACACCACTGTACACTTTCACCACTATCACCGCACCCACAATTCCAATATTCACAGTCACTCCCACTACTACATCCACCGTTGATTTTATGGACATCTCACCCACCTCAGCACCCCTCCCTCCCCCCATACCCCCAACATCTCCCATACCCCCACCTCCCACATCACCATTTTCCAGCACCGTATCCACACTTCCATTTCCCTTCCCCTTTCCCTTCCCCTCTGCATTCAACACCCTACCCGCATCCACTCCTATCAATAATGTATTTAATAATATGTATCAGTGTATGTCGCAACTGCAACAACACTACCAACATCTTGATAACCAACACACATGACTCTTTCGAAGCCATGAGGAACTTCAACTCCGATTCATTGATCTCAAAAGGGAAAAGCGGCTACTACAACAACAACATGCCACTTTACAGGAACAACATGAACATTTAGTAGCCAATCCACCCCAGTCAGATGCAGAGGAAAGACAACATATGGATGAATTGCTACACTCCCAGATAACGGAGAATCTCAAACTTAGACGCAACTTGGCCCTCCTACGAAAACACATGTCTACAGCTCTCGAAGAGAATAAATGGCTGCAGAAACAGAATGAAGAGAACTTGGAAGCAGCCATGGAGAGTTCCCCGTAGGAAATCGACCTAGAAAAATTCAAGGCCATTCCCTCAGAGAATATGAAAACTGTGTTAGAAACCCATGCCGACCTCCTGGAGGCCCATGCAGCGTTAGAACGAGAAAGGGATGATCTACTTAAGCAACTGGCAACTCAGCAGGAGTCACCAAGCAAAGCCACAGCCACAGACGACACATCCGAAGAAGTCACAAAACTCAGGGTAGAACTCGAAGAATTATGCAGCAAAGTCATGCAATACGAACGTCAGCCCTCTCCCCTTGTCGAGCCCGAGCCTCAAGATCTAGTGCCAATCGAGATAGAGGAAACTTTCGAAGACCCGTATGTTCCCATGCTTGCACCAGGGGGCAAGCAAACAGACGAGGGCATGGACACCATTGAAATAGAGGCTCCTGAATGGATGCAGAAGTTGGAAAAAGTGGCCACAACCCATGATGATAGGGTGGCAGTCCAGATAGCATCTATGTCACGCTTGGAAGAGGTAGTCATAAAATTGGACTATTTTAGGAACCTCTCTCATCATAGGTGGATCAGCACATCCGACGATTTGTACTTCTGTGTCTTAATGGCGGACTACAATGCCGAAATAAAGCAACATACCTCAAAGGAACCAACCTCCGCCACACAATTCCACCGGAAGACATCCCAACGAGTGCCAAGCAGGGAAATATTCATCAACCAATGTGGAGGATTCATCTACTGGAAACCTACCCAGAAATGGTAAGAACATGGAATAACATGCCCTTGTACATCAAATACAATCCATGTTACTGCCCTGTATTTAGAAGAAGGTCATGGCCGGAATACACAAAAACTGTGCTGACAACCAAAGGATGCGAGAAATGGCTCAATTATGTTTACTTAGCACCACCCAAAGGCCAACCTACCATAGGATATATGATCTCGACGATTCGGCATTGGGGGGTCAGGTTTAAAAATGTACCAGATGTCATGGCCCAAATGTGCCTTAAAATTTTTGAACTCATGTTGGTTACCTTCAGGACTTTCAAAAAATGTCAAGGAGCCCCATCTATCAGCTCTTGGATTTAGTGAAGGTAATCAGGACCTCGTCTACGACCTGAGTGCAACACCATCTATTAATGTTGTATATGCATGGCATGCGCGCATCAAGTATCTACCAGCCTGCTTCAAACAAACGTTTGAAGAAATGTTCGTCACGGGATTCTGGGAATATCATTCAGAGATATTCATTCCCAGACCATCACATTTATTGTAGTTGTTTGCAGTGGAACAAGCTCTTCATTCAGAAAAGTTACGTATACCACATCCAGAGGTTCCCGGGCCGGTAGATTGGGATGCTCTACTCACGGACTTGGCCAAAGGGTTGCAGATTGCAGAACATCACTTAGCACAAGACGTTGTTGAGTACTACATCCAACGACCCACCCAACAAGGGTCTGTCAGGGACGATAGACGCGAGAGAGGGGGGGGGGTGTTGGAACTGAAGGACTCACTAGGCAAGGAAGCTTAAGAAGGGAGTCAGAGAGAAGAGAAAGTACAAGCAGACAAAGCAGTCAATGACGATCTGGCAAGTAGGCCAATATTTTTTCAAGACATTTATGCACATAAGAGAGGTGGACACAAGGAGAAGGAGCAAGTAGGGAGCTCCAGGAAATGTATGTCAAAATGTTAGAAGAAATCCCTACAACAATAGTGATTTTCATCACTAAAAACCCTTGTAAATACATTTCACATTTTTGTAGCTCCATTTTGTGCAAGCCAAGGAGTCCTTGAGCTTGAGGAGCTTTAGAAGTATCTACCTGTCAGTTTTTGTGAAGAGAGATGGTGGATGCAATCCAAAGATGAGTAGGTGCCGCTACAACCAGCTTCACACCAGCCAACTGAGACTTCAAAGTTGATTAGTAGACCCTTTGAGCTTCCTAAATCCACCAAAATATCAGCCAAGTACTTTGGAACATGTATCCCAAAAGTTTAAGTCAAGACCGACAAGTTGCGAAATGACTAGCTCCCAAAACTTGCTATTTTTGGACATACACCTGCTGGAAAAAATGAACAGTGCTCTCAACCTGGAAGGAATTAGAAAAATTCCTTTTGGGCATAGCAAATAGACTTAGCAAGCTTCCTATTCCAAGTTAAAACACTTCAAATGATGGACTGAGCACTGAGAACAAGTTTCATCAAGTTCTGGAACATTCCCACAATTCTCGGGGCTCTGCAGAGATAGACCAGTAAGCAGTAAAATGCAGATATCTCCAAAAGTATAAATCCAATGACCTTGAAAATTTACAGGTAGAAACTAGACAGTGAGAGCTATCCAACGCACTTTAAAACACTGAAAAAAGTTCAGTAAAACTCGAGATATGACCTTCTGAAGTTACTGCTCTGAGTGAGTATAGCAGAGAACAAAACAGAGAGGTAGATGATAATAAATGTATAGATTCACATATGATTACAACCACATTGGCAATGAATCTTTGCACAATGGGAGTAGAATGATAGAGCTATGGAGTAAGCTCTTCAATCTCTACAAAATGACATGAAGTGGTCACGTACAAGGCTTGCTAATCGCCTCTTCCTTTTTGCTCCTTTTATAGCTATTCTTGGAGGGAGTTTTGAATTCGAATTCGAATGGCTCCACCTAAAAGTGATCCCCAAAGTTAGGAGAGATTCCCTCAGCTCAAAAATTCGTGATTTTGGTAGTTGGAGCCACGAATTTGCTTTTACATCATGGATGAGGTAAGCCATCCTTTTCCTTTTTTCTTTTTCCATTTACAAGAGATAAAATGTACTCTTTTACAAGAGGTGTTCACATGACTACTCATGTGAATTACAAATGAGGATAATATCAAGCATATCAAGCATGTAGGCTTGGGCAAAATGCACCAACAGCTCCCCCTCAAGCCTAACATGCTTGGCCTCCAAATAAGTCTTCAATTGTCCTTGATTTCCTGCAAGCCAATCATCAACTTGAATCTACTTAACTTCATACCATCAAGAGCTTTCGTCAACATGTCTGCACATTGCATATCTGTAGAGACATAGGATAGTTGAATATCCTTGCTCAATAGCTTCTCCCTTACATAATGGTAGTGGACTTCAATATGCTTGGTTCTAGCATGGTATACCGGATTAGCTGCTAGATGTAGTGAGCTTGTGTTGTCACCAAAAATGTGAGGTGTTGAAGAATGAAGTCCAAGATCTGTGTACAAAGATTTTAACCACATGATTTCTTGAGTTGCATTAGCCAAACCTCTATATTCAGCTTCAGTAGAAGATAATGCCACGGTTGGTTGCTTCTTCGATGACCAAGAAATGATTTTTGAACCTGCAAATGATATATACCCTGATGTGCTTCTTCTATCATCTTTAGATCCGGCCCAATCTGCATCTGAGTAGACCTTTAGCTCAATATCTGAAGTATATGAATAAAACAAACCTTCATTCATGGTCCCCTTTAGGTACTTGAGGACTCGCTTGGCCGCTTCCATATGTGGTCTTCTCGGCTTATGCATAAACTGACTCAATATGCTAACACTATAGCATATATCCACCCTTGTGAGTGTTGCATAGTTCAAACTTCCAACCAAGCTTTGATAGCTTGTGATGTCTTCAATTGGCTCTCCTTCATAAGCACTAAGCTTATGATTTTGCTCCATAGGTGTACCTGCACACTTTGTATTTTCCATCTTGAACTTGACGAGCATGTCATGGACATACTTCCTTTGTGTGATGTATATACCTGAATCTGTGTAGATCAACTCCAATCCAAGAAAATAAGTGAGTGGTCCGAGGTCACTTATTTTGAACTCCTCCTTCATTTGACTCTTTACCTGTTTGATTCCTTCAAGATCATTGCCTGTGATAATAATATCATCAACATACACACATAAATAGATCACTTCAGATCCATTCCTCTTTATGAACAAAGAGGTATCCGCCTTGCTAGCTTTGAATCCTTGGTCCTGCAAATAAGTAACCAATCTGAAATTCCAAGCTCTTGGAGCTTGCTTCAATCCATACAAAGCTTTCTTTAGTTTGCATACATAGTTAGGATGATGTGCATCCTCATATCCAGGAGGTTGTGCCATATACACTTCCTCAGAAATCCATCCATTCAAGAAGGCATTCTTTACATCAAGTTGATAAAGATTCCAATTTCTAGATGCAGCAAGACTTATGAGAACCCTAATTGTAGGCATTTTTGCAACAGGAGAGAAAGTCTCCTCATAATCAATACCATGGGTTTGAGCAAACCCTTTAGCAACTAACCTTGCTTTGTGTCTATTTATACTTCCATCTGGATTCCTCTTGATTTTGTATATCCATCGAGATCCGATTATCTTCATAGATGGCTTGTTAGGTACAAGCTCCCAAGTGTCATTCTCCTTCAAGGCTTCCATTTCTTCATCCATTGCATCTCTCCAAGCTTTCTTGCTTTGTGCTTCTTCGAATGTGGTAGGTTCTTCATTGGTTGAATCCTTTGCAATGTAGATTGAGTGCTTGGTGACCAAAGAAGTATCATAACCAAACCTCTCTGGTTTCTTCTTCTCCCTCGAAGACCTTCTAAGTGGTTGATGTGAGCTCTCGGGTCCATATGTAGCATCCTGCATCTTTGCTTTACCTTTGTTCTTCCATAGCTTTAGTCTTTCCAAGTCTTCTAGGTCAATCTCCGAATCACTTTCTTCAATCTGCTTTGGCTCCTTTGGTTGAAGTGATGGAAAATCTTCATCCAAGTCATATGGCAGCTTCACTTTCCTGTCATCATCAAACCATGATTTGTTTTCATCAAAAATTACATCTCTACTCACAGAAAATCCTTTATTGGTTGGATTGTACAATCTATATCCTTTTTGGTTTTGATCATAACCAATGAATACACACTTCTCTGCCTTGGGATCCAATTTCCCTCTTACTTGAGAAGGAATGTGAGCATAGGCTAAGCATCCAAAGATTTTACAATGCTCTAGACTAGGTCTTCTTCCATTCCACACTTCATATGGAGTGGTTCCATCTAGTGACTTAGATGGAAGTCTATTTATGAGATATGTGGCTGTAGACACAGCCTCTACCCATAGGTAGTTCGGCAATCCCTTTTCATTGAGCATGGACCTTGCAGCTTCGACAATAGCTCTGTTCCTCCTCTCTGCTACACCATTGAGTTCGGGTGTATACCTTGTAGTGACTTCCCTTTTAATGCCTCTTTCATGCAAGAAGGCATCAAATTCAGAAGAGAAGTATTCTCCTCCACCATCTGATCTGAGTCGTTTCAAAGTCCTACCTGTTTGGTTTTCAACAAGAGCAATATACTTCTTAAAGCAATTAAACACTTCATCCTTGTGCTTCATGAAAAACAGAATGGTCCACCTGCTACAATCATCTATGAAAGACACATAATATCTTGAGCCTGATATAGATGGCTCCTTACTTGGACCCCACACATCCGTGTGCACTAGATCCAAAGGATTTTGATACATATATCCTTTCTTATTGAAAGGTTGTCTATGAGCCTTGCCGAGTTGACAAGCTTCACACTTATAAATCATGTGTTGCCTTGTGATATTAGGCAAACCAAGTACACTTTGGTCCCTGCAAATCTGTTTGAGTGTCCTCTCACCAATGTGAGCAAGCCTTTTGTGCCATATCTCCAACTCTGTTAGAGTTTGAGATCCATAGCTAAACAAAGCTATGTTCTTTGTATCTTCCACTTCAAAAGTGAAAAGCCTTCCTGTCTTTTCTCCTTTGGCAATCCTTCGAAAGCCTTGCCTTGGGTCTTCAACATATGCTCCAAATCGATTGAATCTAACCTGCAATCCTTTTTCAACAATCTGTCCAACACTTATTAAATTTTTGGTAATTGTAGGGACATACAAGACTTTGCTTAAGAGGTTCATATTCCCATCTGATGTCTTCACATTACCTATCTTCTCCACTGAGTGCTTTGTGTCATCTCCTGTCTGCACTTCATGCTTGTTATGAGGATCTTCCAAATCAGAAAGTAAAGCCACATTTCCTGCTACATGGTTCGAGCATCCCGAATCAATGTAAAATATGTGATCATCATCCTTACCCTTCTTTGTTGATAGATTCATAATCAATAATGAATCTTCTTGACTTTGGTCCTCTGCATAGTTATTGTAATCTCTTCTTCCTCTATGGCCACTTTGATAGTTGTTGTTGTTGTTGTAATTGTTGTTGTAGTAGTTGTTGTTGTTGTAGCCTCCATTGTACCTACCTCTATTTGATCCATAGCCACCTCTATTGAATCCTCTTCCTCTTGAGTTCCTTGGATTCCTGAAACATTCTTCAGTAGTATGGTTAGATAAGCCACATATGTTGCAAGGTTGAGATGATTGGAATCTCCCCCTGCCTTGCTTTCCACCTCTGCCTCTTCCTCTAGCTCTTCCTCTACCTGCAAAGTTTGCTTGGAAAGAGCTTCCTTCATCTTCATTCTTCCTATTCTTTGACTTGTCCTTGACCTTAGCTTTATCAGAATATAAGGCAGAAGTTTGATTACCTCTTGAGGACTCACCACCTTTGCTAATCTTTGCTTCATGAGTGAAGAGTTGGCCCATGAGTGTGTTGAGGTCGGGTACATGCATATCCATGTATAAATCCATGGCTGTTGTGAATGACTCCCACTTATCGTCTGCTTTGATTCCATTCATGATTTGTCTTATGATTTGCTCCTCTTCAATTACCTCTCCAATGCTTCCAAGTTGGTCGGAAATCTCCTTCATCTTTGTGACATAATCAGTCACATTTTGCTTCGGGCTTTTCTTCATTGTTGTGAACTCCATCCACAATTGGTTCTTCCTTGCTCGAGTGTTGGAAGAGAAGAAAGAAGCAAGTGCATTCCAGGTTTCTCTTGATGTCTTGCATCCCTTGACATGAGGTAAAAGAAAATCAGAGATTGAGTTTAGAATATAAGACCTTGCAAGTGCATCCTTCGAACACCAATTCGAAAGTCCTTCCACTTCTTCATATGATGGTTGCCCTTTGTTCCTCATGGTTGGCATTGCTTCATCTCCGGATATGAATCCATATAGATTCCTTCCTTGAAGGTAAGCCTCCATCCTTAGAGACCATGCCGGGTAGTTGTTTCGATCCAATTTGTCAATTGTTGATGGAAATCCATCTCCCATGTTGCTTGACTATGCTCTGATACCACTGTGAAGAGAGATGGTGGATGCAATCCAAAGATGAGTAGGTGCCGCTACAACCAGCTTCACACCAGCCAACTGAGACTTCAGAGTTGATTAGTAGACCCTTTGAGCTTCCTAAATCCACCAAAATATCAGCCAAGTACTTTGGAACATGTATCCCAAAAGTTTAAGTCAAGACCGACAAGTTGCGAAATGACTAGCTCCCAAAACTTGCTATTTTTGGACATACACCTGCTGGAAAAAATGAACAGTGCTCTCAACCTGGAAGGAATTAGAAAAATTCCTTTTGGGCATAGCAAATAGACTTAGCAAGCTTCCTATTCCAAGTTAAAACACTTCAAATGATGGACTGAGCACTGAGAACAAGTTTCATCAAGTTCTGGAACATTCCCACAATTCTCGGGGCTCTGCAGAGATAGACCAGTAAGCAGTAAAATGCAAATATCTCCAAAAGTATAAATCCAATGACCTTGAAAATTTACAGGTAGAAACTAGACAGTGAGGGCTATCCAACGCACTTTAAAACACTGAAAAAGGTTCAGTAAAACTCGAGATATGACCTTCTGAAGTTACTGCTCTGAGTGAGTATAGCAGAGAACAAAACAGAGAGGTAGATGATAATAAATGTATAGATTCACATATGATTACAACCACATTGGCAATGAATCTTTGCACAATGGGAGTAGAATGATAGAGCTATGGAGTAAGCTCTTCAATCTCTACAAAATGACATGAAGTGGTCACGTACAAGGCTTGCTAATCGCCTCTTCCTTCTTGCTCCTTTTATAGCTATTCTTGGAGGGAGTTTTGAATTCGAATTCGAATGGCTCCACCTAAAAGTGATCCCCAAAGTTAGGAGAGATTCCCTCAGCTCAAAAATTCGTGATTTTGGTAGTTGGAGCCACGAATTTGCTTTTACATCATGGATGAGGTAAGCCATCCTTTTCCTTTTTTCTTTTTCCATTTACAAGAGATAAAATGTACTCTTTTACAAGAGGTGTTCACATGACTACTCATGTGAATTACAAATGAGGATAATATCAAGCATATCAAGCATGTAGGCTTGGGCAAAATGCACCAACAGTTTTCACATTTTTTAGACTTCGTTTGAACCTCCAAATAGGGTAGAGAACCTAATTTTTAACTAGGCCGGACACTAGGTCTGGACAAGGCCAAAACCTAGTCAAAAACTATAAATAGAGCTAGAGAGCTCATTTTTGGGGGTAGCTTGTAATAGTTTTGAACTTGTATGAGCTTTTTGAAAGTAATCTAAGAATTCCATTGCTTCTCACTCTTTGTCTTGCCGTGTGTGTGCGTGTGTGTGTATGTGTGTGCATGTTTGTGTGCTTCTCACTCACGCACTTGTGCCTCTGCTTGCTCGAGGTCTTCATACCATCCTCACGTCTTCCCGGATTGACATTAAAGGAGGTGCTACTCATCACTGAGCTACACCAGTGTGTCACGATAGGTGGAAGTGTCGCGATAGGTGGCGGTGTCGCGATAGGTCGGTGTGTCGCGATAGGTCAAAGTTTCACGATAGGTGGAAGTGTCGCGATAGGTGGAACTGTCGCGATAGGCAGAAGTGTCGCGATAGGTGGAGGTGTCACGATAGGTCGAGGTGTCGTGATAGGCGGAAGTGTCGCTATAGGTCGAGGTGTCGCGATACTTGGGAGTGTCGCGATAGGTCGAGGTGTCGCGATACTTGGGAGTGTCGCGACAGGTCGAGGTGTCGCGATACTTGGAAGTGTCGCGATAGGTCGAGGTGTCGCGATACCTGGGAGTGTCGCGATACCTGGGGGTGTCGGGATAGGTCAGGGTGTCGCGATACTTGGAAGTGTCGCGATACCTGGGAGTGTCGCGATACCTCGAGGTGTCGCGATAGGTCGGGATATGGTGAATTTTTCTATTCTGTCTAGTGATCCTAGGAGCTCTAGGGCTGCGCAGTGTCGTGGTGCACTCAGAATCGTGATTGGGGCAACTTTTTGGTGTGTCACGATAGCCCGAGCTCGACGCCTCGGGGCTTGCGCAGAGAGATTCCGTACCTATTGAGCTTGCTGGAGATGATGATGGAGCTGAAACCTGCAAGAAACATGCAAAAAACACACACAAACAAGGACACACACTCGCTCTCTCTCAAACTCGCACAAAGCAAATGAGGGAAATGATTTGGAAGTGGGAATATAAGGTGGTGAAGGAGATGAAGATGGAGATGAAGATGGAGATGGAGATGGAGAAAAAACAAGAAATTTACCTACTACTTACCATTCCAACGCGTCCTCTCTACGTCTTACCATCACACGCTCGTCCTCAAAGCTCGAATCCCCGGCAACGGCGCCAAAATTTGGTGTAGCTCAGTGATGAGTAGCACCTCCTTCATTGTCAATCCGGGAAGACATGAGGATGGTATGAAGACCTCGAGCAAGTGAAGGCACAAATGTGTGAGTGAGAAGCACACAAACATGCACACACATATACACACACACGCACACACGGCAAGAACAAAGAGAGTAAGACAATGGAACTCTTGTATTACAAACAAGTTCTCATACAAGCTCAAAACTACAAGAAGCCCCCCCAAAAATGAGCTCTCTAGCTCTATTTATAGTTTTTGACTAGCTTTGGCCCTGTCCAGACCTAGTGTCCGGCCTAGTTAAAACTTAGGTTCCAGGGCTTATTTGAGGGCTCAAACGAGATCTAAAAAATATGAAAATTGGCAGGCAACTACTTCTAAGGCTCCCCAATCTCGAGGACTCCTCGGCTTGTACAAAATGGAGCTACAAAAAGATGAAACGGTATTTACAAGGGTTTCTAGTGATGAGAATCACTTTTATAATGATGTAAGGTTTGGAAAAATTTTAATAGGTTGCCTTAGTGCTAGATCCACATGCATGCCCATACTTGGTTTCTTCCCATATGATGCCAACAATCTAAACTGAAGAACAAGCTTTATTTTGACAAAACTCATCGGTTGCATCCTAAGCCAATTGAAGTAAGAGATTGGGTGCTCATTTATGATAGTACATTCGAATCTCAATATGATGCACACAAAAAACTCACTCAACGATGGTTTGGGCCATACATTGTATCAAAAGTCAACAACAATGGTACACATGCTCTTTGTGAATTAAATGGTGTTGCATTAAAAACTTTGATTACAAGTAAAAGGATAAAGCTATTCAAAAAATGTGATAATGACGAGTACATTTTGGATTATTGAAGAAGATGACAACAACGAGGCCGATTCATAAACAGAGTATCCATGATGAAAAAAAAAAACAAGAATATCATTTCTTTTTCAAGTCATGTTTTTTCAATTTTCTTCCACCTTTTTTTCTCATTCTTGCTTGTTTCCAATTTCACTTCATGCATGTTTCTTTTCAATCTTTACATCACTTGAGTCAAAAGGGCAAATGATGATTTCTCTACTTATTGTGTAAAATTGTATCATAAGTAATAATGTAACTACTAAGAAATCGACTATAATCTAGGATTATGGAAATATAGGGCATGTAGATTTGGAGGTTTATTTTGGTAACATGACTTTGATATTATCTTGTATCAAAAGCATAATTGTTGAAGTCCTAGCTCTTGCTACTACATGTTTCTGCATCCTTAGTCCACCTCACAGCACTTGTATCGGATTTTAAACGACTATTCTCCATCATAAAAAATGGTTGTACCTTGTATCGGGGTTTAATTTTTCCCCATCATTAACAAAAAAAGCGAAAAAGAAAAAAAAAGAAAAGCTTCTATATGTTACCAGGAAGTTTACACTTTCTTCCACCCGAAAAAAGTGAATGTAACCATAAAGTTGCTGAATCATCATAAAACAAAAAAAGCCAAAGGAAGCTAAAGCACAGGCTATATAGGTAGATTTGTCCATTAGTGGAGCTTAGTTAGATTTACATGTTGTAATTAGAGAAAGAACATATTCATATTTATGTATGAAGGAAGTTGATCTAAAATAAGCTAAAGTTGAAAGATGTCTCTTGAAAATCCTAAATCTTTGTTTATAATCGTATTTAAGGTAAATTGCTTTATGAAAAGGTACAAATTTTTCTTCAAGATGAGAGAAACTATGCCTAAAACAACTCAATAATTCACTTCCACTTCATATTGATGCTTGTTTGTTTTCTTTCTTTACATGTTGTCAATGTTGCTTGTTCATATGTTGCCTATTTGTTCATGCATATTCATGTTGCTTGTTTCAATTCTTTCTTTCATGCAAGTTTTGCTTCATGTCATGTTGCCTACTCATTCATGCATATGATCAATTTTTTCTTCCATGTTTCTTATGTTGACTATAAAAGAATTTAATGTCTAGATCTTTTTATTTTTCACAAAGACTAGAGTGGTGCTTCTAGAAGACTTGTAGGTTTAGTGGGGGCGAATGTCGTCAAGATTTTGTCTCCTCTCTCACTCATGAAGGGCTACAAGAAACACATTTGGTGAAGGTAGCCAAAATTCCCTGAGAAGTCCAAAATGCATCAAGGATGTCAAAGGGAATTCACATGCAAAGTCTGGAAGAAATCAAGCAAATCCAGGGTAGTGGTCAAACTTAGTCAAATTTTGGAAATTAGGGCAAGAATTTCAATGTCACCAAATCACATGAAAAATCATATACTTGTAAATCCTATCAAAGGCAGTCTATAGCTTGAATTTCACATGTAAGTGGATTTTCTCGCACATTGATATGCCATGTGCATTTTGTAAAAAATGTAATTTATCGACTTAGACCCTACAAAATTTTGTATAGGAAATTTTGTTAGCCATATTATTTGGCACATATAAATATCATATGTGGATACATATTTGTAGAAATTTTCAAGGTTGTCAAAGCCTCCTAGACACCTTAATGCCACCTTGCAAACTTCCAAATGTAGTCAAACTTGTATAAGGGAGAGTCAAATGGGAGTTTTTTCTGTCTATTCATAAAGGAGACATATCAAAACATAGACCTAAAAATTTTCATCTTCATCAAAGTATATTTCAAGGGACAAAGAGCACAAAACTAATTTTTAACGTCACCATAATTTCCTAGAATAAGAACTGATCCGACAGTCCAAAACAGCCCCAGATCCAATGGTGGAGAATGAATGCACCTAATTTTCCCCCCTTTGCCCTAGATATCATATAAAGAACCAATGCTAGCCATCCATTTGATAAATCCAATGGTTGTAATCAAAAGCAGCTGATCTTAGGATTCAGAGTTGATTTCTCTATATCCAAGGGCTCATATTCATTCAAAAAACTATAAAAACTCCCCTCCAAACTCATAGAGCATCATTGTTAGGCATCCATAGGGCCCTTGCTAGCACATGGTTTCCTTGAGACGATCACCCTCAGCTGAGCATGTGAGGATCCAATGTGGGCTAGAAAGAGCATAGTTCCTAGAATCAATTTTTAGACTTCCACTCTAGGATAGTCTCATAAACCCAATGGTTCCTCTTTCTTTGCTCACCCTTAGTGGAGCGTGTGAGTGAGTTAGAGTTGGTTTTATGAGTCTTAGACTTCTTTAGAAACACATTACAATCCTAGAAAGATATAGTTCGATGAAGTGGAACCTATCCTCTTACGTGTGACATTCGATTGAACTATCATGGGAGAGGGTCGTGTGGACCATCTTTGACCAGTAGAATGCTTAGTCTCTTGTCATTATAATATCTTTTAATTCATGTCTCTTGTCTCCTGTCTCTTAGTCTCTTATATGTTTTTACATGTCTCCTTCTATCTCTTTCTATGTGTGAGAAGGCTCTGCAGTATTGTGTTGAACTTGTGAGGATGATCCATTGAGATTGAGAGAACAAACTTCTATTCATTCATAAGCCATGACCCACATGCATTCCTACCATCCATAACCACCCATGCATATATTTCAATTTTGAAAGTGTATAAGAAGCTCCATTCGTGGACCATTCTTCCTTTTGAAATTGATTCATGTGTGTGGTTTTCTTTTTGTTCTCATCATGCATACATTCACAAGAACCCATGCATATGAATTGAATTTTGAAATTGTATAAGAAGCTCCATTCTTGGACCATTCTTCCTTTCAAAGTTGATTTTCATGTGTGTGGTTTTCTTTTTGTTCTCATCATGCATACATCCATATGTTCCCCCTTCTCATAATCAAATCATGACATCTCTCCTCTCCATACCCAACTCCATCTTCACCTTCACATATTGATCACAGAGACCTTCCAACACTCACTAGCTTCAAACACTGTGTGTGCTGCGATCGGACCCGATCCACCCAGATTGTGATCACCTCCACATCATCTTACTACTTTTGCAGATTTTGGGTTGAGTGGATAAGTTCTTCCCTATATTGCTTTTGCATCCAAAACCAAGGGAATGGTGTGGGTTCCCAATGTCGGAGGAATGCTTGCGAGATGCCTCCATCATCAATATCACTCTCTCTACTATTCCGATATGTTTTACCTTGCTCTGGTCTGGCATGGTAACTGTGAGTTGTGCTTGTTGGAATGGTGAGAATCCTAGCTTTTGCATCATTGCTTCACGCATTAGATTGATGCGGGATCTTCCATCTATGATTACTCCTATGATTTCTTGTTTGACTGTCTTTATAGGTAGTCGTGGCTAAAATAGTTGATGACAAGGGTTTTCGTTAGAACACATGTGCCGAGACTACTACTTATAGATGTGCTTGCTCCAAGTGATGCTACAATTTTGAACATCTTGCTCTAGAATGGAACATCCATCTTCAATAGATCATACATACTCACTTGTTGGTATGTATTCTTCAATATGTGGCTTACTAAGACAAAAGTCATAGGTACACTCATCGCTAGCTTTGGGGTCATATTCTCCATGTCCCATTGGGATTTTGAAAGGCATATTCTATTGTTCCCTAATGTCCTTGCTCCTTTTCCTACTCCTTCCTTGAATCTACGACCTATTCAGAGATCAAGATTTCTTGGTGTCGGACTTCCATTCCAAGGACTTCTCATTGCTCCCCATTTGATCTAGGATTTTCTTACTCTATGCTAGATCCCTTGTCATCACGACCTAGATCCTTGTGTTCCTAAAAGTGTATCAAGGATTCTTTCTTGGTGCTAGATGCCTCATTGGAATCGCTTCCATTGAGAGCTAGTACCCTTGTTTTTGGTTGTCTTGTGCTCTTTCTCCATTGCCCGCTAAGATCTCATGCACACTATTATCAGAGAGATTTCTCTTAGTTTTACGATGTTAGGAGTGGGTGACCATAGCTATGAGCTTTGAGTGGGAAGGACCTCTATCAAAACATGAAATGAATTGTTTACCTTACTCATTGTAGCCTACTTTGGGCAATCTTTGGTGTAGTGGTCATGCAGTTCTAGACAATTTGTACAAGGTGGGACATTATCGGGCAAGGGGCATTTATTCTGTGTATCCTGATACTCTCCACACTTGTAAGACATTATTGGTCATTAGGGTCGATTTCTAAACATTAGGGAAAAAATGAACCCTTCTTAGATTAAGGAGTGATTAGTGATGGACCAATGGGAAGAGGGTGGTATATTTCCTTAATCACATAGACTAGCTATAGGCTTCCCTTGTTTCTTTGTGGTCAAAGGAGAAGAAACCACCAAGAATTTGTGGGTTTGATTTTTTGAATGGTTTTGCAAGCCTTGCAAATGAATAAGAGCCCTTGGATGGGCTAAGGACAAGGTTGAATAACAAAAGTCAAGGCAAGATTACATTTGGGCCCTTGGATTGGTTTGCAATGCATGGATAAGATCTTAGGAACCTCCAAAAAAGCACCTTTTCTTATGGGCCCTAGGATTCATTCTTCAATCTGACGGCTCCATTCAAATCTACCACATGTTGAGCACCTTAATTCTCATCCATTGGATTGTTAAGAGATCCTATGGCTCTTGTTGAGTACCGCCTTTGGATCTCATGAGATAGGGCATCTTTTATCCTATGACGTCATATGAGAGGTTAATCCAATGGCTCAAAGATGCTCCCTTCTTGAGATCAGCCCCAAATGTGCTTTACCATTGGATTTAGCAAGATCTAATGGCCCAAAAACATGTAGAAGTTATGCAAGATCATGCGTGAGAATCTCCATAAGCCCACGAGTTGTCAGACTACCCTCTACCTTTTCATTTGAATTAATATGAACTATTCGAATTAAGCATCCAAAGGCTAAAAAGGTTTCCTTTTATAATTCATATACAAATGTGCATTAGATAATGTTTTATAGGACAATACCACTAGTGCTTTTTCATGACCCCTTAAACTCCTAGATTAAGCTTTTTAATCCCTAAAAATTAGGAATCCTTACAAGGCACATGCAGGGTTTAGTTTTTCCCCTAATGATCTAGAAGATTGGTCATCAAGACCATTCTACATGTTAGGATTAGCAAGAGATGAATGAAATGATTATACACCATGAGCATTACCGAGAATAGGACCTGATGTTGCACACCATGAGCATTACCGAGAATAGGTCCTAGTGTTGAAGCTTTTGTAGAGTTCTTTCATACCTATCTAGGGTTTAGTGAATCTTGATTGATGGGATGCTCAATGTGCCAGAACAAACTATGCCAAATTTGGTTTCTATCATAGAAAAATGATGAGTACCATGTCAATGTTGAGCTCATAATTTTCAATCAGCAAAGATGTGAAGGTGATATGATGATTGTGAGCAAGTGATGTACAAAAATATGAAGGTGAGAAGCACACAAGGTGCACACACACATACAAACATGCATACAAGGAAGAGGAGGTAGAGTGGAACAATGGAATCTTCAATTGATGAAAAATTATTGGGATCTCTCACAAACTCTATTTCTCTAACTTTCTCTGACAAGCTAATCTCTCAAAATAATCCCTCAAGCCCTCTTTATAGTGTTTTAGCTAATTTTATTTGTTTTCATATCTAGTGTCTCACATAGTTAAAAAACGGGTTCTCTACCTAGTTTCAGGCTCAAATCAGCTCTAAAAGTTGGGAAATTTATGTACATTCCTAAGTTTCTCAAGTCAAGGACTGAAATTGGAAAAAATAGAACTAATATCTTCAAACTAATGTTTTTTTGTCATATTTTGTGATAAAAAACATTGTTTCAAAGCAATTCATAAGTTTTACTTGGTTTGATCTATGTGGCTTCATCTTACATGGCTCCACATCTTCTATGCCTACCTGGGCTATGTCCCTCACTCATAATGCTTGATGGCCTCCTTCGTTGTTGGCGAACAATTCTTTTTGGCCTCAAATGCAATAAATGTATTATCATCATGTTGTAGGAGCCATTGAGCAACATGTGTAGCCAAGGTAGCTTGCAACATGCAAATTTAGTGTAGCTCATCTTTGTGCTATCCAATAAAGCATAATTGTTTAGTAATGTGCGAATGTGCATATCAAGGTCTTCTAAAGCATCAATATTGAATTTGGTATATACTATCGTGGTTGCCCACATATTAAGCAAAACCATTAGTTTTAGTAACTCGTGTAGATGTTATATATTTTTGCAAGTCTTTAAGAAAGCATCCCATCATGGTATCAAAGGTGCTTTCCTCTATGTATCAAAGAAGAAAGAGAGAAAGAGCTCCAGGAATGGGCACTGCCAAAAAAGGTTGAAAATGGCTTTCATGTTTCTATTGCACACACACACAGACACACACAAACACACACACACACACACACACACACACACACACACACACACATATATATATATATATATATATATATATATATATATATATATATATATATATATATATATATATATATATATATATGAGAGAGAGAGAGAAAGAGAGGATGGCGAGCAATCAATGGTAATTGAAATCGTATGGAGATTGATAAAACATAAAACAAAACCGTAAACAAAAATCATTGAGGAATTCATATACACATACACTTCATTGATTCTTCGATTGAGATACTTGAGTACTCTCTTGGCTACCTCCATATGTGGTTTCTTGAGTGAGTGCATAAATTGACTCAGAGCACTCACACTATGAATAATGTCCTTTCTTATGACACTAGCATAGTTGAGAATTCCAACTAGGCTTTGATAGCATGTCACATCCTCAATGATTTCAACTTCTTGAGCACTAAGTTTGTAATTTTGTTCCATAAGGTTCTGGCCAGGCTTTGTGTTTTCCATTTTGAATTTCAATAGCATATCTTTAATCTACTTATTGTGAGTAAGATACATACCATGTTTTGTATATGAAAACTCCAAGCCAAGGAAATCTGTATGCTTTCCTAAGTCACTTATCTTCAATTCTCCCTTCATTTGATGCTTGATTTTTCTTATGAATTTAGCATCATTGCCTATTACAATTTTGTCATCCACATATACAAAAAGGTATCTGACTTCTCCCCGTGCTCTTTTGATGACCAAGTAAGGATTTGCCCTACTAACCACAAGTGACCAATCTATGACTCCAAGCTCTTGGGACTTTCTTTATTGTATATAATGTTCCCTTCAACCGGCATACATATTCAGGGTGTTGCGAGTCTTCAAAACTATGAGGTTGAGCAATGTATCCATCCATTCAATAAATCACTACTGATATCCATCTAAAGTGTGTGTGATTTTTTCTTTTGCTATTTATTGGTTTGCAAGTGTTTTGACATCATAGAAATAGGCTTGTGGAGGTTACTTGTGACTGGTGGGCTTGCGATTGCATTTCACAGATTCATCAAGTGAGTCTAATGATTTCAAGTATTCTATTGAACTTACAAAAATTCATACTTCTTTGTTTGAAAGAGGGCAAGTTTTGACTCTGAATTTCAAGATATGGACCCTAGAGTAATTAATTTGATTGAAATAATTTCCACACTTGTCTCCACTTAAACTCAAGCAATAAAAGAGTTTTTTGAAAGTATAAAAACAATAGAGGGTAATTTTGTGAATGGGTTTGGTGATTGGAGAGGAACTATTACTTGTGAAGTTTGGAAAATTATTGGTTTTGAAGTTTCAAGTGTGAAAGATAGTCTAAAGACATTCTCAATACAAAGCGTGAATTAAAATCCATAACAAGTCAATTTTTCCACTTGATCAAGACCATTCATTTGACCATCAAAGATGCACCCCTAGAACTACATATAGAAAAACAAATAGCTCTCAAAACCGACCAATAAGATGTTTTTGGAGTCTTTAATTTGGCTATATGCTTTGGCATTAAGGTGGATATAGTGATGTATACAGATATAAATTGTTAATTGAAAGTGAGAGGAAGATCAATAGCTATCATGATCATAAAACTTTAAACTTGAATTTAGGACAAGGGGGGATGAAGCAATAGTTTCATCAAATAAGATCTTATCCAAATTCATATAATAGATAGACGTAGGCAATAATGGAGTTCAAAGTGATGCCAATTTAAGAACTATTATCATCACGAGAGTGGGATATTAGTTGAAAATCAAGATAAATCCATAGAAGAGAAACTGGAAAAACAAAAGCTTGAGAAAATTGTGAAAGAAAAGTTGGAAACAAAGAAGCAACAACATGAGAAGATAATTCAAGTGATAAGTAAGGAGTGAACATTATATGTGTTCTTGATCTAAAGCTCCTATATACTGATAAATTTTTTATCCATGGAAGGTGAAATGTTTTAGACGGATATTAAATATTGACAATAATAATCACAAATATACTGAAAATGAACATGAGACTAGTGAGCAAGGACTTGTTGAGAATTAAGTTCAAACAATAGGTGAAAATTTAATCACAAAAAGGAAATATATGAGGATAATATAAGAAGAAATGAGACAAAAATGAAGATTTCTCAACTTATAAAATCATCAAATATAACACTAAGAAATGGTTTTCTAAAGAACATTAGTATTCAACTCATTCTACTAATGCTAGTGATGTGTTGTACAATATTTTTTGTAGCTATGTGTGTTTTGCAAGAGTCTTTGTGAGTATCTAAAGATGATGGCGATAAACTATATGCAACTTCTAAGTTTGCTATTTTACTAATTTTTGGAGATGCTAATGATGTGTTTCCCGAGATTTTTTGTAGGAATTTGTTATATATTTGCCTTGAAGGTGGCATGTTGGGAACTAGAGATAGTGGTGTCTCAAAACACTCTTGAGTAGAGCATGTGGGGGCTCTCACATGAGTGCCAAGTTGCACCCATGTGAGAGGCCACATGGTGAGCTCCAATATTAGAGAGAGGGGGATAGCATATTTGAAGGTACGTGTTTGACAAGAAATTTAATTCTATGAATCTCCATGTAGTGAGCTTCCATATAATAAGCCAATGGACTGATCTTCATGTTCATGCTTTGTCTCCGTTTATATAAAAAAAGAGAGGGATCATTGAGGTTACAGAATATGGTATTGGAGAATTACATCAATCAAAGATCACATGTGCATGTCCTTCAACACAGGACACAAAGAGTATAGGTAGCTTCACACACATACTACTGCCTCTGCACGTGAGGAGCCAAGGAGCTCAACCTCTCTTCTTTTCCTTAAAGGTGACAATGCAAGAATCCTTAAAAGCACCTTTTATAGAAAAAATTCAGCTATCTATATGAGATATATGGAAGGATCTTGGGGCCATAGGTATGTATTCATGCACTATAGGATGTGATAATGGGAAAAAGGCAAAGAAGTTCATGCAATGATCCATTTATGATGAATTTATGAGCTTGAAAAGAAAACCTTTTTCATCATTTCACCTACCAATACCTATGCTTACACCTTTTGGGGGCCATAGCTTTGTGATCAAAGGTCAAATTTTGGAGGTCTTTTATCTCATTTCAAAGCTAAGCCTTAAATATTTTTCTACAAAAAAATTGAAATACCATTGGTATGAGATTGGATAGGCCAAAAATGCTCTACAACACTTCACTAGTCAACCACTTCGGACCCTCATTTTGGAGTTTTTCGTGTCCGATTTCAATTTCATCACTTAGGCTAACCTCATGAAGCAAGTGCATGAACACTTTCTAAAGACTAGCCATGATTTGAAAGAAACGTTAAAACATATTTAGTTCTGCTTTGCTTTATGTTTTTGAGAACTCTAGGATCTCTTTTAGAGCTATTTTTAGTAGTTTAGGGTTCTGAGATCTTTCTCCGAACAGATCAGCATGCAAAATTCTGTTTTGGCCCTTGTAAAGAGCTGAAATCAAAGCCTTATTACCTTAAGGATTTCTTCAAAACCGATTTTGATAGCTTGGATTTTATCAATGAACCAATGTTGCATTGCTTTTATTTCTTTTGTTATACAAATTTTACTTCCATCTATTTAGTTCTCTAGGTTTGATATTTGGTAGGGGGGAACATAGAACCCGAGGATCATGGGAAAGTAGCACAAACTTCCACACCTAAAGACAAAACTCTAGAAAGGCAAGATCAAAAGATGAGAGAGGCCGAACAAGAAGATGACCAATGCAATTAGGTCTATGATGAGTTTATTCCACATAAAAAATTTGATAATCTTAAAGGAAAAACTTAAAGAATAGAGGATATCATAAGTAGCATGACCTCTCTTATAGGACAATTGAGAGCCCAAATGGTCTCTTCAGAGAGACAAGTTGGCTTTTTGCTTACTAGGAAGCAAAGAAAAAAGTCCTATTCTTATACATGAAAGACTAGGAGGGAGTCTCTCCAACTTAGCAAACAAAGGGGGAAAGATAATTGAAGATTCCCCAACAATCCAATGCGCCCAAATATGTTGTATCCATGATGTAGGGTGTGGATAAGAGGATATAGGGTACTATGGTGTATAGTATGGAGATCCAAATTTAGGGGTACACAAATTCTCTTGCACTTTGAGATTATGAACATGAAGAGAGAAGACTTTGTGTGAGGTGTAAAGTGTCTTTGGGGGTTGGGAGCCAGGCTTAAACATAGCCAGCAAAATAAAACTCTTGTGTTTGTGAAGAACGGAATTTTATATTGTATTCTCCAAGAGAGAGAGAGAGAGAGAGATGTACCTAGTGCACCTCTCATCTCATTTTTAGAGTTAGATACATTGTTTCCTTTTCAAGAAGTACACTACATGCTCTTATTGTATATTAATGATTTAGAAAATTGTATAAATACTTCATTTGATGTATATTTTCATGATAATAACGTAATTAAAGTCATGAATTTTATATATTCATTTGTGCAAGAATGTGTGGTTAAGTGTTTTAATGATTTAATGCTTGAATTAAAATATGTTTTTCCCATTGGCCTTCGTAGAGGGCTACCATTAGAGAAAGGGGACATTAATCATGCCATAGAGGTATTTGCTAACAATAACTCTACGTGTAAGACACCTTATAGGCTTAGTGTGTCTTAGCATCACAAGATAGAGAAGCAGCTTTAGGATTGCAAGAGTGTGTGGTTAACTGTATTAATGATCTAATGCTTGAATTAAAATATGTTTTTCCATTGGCCTTCCTAGAGGGCTACCATTAGAGAAAGGGTACATTAATCATGCCATAGAGGTATTTCGTAAAACTAACTCTACGTGTAAGACACCTTATAGGCTTAGTGTATCTTAGCATCACAAGAGAGAGAAGCACCTTTAGGATTACTTAGATAAGGTTTGAATAGACCTTGTAACTCACCATTGGCATCCCCAATGCTCCTCATCAAGATAAACGAGGGCTCTATGAGACTATGTATAGATTATAGAGCACTAAATAAGATAATAATAAAATATAGGTTTTCAATGCATAGGATGGAAGACCTATTCGATTAGTCACATCAAACTAGGGATTTTATCAAGATTGACCTTAGGTCAAGATATCATCAAATCAGGATTAGTGGAGAGGATGTCCCTAAAATTGCTTTTAAGACTAGATATGGGCACTATGAGTTATGGGCGATACCTTTTGGTCTCATTAATGCTTCTGCGAGTTTCATGGAGCTCATGATAGTATTTCAAGGCTATATCTAGTCCAAATTTTAGTAGACTTTTTGGATGATATTTTGATCTATAATAGATAAAAAAGGGAACACCTATAACAGTTGAGAAAGGTATTCTAATTGTTAGGAGATAATTCCCTCTTTGCCAAGGAGTGAAAGTGTGAATGTTTCAAAAGAGAGGTAAGTTATCTTGGGCAATAGTCCCAAGCAAAAATCCACATGGATCCTTACAGAGTACATGTCATGGAAGGATGACATTCGAGTAACCTAAAGGAGCTTTAGATCTTCCTATATTTGTTAGATTTCTATTGAATATTTTACTTGTCAATCTGCAGAGACGTGAGGAACGATATGAAGACCACGAGCAAGTGAAGGCACAAGTGTGTGAGTGAAAGCACACAAGCATGCACACACATACACACACACGCACACAAGGTAAGATCAAAGAGAGGAACAATGGAAAGCTTCAATTGCAAAAGAGTTCTCTTACAAAAGCTCTATTCTCTAACAAGCTAACCTCAAAAATGAGCTCTCTACCTCTTTTTATAGTTTTTTGACTACTTTTGGCCCTGTCCAGACCTAGTGTCCGATCTAGTTAAAAATTAGGTTCCAAGCCCGGCTAAAACGAAGTCTAAAAATTATGAAAATTGGTAGGATGATGCTTCTAATACTCCTCAATATCAAGGACTCCTTGGCTTGAACAAAATGGATTTACAAAAATAGAAAATGGTATTTACAATGGTTCTTAGTGATGAAAATCACTATTGTTGTAGGGGATTCTTCTGAAAATTTCACATACACTTCTTGGAGCTCCCTACTTGCTCCTTCTTCTTGTGTGTCCACCTCTTTGATGTGCTCCTGTGCTTTGTCCTTGACCTTCAGCTTCAACACTCCCCCCCTCTCGAGTCTCTCGTCCCTGACATACCCTTGTTGTAGTGGTTGTTCCAAGTAGTGCTTTGAGAGGGAGTGTCCCTTCTGTATGAACAAAAGTCGTCTGACTTCCAAATGTGGCAGTGTTGGTTGTCTGGTTCTTCATCTGTCACTGCGATTCTTTGCATGTTGTAGTCCCTTGGTATGTGCTTTTTCCTTCGATTCCAGCGTGACTGTGTGAGTCTCCGTTGGTGTCTTCTAGATCTTCCAAAGTTGATGTTCATAGGAATCATGCCAAGTACTCGTAACCCATAGTGAGTGATGGGTAAGTGTGTTCGTGCACGGGTTGAGGAAAATATGTGCCTTGTGCATGGCCTTGTAATATAGCCCTATGAATGCTTATTTGGGAAATGCATTGGAAGAAGTATGGTGCAAAAATTGGGGGTCTTGAGCTAAGTGCTCAAGGGTATGCCGACGGAGAGGTTTCCTAAGCTATCATGGTTATGATGTTTCCAAAGTAAAGATACTTACCATGGAGAAGGTCGATCGATGTTCATCTCTTCATGTTGTACACTCAGCCTTTGGGATGGAACATTGTTGATGAATGTCCATGTTGATGGTCCACCGATGAGATCTTTTGAGTGGCTGATCCTGTCTCCTCTTTTCAAAGCATCATTCACCAAATACTGAGAATTGAATTTCTTTATATTTCAGTATACATACAAGGATTTGCATGAACCAAAACTATCCCTTGCAGATATCTCCTTGGATACTCTTGTACATATGGTAGTTAAGAATCTCTCAAGTTGCGGACCTTCAAGCTCTTCACTCCTACCATGGTAAGATGAAACCATAGTTGTGGACGCCATGTTCATGCCAAGTTCTTGACATCTACCAGATAAGACAACAATTATATCATCTACTAGCTGAGACACACTTCTATCCAAATTGATAAATGCCGAGTAATCAACAGTTCAACCTTCAACTAAGCGTGACTCATTCATGTTCCAAGAGCCAAACCTAGGAACAAGGCTTTTTTTTCTCTCTTTTCTTTTCCCCTTTTTTTTTTGAGAGAGGAACAATGTCACCAAACAAGAAGACAGATGTTAGAATCAGAAAAATAGTTGACGTATGTCAATGTGCTCTTGTGCATGGGACTCTCCAATGTGTCTATGCACGGCCATGTAATGTGGCCCTATATTAATGCATACTTTGGAAATGCATGACCTGAATGGTGCAAAAGACAAGGTTGTGCAAGGAGCACATGGTTGTCGCTCGTCGAGGATTTCGATGTTATTTGCGGATGTGGATGCCAGATTTGGTGGAGGTATCCATTGGGTATCGAACTGATGTAATCCTCCTTATTGGAGTCCATTTTGTGAACAGCATTTGGCACTGTAGAGATCACCTCAGGCGTCTTCCTCTTTGGATGCTTTTTGAATTGTGGTATCCAGTGTGGTTGGCGCGTTGGTTCGGTGGAGGCTACTTGTACTTTTGGCTTCCAAACCCATACCCTTTTTACATGTCTTCCTACTATTGTTGAAGAGGTGATTTGATCTTCTTTCATTCTCTGTATGCGGTTCTCACCCGTTTCTCTTGGTGGCTTCTTTGTTGAGACCTTTTGCATGTGGGGGAAAATAGGTTGTTGTGGATGTAAGAGCTTCTTAGGTACCCACATCTCTAATCGCCCTTGTTGAGCTGCCACTAATTTCTTAGGCACCCAAACTTGTTGGATACCTTGTGGTTGAGCTTGTCCAAGCTTCTTCCTTCGTCTTCTGGCTTGGTTGGCTTGCCTAGATGGGATTTGTGGGGGCAAGGCTGGTGGTTGCTCTCCTTTGTGTACCCAGATCTGCTTCATGCTTGAAACTACTTTTTTGTTGAAGGGTGTCTTTCTATTTGCTATATCAATTGTCTTGAATTGTTGTGCTTGCTTTTGAGGTTGAACTACTATGGATGCTTTACTCTTCAAAAAGGAAGGAGATTTTGCTTGACTTGCGACTTTCCTTCCTTGATTGAATCCTTCTGGATCATAGAGCTTTTGGCACATACAACACCTTGTTCAAGAAGATTAGTCTTAGAAGAACTACAAGATGTGACATCTGGATTTGTGAGCATGCCATTTTCTAGTTCTAATGTAAAGCATTGTCCCTGGACCCAAACTTGAAGAAGTTGACTTCTTAGGTTCAAGTTGACTGCATTGTCATAAATCCAATCTTGTCCTAAGACAAGTGGTTCTGTAAGGTTCTCATCTTGACACACTAGCACTTTGACTTTCATTGGAACATCTTGAAGGTAGATGGGAAGTTCCACCTCGCCCAAACAAGGGGTTTCCACACCTCCCAATCCTATGAGATAAGCTTCTATGGGATTGATGTTCAACTGCAAATTTTGGCAGTAGAATAGTCTAACTGCACTACTTGCTGCACCTGAGTCAATCAATGCTTTCACAGTCCTTGCACCCTTTCCTTGTCTTATCTCTATGGTCACAAAGGGACGTCGGTCAATGACTTGAGAAGTATTTATGCTCGATTTTTGGCACATATCCATGTGATATTTTGGGGCTTTTGAGTTGGCATCTAGGCCTAGTCGCCTTAACTTATTCGCCTAATATGCTCTCTAGCCTCTACCTGTGCTTCTTCCCTCACCCTTAACTCCTCTTCTTTTCGCTTCTTAACAGTGTTGAGTCTCGTAAGCATATCCTTTGTAAAAGGTTCTTGGTATAAGTTGACTCTACATCCACTAATATAGTTTGGCAAGATATCTCCTTCTAGAGTGGCCAACTGAAATGCACCACTAGTGGAAATTCTATTAATGATCATGGGTCCGTATCCTCTTTTTTCCAACTTACAGGCATGTTGCTTGAGTGTGTAAACCAACACTAGATCGCCCTCTTTCAGTCCTTTATCCTTGATGTGTGCATCAAAGTATGCCTTTTGTCTTTTCTTTGCAGCATAGATGCCTGCCGCCGCGCGTAGCCTTGTCTCACCTAAGCGTTCTAGATCAAAGATCCTAGAGGACAATTCATGTCCATTCCACTCATGCTCTTGTGCTACTTTTAAGGCTGGGATGAGGAAATCTAATGGTAGAACAGCATTATGTCCAAAGACCATCTGAAATGGGGTGGCGTTGAGTACCGTTTTGTAGGCAACTCGATAAGCCCAAACAGCAATATGAAGTTGTTTGTCCCAATCAGAGCGTTTATTATTTACCAGCTTTGTCAATACGTTACAGAGGATCTTATTGGTGCTCTCGGCTTGTCCGTTAGCTTGTGGGTGATAAGGGGCAGACTTCTAATGTATCACCAAGAATTCTTGGAGAAGATTTTCAATGACCTCATTCAAGAAGTGTGTGCCTCTATCGCTCACTAACTCTATTGGTAGCCCATATCTCGTGAACACATTCTCGAATAAGAACTTAGCCGTAGTCTGAGCATCATTCTTTGTTGTGGCTTTCACTTCTACCCACTTTGTAAGGTAATCTGTGGCTACAATAATATACTCTGCATGGGAGTTTCTAGCTGGGGGGTTAATAGGACCTATGAAGTCTATGCCCCACTTGGAAAATGCACGCCCTCCCATCATTGGCCTCAAAGGCATCTCGTCTTTTCTAACTGGATATTGTGCACGTTGGCATGTGTCACATTTCTTCACATAGGTATGAGCATCCATATGAAGAGTGGGCCACCAAAGTCCTGAAAATAGAATGGTCTTGATTACTCGATCAGGACCAAAGTGTCCACCTGCAACACCGCTGTGTGCAGTTTCTAAGACTTTCAAATAGTCTGATTCGTGAACGCACAACCTTAGATAACCATCTTTGCCTCTTCGGCATAGGTTGTCTCCTACTAAGGCATAGCCTTGAGCCTCTTGCTCCATGCTTTGTCTTCTTGCTAAACTAGCCTCTTTGGGTAATCTTCCCGATCTCATAAACTCTACCAATGGAGCACTCCAATCAGGAATTAATGACACTTGATAAAGGGTGGCATGCTCTATTGGTGGTCTCTCTCTGCACATTGGACAATTCTTAATCCACTCATGTATTTCTTTGTCCATGCTAGGCCAATACACTCCTAAATGTTTTAGATTTTGTAATGTTCGTTGTTTAGAATAGTGATTTCCTAGCAATCCTTCATGGGCTTGTTGCAACCAGCTAATATGTTCATCATCCTCGACACAACAAGCTAATACTCCTTCAGTATCTTGTTTGTACATGCCTCCTGCCAATATGTGATATTTTTGTGATTTTACAATTTCTTCTTGTGATGTTTTAACATTCTTATTTACGGGTCCAAAGGTTAGGACTGGTACCAACTTATTTGCCCATTTAGGAACAACTTCTAAATTGAACAGATAAGCATCGGGTAATTTGTCAGACACTCCTTGCAGTGACTCTCCTGAAGTGATGCGAGAAAGGTGATCTGCCCGAAGGTGGGTTCTACCTTTCCTGACAACAACTTCAAAGTCATACTCCATTAGTAAGAGGAACCATCTTACTAAGCGTCCAGTATTGCAAGGTTTATTGACCAAATATAACAAAGCTTGATGATCAAGGAAAAACTTGAACTTGTTGGCCAATAAATAGTGTATAAACTTCTTCACAGCATATACCGTGCCTAAGCCCTCTCGCTCAGTTGTGGTATAGTTTCATTCAGCTGCGGTGAGCTGTCTACTAGCATATGCTATGGGCAAGTCTAAGTTTCCTTCACCTGTGGGTTGTGCTAGCACACATCCTATGGCATGATTGGATGCATCCACATGGACATGGAATGGTTTATTCCAATCAGGAGTGGTCAGTATTGGTGCTGTGCACAAACGTTTCTTCAGTTCATTGAAAGAATTCTCGCATTCATCGTTCCACTCAAAATTAGACAACAAGGCATAAAGGGGTCTAGCTATGATTGCATACATGTGGATAAACCTACGGTAATATCCACAATGGCCCATAAAGGCTTGTACCTCCTTAGCATTTCTTGGCCTTGGCAGCTCCGCTATGGCTCGTACCTTATCTTCATCTATTGAGATTCCATTCTTAGAAACAATATGACCTAAGATTTTACCTTGACGCACCATGAACACACACTTTTCTGGGTTCAGACACACTCGATATTCTCTACACTTGTTGAAGATTTGTCTGAGCTTAGGGATGTGAAATCTTCTTTCTTGGGAATGAGCACATAAATCATCCACATACACTTCTAAGCTCTTTCGCAAGAACTCTTTGAAGACATGACACATGAGCCTTTGGAACGTTGCAGGTGCATTGGTGAGCCCAAATGGCATCACACGAAATGCAAAGATTCCCCACTCTGTGGCAAAAGCTGTTTTGTGTTGATCTTCTGGGGCAATGGCTACTTGATTGTAACCTGAAAATCCATCAAGGAAGCTATAAACTTCCTTGCCTGCAACACGCTCCAATAGGTGTTCCGTGATTGGGAGTGGATAACTATCTCTGATCGTAGCGGCATTAACTTTTTTAAGGTTAATACACACTCGCAACTTCCCATTCTTCTTGGGCACCACTACAATGGGGGACACCCATTTAATATGCTCAATCTCATAGATGAATCCAGCTTCAATCAGCCTATCAATTTCTTCTTTTATTTTGGCTGCATATGTATCATTATATGTGTAGGGCTTCTGTTTGGTGGGCTTGGCATCAGCAGTCATGGGGATAGTATGAGAGCAAATTCTTGGATCTACCCCTTTCAAGTCTCTATAGTGCCATGCAAACACATCCCTAAATTCCCTTAATAAAGCTACTAGCTCCATTTCTTCTCTTCCACTTAGGTAATCTCCTATGTATGTGCATCTCTCTTCGTTCTCTTCAATGGTCACTACAATTTTCTTGGTCTTTTCTTTATTATCATATGATTCCCCTATGATGGCCTCTCGCTTAGGCATTCGTACCAAAATTTTGCAGTCGTCAACTTCATATTTCTTGAAGTTTTCTGGTACTTCAAACAATGATTCCTCCTCTTCTTGTTTCACTACTTTTCTTTTCTTTTTCTTTTGACTGCTCTCACTTCCATCCTTTGAATTTACCATTTTAATACTTGTGAGAGGTTCTTCTTCTTTTTGGGTGAACACTCCTATATCTTCTAAATAGTGCTGCTTTGAGTTAAAGCAACTATCCATCACAATGGACTCTATATCATCGTCATTCTCTTCTTCTTCTATGACATCACTAGGGTCACATTCTTCTAGCAAGGGTTGACACATGAACACTGAGATATCATAACCCTCCTCATCACAATGAGGTGTCCATTGTTCTTCATTGATAGCAATGTCCATGGTGGCTAAGATTTCTGGCCAGCCATGAGGCTCAAATTCCTCATCTGGAAAGATCATCGGTGTATAGGCTGGGTCTTTAATTGGTCTATCCCCTGGCGAAGTTCCTTCTTCTCTTGCCTTTAAACGTTTTTCCTCTTCCTCTGCGACCTTGCACATCCACAAATGAGTATCTTCATGCAGCCATGATGGATCAGGTGAACTTTCCGAATGCACAGAGATAGAATCTTCTTTCGCTTTGTCGATAGAATTCCACTATAAGGGTGGTACATCTCTGAAGGTGTAATCCTTCAAATTGACCTTGGTGGTGACCCCTAAGTGTTGTAAGTACAAGGAGTTGGTTCCCCAATCCTATACTATTTGCAATCGTCGTAGGAAGGGTCTTCCTAGGATCATCTCATAGACGTTATTTTTCTCAAAGTCACATATAGCAAATGTATGTTCAAACTCCACACCATAAGTGGTTAGAGTTATCCTTCAAGCAATCCTAGAGGTCTTTCAAAATGACCGTCGGCCATTTGAAGCTTCATTCTAGTTGGTCTTAATGTGGGTTTGCCCCATTGCTTCCACAAGGAGGTGGTCGCAATAGCAACACCAGCACCTGAATCTATGATTGCTTTGGTTGTGTAACCTTGGTAGGTGATTGGAAGATAAGTATTACCTTCTTCACCCTCACACATGTCCCCTATTTTGTCTAGAGGTATCTCTGGTACTTTTTGCTTAGAGCCTATTTTTGGCTTATTGGAATCAAGTTCTGGAACCTGATCCTTCACATGATTCCATAGCTCAGGTTTCGCGTTGAGCAGCTCTTCTATAGTGAGATGACATTGAACCTTAGTGTTCTTCACGACATCAGTGTTCCTTTGGACCACTGAGTCTTCATGTCTGACCAGTATTGTGGGAGCTCTGATCTGAAGTGATTC
Source organism: Ceratopteris richardii (assembly GCA_020310875.1). NCBI lineage: Eukaryota > Viridiplantae > Streptophyta > Polypodiopsida > Polypodiales > Pteridaceae > Ceratopteris > Ceratopteris richardii. Next base: position 134,467,554 of record CM035427.1, on the reverse strand, counting down.
AGATTCCCATGGTCCTGGAAATTGAGGCAGTTCTTCTAGGGTATTAGATTCAAAATCTAATCTTTCGTCTTCTTGTTGTTCTACTTCATCTCCGTAAATAGATGGAATGTCTTGGGGAAATTGATCATGAAGATCATCAATCTGAGGAGGAGGGGAGTTACCCTTCTCCTTGGCCCATTTCTCTTCTTGTATTTCTTGCAAGAACTCTTGAGAGTACTGTTGAATTGAAGGAGGCATTCCAGCATCCGTGGAATTAGGAACATAAACTCCCATTGGTGGTGAGATTCCTCTCTCAATAACTAGTTGAGCCTGTGGAGGTAAAGAAACTTGTGGTTTGTTTACCAACTGCTCTAATCATTCTAGTAACCCTTGGAAATGCAAATCTGGTTTGACAGAGTTTGTTTGATTGAGCTTTTGACTAGTCTCAAGTATAGCTTGAGCCTGTTCTACCATTTTCATGCACATTTTCATCCGTTCAATCTCTAAATCCGCTCTAGGGTAACTCTTGTCTAGATTTGCAGTTGTTGGCCCCTCTTGAAGTCGATCTTGGTAGGCCTTGAACATCATGTCTAAGCCTGCTGGGATTGGATCTGCAAGAATAGACCCTGGCTACGGTCTATTTACAGTGGGTGGTGGGGTGGGATGAGGTTGAGTAGATGGGGTTTCGGCATGCGAGGGGTTTTGAGATGCAATGTCGTCTATTTTTGTTTTTGCGTCTTTCAAGCTTTCTTCTAGTTCCGATAACTTTTTATTCCACTTGCGATTGGCCTTCTCTCTAGTATCCTTCCATGTTCTTGTTTTTCGCTTGCTAGGTTCTCCCGATTCACTCAACTCTGATTGCTCTGCTGGTTTATCTTGTTTTAATGCTTGTGCCCTAGTAACTGCCTGTACAGGTGCCACATTACTGCTACTGGCACTTGATTCTGCCACTAAGCCTACCACATTAATGGGTGTAATCTTGGGTGCACTAGAGGGGTTTCTTGGACAATCTCTGGGGAGATGGTCCTTGCCACAATCAGGACAAAAAGCTTGTATTGTGATAGCCTGTCCTGGACTCGGAGATGGTGGGTGGGGACAATCACGAAGGAAATGGTCACCCTGGCATCTGAAACATGGTCCTCTAGGGGCTTGTGGTCTTACTTGTCTCAATTGGGGCCTAGGATTAGCATTTGCGTACATGACATTGGAGTATTCTGGCTCCCAATTTTGTTCCATAGGTGGTGCCTCATATTGATACGCGTAAATCTCACTATGTTCAGGTGACTCTGTGTAATAAGCATGCGGACTACCTTCATGGGAGTAGTCTGAGCTATGAGCATGAGAGTCATTATCTGGTACCAATGGGGTTAGTGGCACCAATGCCCTGTTTGGATTTTCCTCTCCCACAGGATACTTGACTAGAATCACGTTAGCAGGGGCTGGTGGTTGGTTTCCCAAGACTGGTTGTGGCCTATATTGTGCCTGATATTGTTGTTGTGGTCGATAATATGGCAGTTGGTATTGGTTCTGATACCTCCCTTGTTGATAAGGTTGTTGATAAGTTTGTCTAACAACCTGCCTATTGTAGGGACAATCTTGAGCCGTGTGGTTTGTGTATTTTCTCTCAATAGTGCAATACGGAGCATTCCTTTCTCTAATTGGTTTTGCATTGGGCATACATTAGCCATGTGGTCACCTCCGCAAGTATAACACTGATTCAATGGGTGACTCTCTGTGTTTGTCTATTTTGGACTCCCAGCTTCTTGGCAACTTGCTAAATTATCTCATCTATTTCCGTGGAGATTCTCGAAGTATGACTAGTAGAACTATCAGAATCTTGATAGAGTTTGGATAGTCCTAACTCCTCACCCAAGTTGTCTTCTATGTCAATGCATGTCCGCACACACTCTTCTATGGATCTAGGCTCTTTCAAGTACACATATGATCTTAACTTTGTGCTCAGTAAGCCACCTAAGAACAAAGCCACTTTTTTGGCTGGTGTGGGTAACTCTGGAGCAGGGCATCTTTCTAGGTATTGTCTGAACCTTCTACTTGCTAGTCGCACTGTTTCTTGGGGTGTCTGCTTGAAGCTGTGGATCAAAGATGATGTGTTATGCCTGATACCACTCTTGGAAAATTCTACAATGAATTCGTCTAGCAGTTGACCTATATCGCGATAGTTGCGACTACTCAATGGTTGAAACCAAGCTAAGGCAGTGCCCTTAAGAGTCAAACCAAATGCCTCGTACTGGGTGAACAAATCCTCAACTTATTCAGCTCTTAACACTTGTTTGAACTCGGCCACATGATCATAAGGATCTCCTGTCCCGTCAAAATAATTCTTCATTGCCTTGATCACTTGAGTGGGTCTAAGGGTTCTTGTGTGCTCTCGGGGTCTAGGCAATGGAAAATCCTGCTCATCTCTTTGTTGCCTATGTGCTTGATGTCTCTCTCTTTCCAGTCTTTCATTTTCAAATCCTGATCTATTCCTGCCCACAGTGTGTGCAAAACTTACCTCAGGTCTCTCTCTAGTTTTTTCTCTCTGGGCTTCATGAGCTTGAGATGAACCTACTCCTTGGAGGCCATGGGAAACATTGGATCTTGGTGGAGGGAAAATCAATTCACTCTTCCAAGTATATGCGTGTCTATCATGTTCTGTTACCAAGAACATCTTCTCTGATGTGTTCTCCAGGTAGACAACTTTGCCTGGTATCTCTGGATCCTTGAACTCATAGATGATGACTATGCCCAAGGCTAGGTTGATCTGGCCTGAATCTCCAAAAGGCTTCCTCTGTTTCTCTATTCAAGAATAGTTCTATGCTTTTGTTGTCTTGAGGAATCCAGTCTGGAGTGATCACTCTGGTCAAAACTGACTTACCTCTAGGAGTCTGGGGTCCTTGTCCTACATTTCCTTGTTCTAGGTCTCCTATCTCATTCTCAGGAATGATATTTCCAAACTCATCAGTCCTATCTGGTAGGTTGGTGACCACATACATGGTTCCTTCCTTATCAATGTATGAACCCTCTTCAAACTTGACCACCGGGTGTTCAAGTCCAAAGGGTTGATCTGGATTTTTGAGTTGGACCACTGATCGCCTCATGCCATCCTCATAGATGCGAGCACCTAATCGGTTGGTCCGAATATATTCCAATTGTGTCTTACAGGGACCTTCTTGTGTTTGTAGATGGGCTGTTCCTGAATTACCTGCAGGTTTTCCCATGCTAAAAGACATTCTGAGTCACTTGTGTCTGAGTTTAGTACATATGGACAACCACTTAGTTGTTGTGCCCAAGACTTAGTTGTATGGTTGACACTAGACTGAGAAGATCTAATGCTTTCTCTATCCTTGCCTAGGTGTGTACTAGATCTCAGGTTCATAAGCTTTGGCTAAGAGTCCAAAATTTCCCCTTGGTATGGTTCAAAAATCCTTTGGAGCCCCCTTGGTTTCCTAGTCCCACTTGAAGCCCAACTTCAAATTATCCTCAATATCAAGGATGATACTGGTAGGATGATACTTCTAATACTCCTCAATATCAAGGACTCCTTGGCTTGAACAAAATGGAGTTACAAAAATAGAAAATGGTATTTACAATGGTTTTTAGTGATGAAAATCACTATTGTTGTAGGGGATTCTTCTGAAAATTTGACATACACTTCTTGGAGCTCCCTACTTGCTCCTTCTTCTTGTGTGTCCACCTCTTTGATGTGCTCCTGTGCTTTGTCCTTGACCTTCAGCTTCAACAACCTCCATCTAATCTGATCCTCTTCAAGCTTCTACCTATTTGGTTCTCAACCATTGCCAAATACTTTTTGAAACATGTAAATAGTTCATACTTATGCTTCATGAAATAAATGATTGTCCATCTACTGAAATCATCAATACAACAAATGTAGTACCTTGAACGTGAGATTGATGGATGTTTGCTAGGACCCCACACATCAATGTATACAAGATCCAAGTAGTCTTCATACATGGACCACTTTCTATTGAATGGTTGCCTATGAGTGTTGAAGCTCAAGGTCAAGGACAAAGCATGGAAGTGCATCAAGGAAGTGGGCACACAAGAAGAAGGAGCAAGTAGGGAGCTCCAAGAAGCACCTATCAAATTTTGAGAAGAAATCCCTATAAAAATAGTGATTTTATCACTAAAAACCATTGTAAATACCATTTTCCATTTTTTTAACTTCATTTTGTTCAAGCCGAGGAGTCCTCGTTTGAGGAGTATTAGAACTATCATCCTACCAATTTTCATAATTTTTAGACTCCGTTTGAGCCCCCAAATAAGCCCCGGAACCTATTTTTTAACTAGGCCAGACACTAGGTCTGGACAGGGCCAAAATCACTCAAAAAACTATAAAAAGGGCTGGAGAGCTCATTTTTGAGGGCAGCTGGTTGTAGATTTCAGCTTTGTAAGAGAACTCTTGTGTAATCGATCAGCATTTTCAGTTCAATTTTTGAGTTTTTCTTCTCCTTCATCTTCATCACCATCACCATCTCCATCCACCTTCATCTTCTCAATTTTTGCCATTTTCTAGAGTACATTCACCTCATTTTTCATTTGTGGCTAAGAGCAAGAAGCTTAGAGGGGATGCAGAGCGGAAACACTGGAGAAATACTACCAAAATACCCAAAAAATTGAGTGATCAGCCTCGGACATGACGAAACCTACATCAAGTATCGTGAGTGCAATATCGCGGGTTTGAAGGGAGATTTTGCATCTATAGACACATAGGCGTGACAAGGAGGACACAAGCTACTCATATTTGCAAAAATTTTTGAATTTGGACTCTAAAAAATCCAAGTATCGTGTTTTCCCGCGATTGAAGTATCGCAATACCTGGATATCGTGAAACTCCTGTGGTCGAGTATCGCGATACTTGCAGTGGTCACATATCGTGTATCGTGTATCGCTGAGAAACATTCATGATACTAGACAGATATCGTGTATCGTTTATCGTGAACTTCTGATCGTGATACCTATCGTGTATCGTGTATCGTGGAGTTAACTTTCGCGATACCTGGTAGATATCGAGTATCGTCAGAAAATTTCTCGCGATATTGGTCACATATCGAGTATCGTAGAGATCTGAAAATGATAGTTGATGAATATCGAATATCGTGGGAACTCCAAGTATCGTGTATCGTGATTTTTTCGCGATACCCACCCCATATCGTGTATCGTGACCTGTAGTGTCAAGTATCGTGAGTCTAACTCTCGCCTGATATCGAGTATCGTGTATCGTGGGATTCCTCTTGGCGATACCTGTGTAATATCGAATATCGTGGGGGTCCTTCCGCGATACTTGCTGGATATCCAATATCGTGATCTGTCTAGTTGGTTGAGTATCGTGTATCGTGTGGTCTAAGTATCGAGTATCGTGGACCTACTCCTGTGTCAAGTTTCGTGTATCGTTTAGTTGAGATATCGTGTATCGTGGCAAGGCAAGTATCGAGTATCGCCTACCTCAAGTATCACGATACTTGCTAAGTATCGTGTATCGCTTGTTCTGCAGTAATCCCAGAGAGGTCCTGTTTCCCTGTTTTAACCCCCAGAACCCTGAACTGGCATAACTTTCTCATACAAAATCCGTTTGCTTTCTCATACGAATTATTATCTAGGGTATTTTGAAGTTGACCCTCAAGGAAACTAGAAAACCAAGGAGTTCCAAAGGATTTTGAGCAATATAAGAGAACTTTGGCACTAGAAGCCAAGGCTTATGAACCTGAGATCTGGCAGACACTTATGCAAGGATAGACAAAGCATTAGATCATCTGAGGCTAGTGTCAACCATACAGCCAAGTCTTGGGCTCAACAGCTTAGTGGTTATCCTTACACACTAAGTTCAGAAACCAGTGACTCAGAAATGTCTTTTAGCATGGAAAGACCCACACGTAGCTCAGGCACTGCCTATTTACAGACACCAGAAGGTCCCTATAAGACCCAATTGGAGTATATCAGGACCAACCAATTAGGTGCTCGCATCTATGAGGATGGGCTAAGACGATCAGTGGTTCAACTCAAAAATCTTGACCAACCCTTTGGACTTGAACACCCAGTGGTCAAGTTCGAAGAGGGTGCATACGTTGATAAGGAAGGAACCATGTATGTGGTAACCAACTTACCAGATAGGACGGATGAGTTTGGAAATTTTATTCCTCAGAATGAAATAGGAGACCTAGAGCAAGGGAACCTAGGGGGAGAACCTAAGACTCCTAGAGGTAAGTCAATCTTGACTAGAGTGCTCACTCCAGAATGGATTCCTCAAGATAACAAAAGCATAGAACTATTCTTGAATAGAGAAACAGAGGAAGCCTTTTGGAGATTTAGGCTAGATCAACCTAGCCCAGTAGTCACCATCTATGAATTCAAGGATCCAGAGACACCAGGGAAAGCTGTCTATTTAGATCACACATCTCAGAAATTATTCTTGGTATCAGATCATGACAGACATGCTTACACTTGGCAAGGTGAATCAATTTTCCCTCCACCAAGATCTAATGTTTCCCATGGCCTCCAAGGAGTCGGATCATCCAAGGCTCATGAAACCCAGAGGGAAAGAACTAGAGAGAGACCGGAGGTAAGCTTTGCAGACACTGTGGGCAGAGACAGATCAGGATATGGAATGGAAAGACCTGAAAGGGAGATACATAGAGTACATAGGCATCAAAGAGATGAGCATGATTTCCCATTGGCTAGACCACGAGAGCACTCAAGAACCCTTAGACCCTCTCAAGTGGTTAAGACAATGAAGAACTATTTTGATGGGTTAGGAGATCCTTATGATCATGTAGCCGAGTTCAAACAAGTGTTAAGAGCTGAACAGGTCGAGGACTTGTTCACCCAGTTTGAGGCATTTGGTTTGACTCTTAAGGGTACTACCTTAGCTTGGTTTCAGCCCCTGAATAGTTGCAACTATCGAGAGATAGGTCAACTGCTAGAAGAATTCATTGTAGAGTTTTCCAAGAGTGGCATCAGGCATAACACATCATCCTTGATCCACAGCTTCAAGCAGACACCCCAAGAAACAGTGCGACTTGCAGGAAGAAGGTTTAGACAGTACTTGGAAAGATGCCTTGTACCGGAATTACCCACAGCAGCAAAACAAGTGGCCTTGTTTTTAGATGGCTTACTGAGCACAAAATTGAGATCATATGTGTACTTGAAAGAGCCTAGATCCATAGAAGAGTGTGTGCGCACGTGCATTGACATAGAAGACAACTTGGGTGAGGAGCTAGGACTGTCCAAACTCTATAAAGATTCTGACAGCTCTACTAGTCATACCTCTAGAGCCTCCGATGAGATAGATGAGATAGCAGAACAGGTTGCCAAGAGGCTAGGAGTTCAAAATAGACAAATGCCAAGGGTCACCTCATTGAAACGATGTTACAACTGTGTAGGAGACCACATGGCTAATGTTTGCACAATGATGGCTCAGCCCCAAGGAAACCCTAATGCTCTATATTGCACTATTGAGAGAAAATACACGAACCATAGGGCTCAAGATTGTCCCTATAACAGGCAGGCTGTTAGACAAAATTATCAGCAACCTTACCAGCAGGGTATGTATCAGAACCAATACCAATAGCCATATTATAGGCCACAACAACAATATCAACCTCAATACCAGCAGCAGTATCAAGCACCAAACATGCCACAGCCAGTCCTAGGAAACCAATCACCAACTCCTGCCAATGTGATCCCAGTTAAGTATACGATGGCGGAGGAGAACCCTAATACAGCATTGGTGCCACTAACCCCTTTGGTGTGAAAAAATGACTCTCATGCTCTTAATTCAGACTACTCCCATGAAGGTAGTACACATGCTTACTACATAGAGTCACCTGAGCAAAGTGAGATTTCTCCATATCAATACGAAACACCACTTATGGAACAAAATTGGGAACCAGAATACTCCAATGTTATGTACACAAATCCAAACCCCAGGCCCCAAGCGAGACAAGTGAGACCACAAGCCCCTAGAGGACCATGCTTTAGATGTCACGGTGACCATTTCATTCGTGAATGTCCCCACCAACCAACTCTGGGACAAGGGCAAAACATCACCATACAAGGATTTTGTCCTGAATGCGGTTAGGAACATCTCCCAAGAGAATGTCCCAGAAACCCCTTGTTGACCTAAGTACCAACTTAGGGACTTGTGGAGAAAGAGACTATACCTCAATCCCCCTCAAGTGCATATAGTGGGGATTCACGCTTTAATTATCAATCCGATGAGTATACAAACCTACCCGAGTGTATGAGGACATGCATTCAAATGATGATCAATGCAAATGAACTACTCAAAGAGTGCAAACAAGGCAAAGACTAATCCAAACAAGTTTCAACTGACAGTCATGGTGTCACGATACTTGGTGCAGCAGCCAACACTAATTTGAGCTTTTCTCTCAACTCCAAACTCCAAATATAGCGAATAGCATATGCATTTCAAAGCTCTAGAGAAGACGCATCCAATGCCTATAGTTTCACTCAATTCTGACACTCTTACTTCAAGTTATGAGCAAAATACTGAGTCGTGGGAAAACCTTCCTACACTTCAGCACTTCCTACACCTCGCACACACCTTAACAACAGCAAACAAACACTTTCATGGATAGACAACACTTCCTAACACTCTTTCCAAGCAATACACATGCACACAAGCTCACAAAGAAGAAGATACAGAGGGGAGAAGACACAAATTCGAATTTCTGTGCTCTTCATTCTCATAATGGCAAAAAGTGTTTACAAAGAGTCACAAATTGACTTATATACTTGTGCCCTAAAAATGGTCCTTTCACACAAGAGACCGGCACTTTATTCACTAAAAGATTAATTTCTACTATTTTACATGGGTAAGTTTCTAATCTTCTGAGGGGATGCATCTAGAGGACTCCTCTAGTGCATTTACAACGGAAAATATATTACAAGAATGGTTATAATACAAAAATTGGGTGTCCAAATCGGAAAAATTTTGGGGCCTGTCTTTTTCTCTGCCTTGTGCTCTCTTTAGCTCTGCAACACTCTCCCCCTCTAAGACTTTGTCTCTGTCGTCCCTTGACAGGCTTTACTTCTTGTCTTCAGTTTGTTGTCCGCATGCAACCCTTGCTCAGTTTGGCCTGTTTGTTAAATAGGTGTTCAGTTTTGACGGCCTCTTCTTAATTCTTGTTTTACATCCTCTGGGCTTGATACATTTGTTTTGCCTAATAAGTTGGGTTGCCACGCACGCCACCAGTGGAAGGTATGAGGATGTGGTGCTTCAATCTTCGCTATGGACCTGCCAAAGATCAAGAGGTTGAAGCACCCTTGTGTGGCTGCATCCTTTCCTTGGTGTGTGCGCCCCTGTAGGGCTTTGTGCAGAGATGGGTGTTGCGCCCCTGCGGGGCTTCTTGCAAAGATCTGTCTTCAAGTATTCCTTTTTAGTGAAGCTTCTTTCGTTGTCTTCTTCTTTTCTTTCTTTTACTTGATTCTCCCTCAACACTGCCCCCCTCCTGAACTCTGTCATCCCCGACAGGCCTTGACGATCGATGGGCATATGTTCTATATACTTTCTGCTCTGTGTCATTAAGCAAATTGGCTTCACGTATCATTAATTGTTTCCATTGTTCTGCCTTCACACCGTCATTGGGTGGCTGTCTGTGATCTGCGAAGAAGCTAAGTTCGTATGCCACTAATCTGGCGTTCAAATTAGAGGACATCTTCAAAAAGACTTCTGAATCAATTTCAAAAAATCCAGTAAAGAACACTTCTTCAAACGTTTGCATATATATGCTTGGCAAAAACATCAATCTGGAATAATAAGCCATTATTGTTGGTCGGCTAGGCATAACAGATAGGTCAAAAACGAGTATGTCTGTTCCCTGATTAATACCAATGAAATTCAAAAATGTGTAGGCTGCATGCTTGAAGACGTGTAATACTGTAAGAATCATGCTGAGTATTTTATTTGTTATTTTGACAGTTAAGTCGGGTACTGTCGCATAATTCTTCAGCCAAATTTCGATGGTTTTGACCATATAATCTTCCGTTGGCAAGTAATTATGTGGCGGGCTTGGAAGCAGAGGGTAATTCAGCCACTGTTTATTTATAGTGCCATTTCTTTGCAGGTCCAAATATTCTCTAGTATCCCTTCGGCGTGGTATAGGACAAAAGGAAGGGTTTACCTGTAATGAATAAGGTGCTGCTTGCCAATGCACCCGTAGTGTGGGATGTTTCTCCAAAAGCTTTCTTCTCCAAACAGGTTGTGCAGCTTTGAATTCTTCTTGACTGTATGCGAATGTGTCATGTTTAAAATTTAGCTGCTCATCTGGACTTTTCTTTGTAATCTTCTTTATATATTGTCTTGTTCTCTCTTTCAATAATCCGTACGAAATGTTGAAAGGCTTCATGATCTTTTCCAAGTCCTTACCCTTGATCTTGGCTTCCTTCATTACTTTGATTACTTCATTTTCAAAATTTTCCGTCAATCGGGACACCACTAGTGCCCGCTTCTTCTGACTTATTTCTGCAGTGTATGGCATGGGATGATCATCATGTATATCCGCCATCTGCTCATGTATTGGAGAATTATAGATCGGGGGAGATAGAGGACGTACCTCTACCTCGTCAGTAAGATTTTCCTTAGCTGGCACTACTAGTGTCCCGATCGCTGCGTTCTGGTTGATTTGGATTTCTAATTGCTCTATTCGTTCAGTTTTTGCTTTACTTACCTGTATGGCTGTTCTAAGTGCTTCTTTTGCTGCAAGCAATTCATTACCAATTTCAGCGACATGGTCCATGTTTTCACTATAGCTTGCTGCAAGTTTCCCATGTGCTGTATTCAACTGTTTTTTTAGTTCATTTGTTTCCTGACTGTACTTCCGTTCCCATTCTTCTCTCAATTCTCGCTCTTGTCTCAGCAAATCTGTGTATTGTGCCACCTGATCTCTTAATTCTTTTTCTTTAGTTTCGGATGTCTCCTGTTGTTCAATAGGTTGATCATATAACAATGATTTCATCAATTCTTTATTCCTGCTTCGTAAAGTGTCATTCTCTTCCATGTACAACTTTAGCTGTGTCTCAAGTAAAGTGCTTCTAGCTTTTATTCTCTCTTTGTCAGCCTCGCTTGCATCATGTAATCTTTGTAAATCAGCGAGCTGTGCTTGAAGTTGGTGATGTTGAGTCATTAACGTATCATATTGCGTTTTTAGTTAATCTTGGCAATGGCCATGAAAATGAGGTCTGACACTAGTTGGCCATCCAGAAACCAAAGGCCTCTTGCTTTTTTTATGGATTCGAGTGGAAGAAGCTGGACCTCTTCCTCATGCGTAGCTTGAAATTAGTAGATGCCATCTGCACTCAATATAGAATATGAATTAGTGACCATATACTATCTGAAATCCTCCTTTATTTGTTTGTCAAAAGCTTGACATTGCTCCGAGTGAATGGTGTCGTCCCTTTCCCGTGGGTGTGAGAAAGGTAATACCTGGATTATTCCAAAATTTTATAGATTTTTTATGTTTTCATCTGAAAGAAAAAACAGAAAAGTTAGATCATAGCCGAAGCGGTTATTATTTTTTGAGTGATTTTCTTAATGTATGTACAATTGCTCTCCTATTTCCCAATAGGAAAATGTGCTCGACTATCCTGGAATAGAAGAAAGATGTGCCGAATGCTTGGCCTTGTAATGTGGCCCTATCATGCATACTTTGGGACCTGATAACTCCAAATGTGTGCAGCTTGAAGTAGTTGGATGATGCATGCAGTTTGTTTTGTCTTTCGGCATCCAAATCTGCTTCATTCTGTGGGGACGTATTGTATCCCTAACATTCCTGATGAATGTGGTTTTTCTCATGTTGTACGTCTGCTCCATCTGCTTTTTGAATCTTGGACTGGCTGTTGTTGCAACTGCAGACTTCTTTTCTTTCCTATAGCTAGTCTTCTTTGGTTGTTTTGCCCGTAGACTATATTGGTTCTTCTTATGCTGAGGTTCGTCGTTTAGGTTTAGCATCTTTGGAGCACATGATTTTGGAATCCATATTTTCACTCGATCCAGTTGGGCGGCTACTACTTTCTTTGGAATCCATATCCTAGCACTTCGCTATTGAATTTGGTGCTCAAAATGATTTGCTTTCTTATTTGATTGGTTGCTCTGATGTCGAAGATGTTTCAGTTGTTGAAGATATGCATCCCTTTGATCCTTTCTTATCCAAGCTTGTTTAGTGTACGGAATAGGGTATATTCTAATATGTACAGATTTTGAATTACTCAGAGGACTGGTCCCTCGTGTGCATGGTGCTTCACTGAGGTTGGCTTCAGATTGATTGACACTCTTGTGACTTGCTAGACTAGAAGATGGAACGCAAGCAAGATTCAATGTGTCCTCACATGAAGTGCTTGAGGAAGGGGTTCCTATAGTGCTATTGAACATACACTCATGATTGCGTTTATTAGAGTGAATTTTTGGCTCTATGCTTGCGGCTTTTATTGGTCGTTCGTCTAGCAGACTGAATACTTCACGATGTCCTATCTTGGCTGAGATGTATCCTAAAGCCAATTGAATGGTCACCTCATATTCGTAAATCCAGTCTTGACCTAACACTACCTCTTCGAGTAAATCCTGATCATGACACACTACTAGCTTCTATTCCATAGTGTTGTTGCCAAGATGCAGAGGTAAGGTGATTTCACCTATACATTGAGTAATTGTTCCTCCTATTCCTATCAACTGTGCCATTGATGGACGTAATTCCTCCTTGAGTTTTTGAGTCAAAGAAAGTTTGATACAGCTTATGGCGGCTCCTGTGTCAATGAGAGCATCCACTAAGTGGTACTCTGTTTTACCCGCTCCCAAATTCAAATATGGTTGTGTTCTCTGTGGACCTAGGTTTTTAGTGGCTCTAAAATTAGCCATTGGGATGAGTTCTTCTCTTAGTCGATATCTCTCATCTCTCTCTCTCATCCACTCTTTCCGTTTCTTAATGCGTTCTAGTGCTTCTTGTCTCGCTTCTTCTCGTATTCTTTCCTCCTCAATTTGTCTATTCTCGCCCTTGATTAACCGTGACATTATTTCTTTAGTCAACGGTTCTAGGTAATTTTTCACCCGACATCCACTGATATAGTTTGGTAATACTTCCCCATCTAGGGTTGCTAAGCTGATGGCTCCACTTGTCGATATACGATTGATGATTAATGGGCCATATCCTCTCTTCTGCAACTTCTTAGCGTGTTGTTTTAAGGTATATACCAAAACTAAATCTCCTTCTTTCAAATTTTTGTCCTTAATGTGAGCATCAAAGTAGGCTTTCTGTCGCCGTTTCCCAGCATAAATGCCTGCTACTGCTTGTAACCTAGTTTCGTGAAGCTCTTCTATTTGATCCAATTGAGCTGATAGTTCATGTCCCGTCCACTCGTAAGTGGTTGCTACTCTAAGAGTGGGAATTAAGAAATCAATTGGTAAAATAGCATTTTGTCCATACACTAAGTTAAAAGGAGTAGTCCCTATGGCAGTTTTGTAGGCTACACAAAATGCCCATAAAGCATGATGTAATTGCTTATCCCAATCCGATCTACCATTGTTAACAATTTTTGTGAGAACTGTACACAAGATTTTATTCGAACTTTCTGCTTGTCCATTGGCTTGTGGGTGATAAGGAGCTGATTTCTTATGAATTACCAAGAATTCATTCAATAAGGATTCTATAACTTCATTCACAAAATGTGTACCTCTATCACTCACAATTTCTATTGGTAGTCCAAATCTAGTGAAAACGTTCTCAAAGAGAAACTTGGCCGTGGTTCTTGCGTCATTTTTCTTGGTTGCTTTGGCTTCTATTGGTCAGATAGTCTGTGGCTACAATTATATATTCGGCATGGGATCCTTTCGCTGGGGGGTTAATAGGTCCTATGAAGTCTATTCCCCATTTAGTGAAAGCTCTGGCACTCATCATGGGTCTCAGTGGCATCTCATCTCTTCTAATTGGATATTTTGTTCGTTGACAAGTATCACATCGTTGCACATATGTTACGGCATCTTGATGTAGAGTTGGCCACCACATGCCAGCAAAGAGGATCATTTTTGCTGTTTTATCTGCAGAGAAATGTCCTCCTGCAGCTCCTGTATGTGCCATCTCTAAAACAGCAAGATATTCGTCTTCATGAATGCATAATCGTAATTGATTATCTCTCCCTTGCTTGAAAAGTTGTTTTCCTATAATGGCATAATCCTTGCTCTGTTCTACAAGTGCACGTTTCCTTGCTGAAGTGGCTCCTTCTGGGTATTCTTGGGTCTTTAAGAATTTTACCAGAGGCATGCTCCATCTTGGTGCTACTGTGGAGTAGCATAGAGTAGATTTCTCTTCTGGATTTTGTTCTTGACAGGTTTGGCATGCTGATACATAGTTATGTGCATCCCTCTGCATGGTTGGCCAATATATGCCTAACCTCCTGTAGCTCAGTGATGAGTATCACCTCCTTTAATGTCAATCCGGGAAGACGTGAGGATGGTATGAAGACCTCGAGCAAGTGGCGGCACAAGTGCGTGAGTGAGAAGCACACAAGCATGCACACACATACACACACACGCGCACACACGGCAAGACAAAGAGAGAGAATCAATGGAGCTTTTAGATTACTTTCAAAATGCTCTTACAAGTTCGTTTCAATTACAATCCAACCTCAAAAATGAGCTCTCTAGCTCTTTTTATAGTTTTTGACTAGGTTTTGGCCCTGTCCAAACCTAGTGTCCGGCCTAGTTAAAAATTAGGTTCCAGGGCCAATTTGAGGGCTTAAACGGAGTCTAAAAAATACGAAAATTGATATGTAGGTACTTCTAAGGCTCCTCAAGCTCAAGGACTCCTTGGCTTGCACAAAATGGACCTACAAAAATATGAAATGGTATTTACAATGATTGATAGTGATAAGAATCACTGTTACAAGATTTGAGAAAAATTGAAGGGCCTATCTGCCAGATTTGCGTCGACTACTTTGTCTACTTACTCCTTTACTTTGTTCTGACTCTCTCCGCTGACTTCTTTGTCTAGTCAGTCCTTGGGTGCCCTGGCTTCCTTGTCTAGTCAGTCCTTGGGTGCCCATACTGCTCTCAACACCAACACCCCCCCCTCTCTCGCGTCTGTCGTCCCTGACAGACTCTTGTTGCTGGGAGTGTTGAATGTAATATTCCACAACCTGAGTGGCAAGCTGATGTTCTTGTAAGCGTAGTCCTCTGGCCAAATCTGTCATCATACGATCCCACTCGATTGGTCCTGGAATGTCCGGATGTGGCAGACGTAATTGATCTGCATGGATCGCTTGTTCTACTGCGAATAGATGTAGCAAATGTGTGGGTCTGGGAATGAAAATTTCGGAATTGTATTCCCAGAATCCCGTAGAGAACATTTCCTCAAATGTCTGCTTGAAGCATGCGGGCAAGTACTTTATTCGTGCATGCCAAGCAAAGATGATAGCGACTGAGGGGGTTTGGCTCATGTCGTAGACTAAATCCTTGTTGCCTTGAGAGAATCCAGGGGCAGAGATGTATGGAGCTTGGACATTCCGAAAGGTTTTGAAGACAATGGTCATGAGCTCGAATATCTTCATACACATTTTCGCCGCGATGTCGGGTACATTATTGAGACGTGTAGACCAGTGTCGAATTGTTGATATCATGTAGGCTACGGTTGGAGGTCCTCGAGGTGGAGCAAAATACGGATAGTTAACCCAAGCCGAGCACTCTTTATTGTTGCGTACCTTAATTGCAAATGCTTGCCAGGATCTGCGACGTACCACTGGACAATAGCATGGATTATACTTGATGTATAGTGGCATGGTTGCCCAGGTACTCATCATCTCGGGGTAATCGGTGAGTAAACGTGCACGCCAATTAGGTTGGAAGATCGAGCCAGCACGTGCATCGGTCAGTAAATCCCCTATCTCAAATTGAGTGGCGAATGTGGGCTCCTTCCCTGTATGTCTTTTGACTTCTGCATTATAATCATGTAGTAAGACAAAATAAGGCATGTATTGCGATTCTGATGTTGTGATTAACCGTTGATGGGATAAATGTTGAAAGTAGGAAGACCGAAGGACCGTTTCTTCCAGATTCGTGAGAGATTGCATTTGCACGGCCACACGATCATCATGTGTCTTACCCACTTTCTCAACCCTTCTGACCCAATCTGGAACTTGAATTTCTAACGTGTCTTGTCCTTCTTCTGTAGTTCGACCACCAGGCGTCGGCATAGGCTCGTATGGCTCTTCATAGCTGTCATCGACGGGGATTTCCACTACTGTTTCAGGTTCTGGTTCTTCAATGGGCGAGGGTGGCCGTTCATATGGTAAGAGGCGTGCTTGGAGTTCTGCCACCTGTTTTCGGAGGGTCTCCATTTCTTCTGTAGATTGTTGTGATATTACCGGCTCCTGTTGAGCAGTGGGTACACTGGCTATCTGTTTCTTTAGATCGGCACATTCAGTCTCTAGTTTTTCATATGACTCCAAGAAATTTGCATGTTCCTCAAGTAAGATGCGAATGTCTTCTGATGGAACTGCTCTATATCTGGTAGGGCTAATGGTTGCTCCTACGGTTCCTTCCATAGCCGCTTCAAAGTTGTCTTGATTTTGTTGTTGAAGTCGTTTGTTCTCTTCTAGTGCTGCGGCCATATGCTTCCTTAATAGCCCAATGTTGCGTCTGAGTGTAGCGTTAGATATCATTTGCGCTTGAAGCACTGTTTCTAGTTCCTTGACTGCTTGGTCATCTACAGTTGATGTCTTTGATTCCAATTCGGAGTGAGCCTGCTGTAGTGTGGTATGCTCGGTTAGGAGCGTCTGGTAGTCAGCTTCAAGAGTGGTGACTCTAGCTTGGAGACGTTGAGATTCTGCCTGAAGGGCAGTAGTGCATTCTTCCAATTGATGGTAGTCTTGTTGTAGCTGATGTACACACTAAAGTAATGTGTTGAACGTGCTATTTACATTATGAGATGCAAGGGGAAAAGTTTGAAATGCAGGGAAGGTGGGATTGGGTAGGGGGGTAGTGAATGCTGTGTGTGCCAATGATGTGAGTGGTGATGTGGGGGGCAAGGGAGGGGAAGGTGGGGAAATCGTGGGGTGAGGTGCTGTGGTTGGTGAAATGTCCATTGGGTCAGACAAGGTGGTGTGTGCAGGGGCTACCATGTAAGTGGGTATGGTAGGTGAAGTGAGTGTGGTGTTCGTGTAAATTGATGTCGTTGCGAACATTGGAAAGATGTGCCTCGGAAACATTGGAGAGCGGATGATCTGCTCCACAAGGGACGGGTATTGGGGTGGCGCGGTCAGGTTGAAAGAGGTGTAGGGGCCAGATGGGAAGTGAGGGTCATGGAATGGAGGTACCCGTATTGGGGGATAGGTCGGGAAACATAGGGTGCCTTCTGTGGGTGCTGGGTTTCCAACTACACTTGTAATTATGGGATGGCCAGTCATGGGTTCAGAGGATAGACGGGTCGAAGTGTACAAGGGATTGGTGACGAAGGAGAAGAGGGTGTCTTGTGAGGTGGGTTCTCGAAATGAGAATGATGTGAATGAGGATGGATTATAAGTGAAGGTAGAGGTGATGACTGTCGTTTCTTCCAAGGTGGGGGGTGGTGGTGGTGGCGGAGACGGTGGTGATGGAGGATGCTGGGGTGAGATGGGTGATGTCTGAACGAAGGTTTCAGCGGATAGGTCAGTGGTGGTTATGGGGGTGGCCGTGGTTTCAATGGGTACCTCTGGTTCTGTGACGGGTATCCTGATAGTCTTACCTGCTCGTGGTAACGTATCCACTCTGCGTTTGTCATACCTTACGGACTGGCGGACTGCGGTGTGGACAGCCTCTGGAACTCCTAAAGAGTCTGACACTAATTTGAGGGTGTTAATGAAGTGTTGGTCCACCCCTTCATCTGATAGCATTTCTTGCATCAAAGCTTGACCTGATACCAGAGAGAGTTGATGCCTTTCTTGTACTGCTTTGATAGTGTCGTATAGCCTTCGTAGTTGAGCTGTATATGCAGGTGCACCTACAAGTTCTGGCACTTCTTGTTGCTCCTCTTGGTGCTCTTGATCATACTCCTCCTCATCATCCTCCTGTTCTTCATCTTCGTCATCTTCTGCATCCACTTCAACAGGTGTGACAGGTGCTTGGGAGGTTGTGGCTGGCGTTTGTACATTCTCCGCTTGTTGTGCCTCTTCTGCCTCCAGCTCTACATCTTGTAATAGTTGTTCGAAGTCTTCATTAGTGAGTTCTTCCAAAGGTGCACCACTAGGAAATTCGAGATCCGTTGGGATGGGAGGGAATATCAAGGTGGAACCATCGGTGCTACGTCTTGGAAGTCGGAGTGTGAATGGTCGGACTCTTCGGGGTGGCGGGGTGACGTCTGGTGTTAGGGTGGCTCCACGTGGTTGAGCACATGGGACTTGGACCGTGCCTCTCATCTTCTTAGAAGGGGGTCCAGTGGATGTCCTGCCTCGAAACTGCTCTACCCGATTCCACATCAGGGCTCGTTGGATTGGAATGTCATAAGCCAAACACCTATAAATGATTCTTGTCAGAGCACAGCAACCATATAAAACCTGTTTCCGCGGCCAGCGTTTGTGTGCTAGGTGTATCTGATCAATTATCCAGTGGGGTAGGTTGATAGTGAGGCTCTGTGTCTCTGCCAGATACAGGCTAAACCAAATCTTTTTGTGCGGCATGGTGAATCTATCCTGCGCCGGGAAAGCAAAGTGTTGCATGCACATGCGAAGGTGTATTGCAATATTAGGCGTCATGGATACCATGTCCTTGAGTTTGGTGAGACTTCGATTCTTCATGTAGTCCGGTACTAGGGTTTCCTTCTCTGTAGGAATATGCATGCCGCGCATATCTAGAGCTTCTCTCACCAAATTGTTTGATAGCCTAAACCTCTTGAGCTCATTCCCCTTTGTCAGAGATGGAATCACAAATGAGCTTGCACCTTTTGGGTTCGGATTTGGAGTCAAGGTGTTGATGAGATAGTAGCATCGCATGAAGTCAGGTTTTGGGAGTCGGGCACTGAAATAGGCACTCAATCCGGCTTTTTCCCATATCGGACGTAGACCTTCCGCATTTTGTAAATTCTCAAATTCTCTTGTAAAGAAATGGTATCTGCCTTGCTTTCCATTGTAGTCCAACTCTGATTCCCATAGGTACGTTCCTTCCCCCAAGGGTCCTGCCACCTCGGTAAACCAATGTGAAGTCTTTCCCACGGGCATGGTGTGGCCACGCGGAGGGTCCGCAATAGGTATGATTTTGACGGCCTGCAATTCTTCTGGTCTTTCAATTGTCTCAGGCAAAACGGGTAAACTGTCCAAGTCCACCACTTGCGGGTTTGTTTCTGTGTGAGAGCTAGTTCCTGCTGCCTCCGCCATGTTGAAAATGTCGCAGCGGATTCTGTGAGAATATATGAATAAATGTTAACATTGCAATGGACACAAAAATGACATGGTGTCCCTTGTTACAACATTAACTTAAAGTTCGGGAGTGGTTAGGGGTTAAAAAGTGCTCGGTGCTGGTGTGTGTAGTTAGGAGTTAGGTAGACCTAAGAGCTAAGCGAAATGATGTGATGTGAGAGAAGCGATTAGTAGGTGGTCATGGATTTACAATCGGGGTCAGGGGGTTTGTTACAAGTCTTGGGCTGCCAAATGCAGTGGATGGGTTTTGCTCGTGGTTGAACATGAGGCCTTTTAGGGACCCATTTACAACTGATTCTGCTCGTGCTCATGTGCCTTGGTGTTGAAAATGAGTAGATGTAGGCCGTGCGAGTGAATGGATCATGCTGTGTAGGGTGTGTTCTTGGTGTAGCTATTTGAGCCCGCAAACAAGCCTTAGGCACCCAAATTTGTCTTGATTGTGGGCTAGCCTTCATCGACTTTTTGGGCACCCAAATAGACTTCACGTTAGCAGAAGAATTTCCGAAAGACCTCTTATTAGTGACGTGTTGTTGGTTACTAATAAGAGGCTTTGCCCGTATGGTTGGCTTGAGTGCAACCGGGTGTTCGCCTTTTCGCACCCACACTTGGTTCACTTGTTGAGACATTCTGCTACACAGGTTCTTTTGATGTCCGGCATAGGTAGTACTCTGCTTCTTCTGCCTTCGCTCCACCTTTGGTCGTTGCCTCCTTCTGGCCTTTGGAAAAGAAGGGAATTCCTTTGCATCCCTGACTCCTTTTTTGCGAATATCATTCCTCTGCAACACATAGTTTTGGACAAGAACAGCATGGTCAACTTCATGTGCACCCCTGGAGGGACCAGGAGTCTGTGCCTTTTCTAGTTCCTTGAGTGCTCCATTATCCAACTCTACTGTCATTCGACTATGATTGACCCATACCTGAAGAAGTCCACTTCTTAGGTTTAAGTTGACTGCTTGGTCATAGATCCAGTCTTGACCCAAGACAAGAGGTTCAGTGAGATCCTCATCTTGACACACTAGTACTTTAACTGTCATTGCCTCATCATGAATGTAGAGGGGAAGTTCCACCTCGCCCATACAAGGGGTTTCCACGCCTCCCAGTCCTATGAGATATGCCTCCACAGGATTGACAGTTAACTGTAACTCTTGACAGTAAGACATTCTAACAGCACTAGTGGCTGCACCTGAGTCAATCAAGGCTCTTACAGTCCTTGCACTTTTTCCTTGTCCTATATCTAGGGTTACGAAAGGACGTCGATCAGTTATCCTAGGTGAGCTGGTACCTGCGACTTCACACATTGCCATATGATATCCTTGATCTGCATAGTCATTTGTCCTAGGCTGCTCTCTACCTTGTCTTCGTAATTTCATCCGTCTGATGCGTTCTAAAGCTTCTGCTTGAGCTTCTTCTCTAATTCGCTTCTCTTCCTCTTTGCGTTTCTTAGCAGTGTTGAGTCGGCTGAGCATTTCTTCCGTGAGGGGTTCCTGATACAACTTGACTCTGCATCCGCTAATATAGTTAGGGAGAACATCACCCTCTAATGTGGCCAATTGTACTGCTCCACTCGTGGAGATCCTATTGATAACCATAGGTCCGTAGCCTCTCTTTTCTAGCTTCCTCGCGTGTTGTTTTAGTGTATAGACTAAGACTAGATCTCCTGCTTTCAAGCCTTTATCCTTCACATGGGCATCGAAATATGCTTTCTGTCTCTTCTTGGCTGCATATATTCCTGCGGCGGCTCTCAGTCTTGTTTCTCCTAATCGTTCAAGGTCAAAGATCCTAGAGGAGAGCTCATGACCTGTCCATTCGTGCTCTTGTGCTACTCTCAATGTAGGAATCAGGAAGTCCAAGGGTAGCACAGCGTTTTGGCCGAATACCATCTGAAAGGGGGTGGCTTGGAGTACCATTTTATAGGCAACTCGGTATGCCCAAACAGCATGGTGTAGCTGTTTGTCCCAATCAGAGCGTTTAGTGTTCACTAATTTCGTCAGTACATTGCATAAGATCTTATTAGTACTCTCAGCTTGCCCATTAGCTTGAGGGTGATACGGGGCAGACTTTTTGTGTATTACCAAGAATTCTTGGAGTAGATTTTCAATCACTTCGTTCAAGAAATGAGTACCTCTATCACTTACAAGCTCTATAGGTAGCCCGTATCTCGTGAATACATTCTCAAACAAGAATTTGGCAGTTGTTTGAGCATCGTTCTTTGTCGTAGCCTTTACCTCTACCCACTTGGTGAGATAATCTGTCGCAACAATGATGTATTCCGCATGAGAACCCTTGGCTGGGGGATTAATAGGACCTACGAAGTCTATTCCCCACTTAGAGAATGCACGTCCACCCATCATAGGTTTCAGTGGCATCTCATCTTTGCGTATAGGATACTGAGTCCTTTGACAGACATCACACCGTTTCACATAGGTATGTGCATCTATGTGAAGGGTAGGCCACCAGAAGCCCGCAAATAATATCGCCTTGATCACCCGATCTGGTCCAAAGTGTCCTCCTGCTACACCTTGGTGAGCAATTTCCAAGATCTTCAGATATTCACTTTCGTGGACACATAGTCTCAGGTAACCATCTTTACCACGCTTATATAGATTATCACCAATGAGTGAGTAATCCAAGGCTTCTTGTTCTAAACTCCTTTTCCTAGCCAGAGTCATGTCTGGAGGGAATGTGTTTGTCCTCAGGAATGATACTAGTGGTTCGCTCCAATCTGGCACAATGGATACTTGATAGAGAGTGGCATGTTCCACATGTGGTTTAGTGCAACAGATTGGGCATTCCTTGCACAACTTTTGGACATCCGCTTCCATAGTTGGCCAATGCACTCCGAATCTCTTTAGAGTCTGCAACGTTCGTTGCTTTGAATGGTGTTGCTCTAACGCACCTACATGTGCTAATTGCAACCATTTAGCGTACTCATCCTCTTCTACGCAATAAGCCAAGATCCCTTGATCTGTGTGCTTGTACATGCTTCCTGCCATGATGTGGTACTTTTGGGCTTTTACAACCTCTCTATTCCGTGTGTTTACCACTGGATGGTTAGGCCCGTACGTCAATACTGGTACCAATGGCTTAGCCCACTGCGGTACAACTTCCAAATTAAACAAGTAAGCATCAGGAAGGTCATCTGACACTCCTTGTGGGGCTTCTCCCGATGTGAGCCTAGAGAGGTGATCTGCTCTCAAATGAGTCCTCCCTTTTCTTACCACAACCTCAAAGTCATATTCCATGAGCAAGAGAAACCATCTCACTAACCTTCCTGTATTGCATGGCTTGTTTATGAGATATAGCAATGCCTGATGATCACTAAAAAATTTAAACTTATTTGCAAGCAAATAGTGTCTAAATTTCTTAACTGCATATACCATGCCTAATCCTTCTCGCTCTGTAGTGGTGTAATTCCGTTCAGCCGCATTCAATTGTCTACTGGCATAGGCAATTGGAAGATCCATATTACCTTCACCAGTAGGTTGTGCAAGCACACATCCAATGGCATAATTGGATGCATCCACATGAACATGGAATGGCTTATTCCAATCTGGTGTGGTCAAGATTGGTGCTGAACACAATCTTCGTTTAAGCTCCTGGAAGGAATTCTCACATTCATCCGTCCACTCAAAGTTTGTCAGAAGTCCGTACATGGGCTTTGCAATGACAGCATACATGTGTATAAATCGTCGATAATAACCGCAATGCCCCATGAAAGCTTGTACTTCCTTGACATTCTTTGGCCTAGGTAGCTCTGCTATGGCTCTCACTTTTTCTTCGTCGGTAGATATGCCATTCTTTGACACTATGTGTCCTAGAATCTTGCCTTGCCTGACCATAAAAACGCACTTTTCTGGGTTCAGGCCGACTTGGTATTCTCTACATTTGTCAAAGATTTGTCTGAGTTCAGGAATATGGGTTTGTCTAACATTGGAATGAGCACAAAGATCATCAACATAGACTTCTAAACTCTTCCTCAAGAACTCCTTAAACACATGGCACATCAGCCTCTGGAAGGTAGCTGGTGCATTGGTAAGCCCAAATGGCATTACTCTAAAAGCAAAAATGCCCCATTCTGTGGCAAAGGCTGTCTTATGCTGATCCTCTGGAGCTATGGCTACTTGATTGTAGCCCGAAAATCCATCAAGGAAGTTGTACACTTCCTTGCCTGCCACTCTTTCTAAGAGATGTTCTGTGATGGGAAGCGGATAGTTATCTCGAATCGTGGCTGCATTAACCTTTTTCAAGTTAATGCACACACGCAACTTGCCATTCTTCTTGGGACGATGGGGGATACCCATTCAGTGTGCTCAATTTCATAGATAAATCCAGCTTCAACCAGTCTATCTATCTCTTCTTTGATCTTCGCAGCGTAATTATCGTTATATGTATAAGGCTTTTGCTTAGAGGGTTTGGCGTCTGAAGTCATGGGGATGGTGTGCGAGCATATGTCCGGGTCAACCCCTTTCAAATCCTTGTAACTCCAAGCGAATACATCTCTGTATTCTCTTAGCAAGGCAATCAATTCGTGCTCTTCTTCTTCTGTCAGGTCATGGCCTATATACGTGCATCTCTCCTCGCCTTCTTCAATGGCCACAACTATTTTCTTGGTGGTTTCTTTGTTATCATAGGCCTCTCCTGATTGTGCCTCTCGTTTAGGCATTCTTATCATGACTCTCCTGTCATCTATCTCATACTTCTTAAAATTTTCTGGGACCTCAAACAAAGATTCTTCCTCCTCTGGTGAGACTTCTTTCTTCTTTCGTTTCTTTCCTTCTTCCTTGGGGGTCATATGCGTTGCTAATCTTACATCATTTGTAACCTCTCCATGCCTCTGGGGTCAAAATTCTACTTCATGGAAGTATTCTTCATCTGATGCAAATGGTGGGTCCATAATGATTGACTCTAGATCGGAGTCACTTGCATCCTCAAATGCATCAGGGCTAGGTTCGCATTCTTCTAGAACTGCCTCTCCCATGATTGGCTCTATGGAGAAGACTGAAATATCATAGCCATCCTCATCACAGTGAGGTGTCCATTGTTCTTCGTTGATGGCTACGTCCATTGTTGCTAAGATTTCTGCCCAACCGTGAGGTTCAAATTCTTCGTCTGGAAAAACTACAGGTGCATAGGCTGGGTCTTGGATTGATCTATGGGTTTCTTTCGCACCTACCTCTCTGGCTTTCTCTCTCTTCTCTTCTTCTACTGCTACCTTGCACATCCATAAGTGAGTGTCTTCATGCATCCATGAGGATCCAGATTCTATGGAATGCACAGATTCCGTATCATCTTTGGCTCTATGGATGGGATTCCACTGGATAGGAGGGACATCTCTATGAGAATAATCCTTGAGATTGACTTTGGTTGTAACACCCAAGTGCTGCAGGTACAAGGAATTGGTCCCCCAATCCTGTACCACTTGCAACTGTCGCATGAATGGTCTTCCCAAAATCATCTCATAGGCATGATTTTTGCTGAAGTCACATATAGCAAAACTATGTTCAAACTCGACACCACATGTGGTGAGAGTTATTCCTTCTAGCAATCCTAAGGGTCTCTCTATGTGACCATCGGCCATCTGCAATTTCATTCTCGTCGGCCTGAGTGCCGGCTTGCCCCAACGCTTCCATAGGGAAGTAGTGGCAATTGCAACTCCTGCACCTGAGTCCAAAATTGCCTTGGTGGTGTACTCCTGGTAGGTGATGGGAAGATAGGTGTTCCCTTCTTCACCTTCACACATATCTCCTATCTTGTCCAAGGGAATTTCTGGCACTGTCCTATGGGATCCTACCTTGGAACAAGGTTTTGCAGCTTCAGTTACCTGACTGGCTTCATATTTTCGAGCTTCTGATCTATCCTTAGGCAGTTCTTCCAAAGTGGGATCGCGCTGCACCTTGGTGTTCTTTACTACCTCCGTGTTCCTTGATATGACTGAGTCATCGTTCCTTACCATGACTGTGGGTGCTCTCATACATGTGGACTTTGCTTCCCATGGGCCTGTGAAGTGGGGTAGCTCCTGTATGGAATTAGACTCAAAGTCCAATCTCTCATGAGACTGAGTGCTCTCATGTTCCCCGTAAATAGATGGGATGTCTTGTGGGAATTGGTCGTGTGCATCATCCACAAGTTCAAAAGGAGGGGCAACTTCACTTTCGTTGTCCCATTTGTCTTCTTGAATCTCTCGTACGAAGTCTGGTGCAAACCGATTCATAGAAGAAGAAGTGTCTGGCTCCGTAGAATTAGGCGCATATGCAACCTGGGAAGGGGGGCTTATTCTATCGTTGGCTCTCTCCTCGTTCCCATAGATGGCTGGAGCACAAGCTTCTTGGGGAGGATTACTTATTCTATTACTTTTCCGAACAGGCTCATACGCTCTCTGAGAAGGAATGTGGGTCACCTGTGGAGGTACATAAGCTTTCGGGGGAGGCCCATCTGCCTTTTGGGGGGGAAGATAAGCTTCTTGAGGAGGCACATGGGCTTCCTGAAGAGGCTGGCTTATCCGTTCTCTTGCCCTATCCTTTCTTTGAGGGGCAGTTTCCTTCTCTGATTGTGCAATCAGCTTCTCTATTCTTTCCAGCAGTCCATCAAAGTGTAACTGCGTCTTAGCTGAACTAGAAATGTTAAATAGGCGGCTGGCCTCAAACATGGTCTAAGCCAATTCCACCATTTTGGCACAAATCTTAGTTCGTTCAAGCTCTAGCTCGGCTCTAGGGTAGCATTTTTCATGATCAGTTATGGTTGGCCCTTCTTGTATCCTGGCCTGATATGCTTTAAGCATCATGTTTAGGTCCTCGGGAGTGGGATCTGCTAGGACTGATCCTACTCTAGGGGGTGGTGGGATTTGATAAGGCGGTGGGGAAGGTGGTGAGTCGGATGGAGATGGGAGTGATGGAGGCGGGGTAATGTGAGAGGGAGTTTGAGCTGTGAGTTCAGTTATCCTCGCTTTGGTTTCTCTTATGCTTTCCTCAAGCTCACTCATCTTTTTAGCCCATTGTCTTTTCATTCTTTCTCGACTATCTTTCCACGCTCTAGTCCTTTTCTTTGTCACGCTCTCGGTTTCACTAGCCTCTGGGCCCTTTTCCTGGCTTGCCTCTTGGTTTTGCTGCAATGCCTGAGCTCTAGTAACCACCTGCACTGGTGCAGTGGAAGTGACACTTCCTGAGGCATCCACAACCAACCCAATCACATTGATAGGAGTGATTTTTGGCATATTATTGGGGTTCTTTGGGCAATCTCGTAAGAGATGCTCTTTTCCACAATCTTGGCAAAAGCCTTGGATCGTCACGGACTGATTTTGTGTAGGTGGAGGTAAGGGACAATCACGAATGAAGTGATCCCCCTGACATCGGTAGCATGGTCCTCTAGGAAAGGGTGGTCGTACCTGCCTAGGTTGAGGCCTAGGGTTGGGGTTTGCATACATGACGTTCGTGTAATCCGACTCCCAACTAGGTTCACTTGGTTCTTCACTATAGTAGGACTCACCATGTTCTGGAGACTGCATGTAGTAAGCCTGGGGACTATCGACATGTGTAGAATCAAAGCTATGGTCACTCGGGTCACTTTCTGAGATCAATGGGGTTACTGGTACTATGGCCCTATTCAGGTTTTCTTCTGCCACAGCATACTTTACTGGAATCACGTTAGCGGGGTTTGGAGGCTGTTGAGCTAGCACCGGTTGGGGTCTCTGTTGGGCCTGATATGGTTGCTGATAGGTTTGTTGGGGTCTAGCATATTGTGGTGGTGGATTTTGGTTCTGGTATCGGCCTTGTTGGTAGGGCTGCGGATAGGGTTGCCTAACTGCCTGCTTGTTGTATGGGCCATCTTGTGCGGTGTGATTGGTGTATCTCCGTTCTATGGTGCAGTACTGGCTACTAGGGTTTACTTGGGGTTGAGCCATAATAGGGCAGACATTCGCCATATGGTCACCACCGCATGTATAGCATCTTTTCACAGGGGCAAACCTTGGGATTTGTTTGCTAGTTACACCTAATTTCTGAGCTACTTTTTCGGCAAGTTCCTCAATTGATGTGGACTGCGTGGAAGAGTGACTAGATGCACTATCTGAATCTTTGTAGATTTTGGAAAGCTCTAGTTCTTCCCCTAGGTTATCTTCAATGTCAATGCACATGCGTACACACTCTTCTATAGTCCTAGGGTCCTTAAGATACACATAGGATCTCAATTTCGTACTCAGCAATCCATCAAGGAATAAGGCTACTTGTTTAGCAGATGTGGGTAGTTCCGAAATAGGGCACCTTTCAAGATATTGTCTAAATCTTCTTCCGGCCAATCTGACAGTCTCTTGGGGGGTCTGTTTGAAGCTGTGAATCAATGAGGAGGTATTGTGTCTTATGCCGCTCTTAGAGAACTCTACAATGAATGCCTCTAGGAGTTGGTCTATGCTCCTGAACTGACGCTCATCTAATGGCTGAAACCATGTAAGTGCTGTGTTCCTAAGGGTTAGACCGAAGGCATTGTACTGCGTGCACAGATCTTCCACTTGTTCAGCTTTCAAGACTTGTTTGAACTCCGCCACATGATCATAGGGATCTCCTGTGCCGTCAAAGTAATTCTTCACGGACTTAACTAGCTGGGTGGGTCTCAAAGTTCTTGTGTGCTCTCTAGGCCTCGGCAGAGGGAATCCATCTACATTTCTTTGGTTCCTGTGGGCTCTATGCATCTCAGGTTCTACCCTATTCGTCTCTGTTCTCGCTCTTTCTCTGCCCACTGGGTTGGCAAAACTTACTTCTGGTCTATCTCTACTTCTGTCTCTTTGCGTACCATGAGCTTGGGAAGTTCCAGCCCCAGGGTGACCATAGGATACATTTGATCTTGGTTGAGGGAAAATAAATTCACCCTTCCAAGTGTAAGCATGCCTATCATTTTCTGTCACCACAAAGATCCGTTCTGAAGCATGATCTAAGTAGGTCACTCTGCCTGGGCTATCCGAATCCTTAAACTCATAGATCATGATATTTCCTATGTCTGTTGGCTGATTAGACTTATACCTCCAAAAGGCTTCATCAGTTTCTCGATTGAGGAGCAACTCTATGCTCTTGTTGTCTTGGGGGACCCATTCAGGCGTGATAATCCTAGTGAGAATTGATTTACCTCGAGGGGTTCTAGGTTCTGCACCCATGTTCCCTTGTTCCAGGTCACCTAAGTCCGCTTCTGAGATTACATTCCCAAAGTCATCTGTCCTATCAGGGTGACTAGTGACTACATATATAGTTCCTTCTTTGTCCAGGTATGCACCATTTTCAAACTTGACAGCTGGGTGTTCTAGTCCAATGGATTGATCAGGGTTTTTAATCTGGACCACAGATCTTCCTAAGCCGTCCTCATAGATGCTAGCACCTAATCGGTTGGTCCTAAGGTACTCTAGCTGCGTTTTGTAAGGGCCTTCTACCCTGTACAGGTAAGGCACTCCTGAACTTCCCGTAGGTCTGTCCATGCCTTGAGACATCTCTGACTCACTGGTCTCCGAGTTAGGGTAGTGCGAGTGGTGGCTCAATTGCTGGGCCCAGGACCTAGCAGTGTGGTTAACACTAGCCTCTGAAGATCTAAGGCTTTGTCTCTCCCTTACTAGATGTCGTCCCGATCTAAGGTTCATATGCCTAACTAAGTAGCCCAATTATTTGCCCAAAGTACAACCTCGTTGCCGATCAATTGGTATCAGTCACTTGATTCTTTTTAGTTATTTCTTGTGTTTAAGGTCTTGTCTGATATTTCGTCGTCAGGAATACTTGAATGTTCCTCGTACTTTCAGATTGATCGTTCCATGTTAGGTCCTTTTCCTTTATGTTATCGACAGTACAGAGATTAAGTTTTTAGCTTGAACTTGAGTTTTTAGGTAATCTTCAACTTGATAACTGCCTACCGTCGCTCTGACTTACTCCTACCACTAGTCGTTCTTAGTTTGAGCTAGGAAATGACAGAGGGAGTTGAGAATATTCCAACCTTACTTGTTGATCCCTTGCTTTATGGTGCTCAAGAACCCGGTTCTCAAGCCTCCAAAGAAACCTTGCTTTGTATGCTCTCAGTTGCTCTCAATGGACCTATAAAAATCCCACGGTTAGCTCCATGCTTAGATTCAAAGGACAAAACCAACCACATTCATTCATGTAACACAAACACATATTTGCATTGTGACCTTTAGGAAAATAATTCTAAAGACCTCTGACTTTGATCCCCCTGGGTATGGTCAACTTCAAAATACCCTATCTGAAAATTAATGCATTGTCTTTATAAAAAACAGTTGAGGGTGTGTAGAATATGCCACGAGCTTTCCAACAAGCCCTAGAGCTCAAAAATTGGATTTCGTATGAAAAAGTTGTGACCGTTCAGGGTTCTAGGGTTACGACAGGTTCCAAACAGGATCACTGTGCAACAGGTTTTCCCCAAGTTGTTTTCCTATGGCTTCCTCATGTGCTCAAAAGTGTAATATTTGTGCCCAAAATTAGCCCAACTTTTCAATTAACAATCCTTAAAAAAATTTGGCTAAAATTGGCTGTCAATCGCGATGGACAAGGCTGTCAATCGCGATGGACAGGTCAGTCAATCGCGATGGACAGAGACTTCAGTCAATCGCGATGGACAGGGGTTCAGTCAATCGCGATGGACAGGCAGTCAATCGCGATGGACAGAGACTTCAGTCAATCGCGATGGACAGAGACTTCAGTCAATCGCGATGGACAGAGACTTCAGTCAATCGCGATGGACAGGGGGTTGAGTCAATCGCGATGGACTGGCAGTCAATCGCGATGGACAGAGACTTCAGTCAATCGCGATGGACAGGGGTTCAGTCAATCGCGATGGACAGGCAGTCGGTCGCGATGGACAGAGCTGTCAATCGCGATGGACAGGGCTGTCAATCGTGATGGACTGAAATTTTGCAAGATTTTCAAAAATTTTGGTGGAAAGGTGGTGTGCAGGGTCTCTAGTCCACTGTGGTGCACTCAGATTTACCAACAAGTGAAAATTTCTGTCAATCGCGATGGACAGAAGGCGGCGACTGCGAGACAGTTTCGTCGAGTTCCGTACCTGCGCGGGAAGCTGGAGATGGTGATGTGACCTGTACCTGCAAGATAGCTCAAGAAACATGCAAAAACAGCACATGCAATTTCGCTCTCTCGCTCTCTCTCACAAGTGAAATGAGGGAAATGAGGTGAAGATGGGGATATAGTCAAAAACTGAAATTTTTCTCGATGATGGAGATGGAGGTGAAAGATGGTGAGGATGATGATGATGATGATGATGTTGGTGAAGAAAGTAAAAGAAAATCGATGAGAGTGAAGAAAATACCTACAACTCCAACGCGTCAACTCTACGTCTTACCATCACACGCTCGTCCTCAAAGCTCGATCCCCGGCAACGGCGCCAAAATTTGGTGTAGCTCAGTGATGAGTAGCACCTCCTTTAATGTCAATCCGGGAAGACGTGAGGATGGTATGAAGACCTCGAGCAAGTGGCGGCACAAGTGCGTGAGTGAGAAGCACACAAGCATGCACACACATACACACACACGCGCACACACGGCAAGACAAAGAGAGAGAATCAATGGAGCTTTTAGATTACTTTCAAAATGCTCTTACAAGTTCGTTTCAATTACAATCCAACCTCAAAAATGAGCTCTCTAGCTCTTTTTATAGTTTTTGACTAGGTTTTGGCCCTGTCCAGACCTAGTGTCCTGCCTAGTTAAAAATTAGGTTCCAGGGCCAATTTGAGGGCTTAAACGGAGTCTAAAAAATATGAAAATTGATATGTAGGTACTTCTAAGGCTCCTCAAGCTCAAGGACTCCTTGGCTTGCACAAAATGGAGCTACAAAAATATGAAATGGTATTTACAATGATTGATAGTGATAAGAATCACTGTTACAAGATTTGAGAAAAATTGAAGGGCCTATCTGCCAGATTTGCGTCGACTACTTTGTCTACTTACTCCTTCACTTTGTTCTGACTCTCTCCGCTGACTTCTTTGTCTAGTCAGTCCTTGGGTGCCCTGGCTTCCTTGTCTAGTCAGTCCTTGGGTGCCCATACTGCTCTCAACACCAACACCTCCTCAGGGTTTGCCATGTTCCGTTTGCATTTAAATGAGTTTTCCATTGATTTACATGTGCTTTCTGAAGCCACATTTCCTGTTCCTCCTCTTCAACGCATCTCATTAGCAATCCACTTGAATCTTGGTGATACAAACTTCGTGCAATGATATGAAGGTTTTTTAGTCTTCCAAAGGTCTTGGGTTTTCCTGTATTGCAAGGTTTATGACTAAGTACAGCAGGGCTTGCTAATCAATGAAGAATTTGAATTTGTTTGCCAACAGGTAATGTCTAAACTTTTTCACTGCATACACCATCCCTAGGCCTTCTCTCTCAGTGGTGGTATAATTACGTTCTGCTTGATTTAATTGTCTACTGGCATAGGCTATAGGGTGGTCTAGCTTTCCTGTATCTGCAGGTTGAGCTAAGATGCAACCAATGGCAAACTTGGAAGCATCCACATGATTGTGAAATGGCTTATTCCAGTTAGGTACTCGAAGGATTGGTGCTGAACTCAATCGATTCTTTAACTCATTGAAGGCTTTCTCACATTCTTTGGTCCAATTAAATTGAGTCAAGAGTGCATAGAGAGGTCTAGCAATTATGGCGTACATATGTATAAATCTTCGGTAGTATCCACAGTGTCCCATAAATGCTTGTACTTCTTTAGCAGTCTTTGGTCTTGGTAAATCCAGAATTACTTTGATTTTGTCTTCATCAGTTGAAATTCCATTTTTAGAGACAATATGTCCTAATATTTTTCCTTGTCGAACCATGAAGACACATTTTTCTGGGTTGAGGCACACTCGGTATTGTCGACACTTGGCAAAGATCTTTTCTAGTTCAGGGATGTGCTCGGATCGTATAGCTGAATAAGTACATAGATCGTCCACGTATACCTCCATACTTTTTCTCAGGAACTCTTTGAATACATGGCACATCAATCTTTGGAAGGTGGCTAGGGCATTCGTTAGACCAAAAGGCATGACTCTAAAGGCGTACACTCCCCATTCAGTTGCAAAAGCGATTTTGTGTTGGTCCTCAGGAGCAATGGCTACCTGATTATACCCTGAAAAGCCATCCAAAAAACTATAAACTTCCTTCTCTGCCACTCTTTCCAACAGATGATCCGTAATGGGTAATGGGTAACTATCCCTTATGGTAGCGGCATTTACTTTCTTCAGATTGATGCACACTCTTAACTTCCCATTCTTTTTCGGTACAACCACCAAAGGTGACACCCATTCCGTGTGCTCAATCTCATATATGAATCCAGCATCTAACAACTTATCTATCTCTTCCTTTATCTTTGCTGAATACACGTCATTATATGTATACGGTCTTTGTTTAGAAGGTTTGGCTTCGGATGTCATGGGGATTCTATGGGCACATATAAATGGATCTACTCCTTTCAAATCCTTATAGGTCCAGGCAAAGACATCCCGATATTCCCTTATGAGGCGTATTAACTCTTGTTCTTCCTCCATCGAGACATCCTGTCCTATGAAAGTACATCGCTCCCTCTCCTTGTTCTAACGTTACTACTATCTTCTTGGTTTGTTCTTTATTGTCATACGCTGTTCCTGGCTGTGCTTCTCTTTTAGGCATTTGAATAGCAATTTTTCTCTCTTCTACTTCATATTTTTTGAAGTGTGCGGGCACTTCAAATTGGTCTTGAGGCTTGTTTTCTTCACCTTCTGGCTCTTTATCTAACTCCAGCTCTTCTTCCTGTGTAGGTTCCTTGTTGTTTTCATTAGCTGTGACACCTATTTTTTTATTTTCATCCTCTGGTTCCATTGGTTCTTGTTCCACCTCAATGCTCTCATAGTCCTCCTTCCATTCTTTCTCTATCACTTCTCCTTCTTCAGCCTCCTAAAGGACTACTACATATAGACTAACGTCATATCCTTCCTCATCAATACATTCATTCATAGTTATCACTTCTTCGTTCACACATACATCGAGGGTCGCTAAAATCTCCATCCAACCGTGAGGTTCAAACTCTTCATCCAAAAAGTCTTGAGGCATGTAAGATGGATCTTGTACAGACCTAGCCACACCTTGCCTTTGCTGCCATCCCTTTCTCCTATCCTCTTCCTTTTTGGCAGTTTGGCATATCCATAGATGAGTGTCCTCGTTCATCCAAGATTGGTCACTAGAACCTATGCTGTGAATTGACTGATCGTCTTCCTCCTTATGAATTTGATTCCATTGTAAGGGGGGAACATCTTGATAAGTATAATTGTGGAGATTTATTCTCGTGGTAGTTCCTTCATGTTGTAGGTATACAGCATCTTTTCCCCCATCTTGCACAACCTATAACTGTCTCATGAAAGGTCTCCTAAGTATCATTTCATAATTGCTCGCCCTTTCAAATTGACATATTGCTAAGGTGTGTTCAAATTCAACTCCGCATGTGGTAAAAAGTACTCGTTCCAATAATCCCAAGGGTCTTTCTGTGTGTCCGTTTGCCATTTGTATCTTCATACGCGTTGGTCTTAAAGCTGGTTTTCCCCATTTCTCCAAGATTTCTCTAGTAGCAATGCCTACGCCAGCTCCAGAATCTAAGATGGCTTTGGTGGTATAACCCCTATAAGTAATTGGAAGGTAAGTGTTTCCTTCATCTCCCTCACTAAAATCTCCTACCTTATCCACAGGGATCTTTACTGTGTTTACTTCATCAAATATCTCTTTTTCCTCCATCTTGATCTCCAATTGACTGGTTAATTTCTCCTTCAAATGTGGTTTAACCTTCAAAAATTCTTCTAATGTTAGGGTACAAGGGATTTTTACCTTTTTAAGGTGTTGTATGATATCCGATGTTTGGACTGATGGGTTCGGTTCTTTTTTCCTTATTGAGGGAATGCAATACAATTCTGAATTATGTTCGTACTCTCCTGTGTAATTTGGCAAAACCTTTACACTATCATTTTCTTCGTTACTTGGGTCAATTGGTAATATTTCTTCTGAATTTAATTCAGGTATTGAACCCTCTATTTCCTCTTCCGCTTCTATCTCTTCAAAGGGTGGCTCTATTCCTTCCACTTTCTTCCATCTGTCTTCTTGGACTCTAGCCCACAAATCTTTAGGCCATTCCCCTTCTACTTCGGGAACAATGGATCCTTCCCTTTTATCCTCACAATAATTGCCATTCTGTGTCTTACTTGCTTCTGGTTTTTGGTGATCATGAGTGATGACACACTCTTTGAATTCTCTTTCAGAAATTCGGGTATTGGGTAATGGCAACGCTGGTTTTTCTAAGGTCTGTTGAGCAACTTCTATTAATTTTTTGCAGACCTCCAACCTCTGTTTCTCTAGGTCACCTCTAGGATATTCTCTTTCATGGTGTTCTATGGTAGGTCCTGCTCTTATTCGTACCTTGTATGCCTGAATCCTCATGGCTAAATCTTCAGGCATGGGATCTGCTAAGACTGATCCCACCTCTTCTTTTTTATATTTTTCATTTTTGTTTTCTTCTTCAATTTTCTATTCCTTTTTTGGGTTTTGTTCATTCTTCTCATTCTCCTTCTTCTGCAATAACTTCTTTTCTTTTATCCTATCTCTACGGTTCTTCCATCTTTGTGTTCTTTTACTTACAACACTTTTCTCTGGCTCTTCCGAGTCTTCAACTCTCTGAGGTGTGGGTGTATTCAACTATTTGATACTTCCATGCCGTAGGCATATGGTTCGTACAGTTGTCCATATTCTATCATAGAACTTTCATAATTGGGATATGCTCCTTGACTGTGGTCGTAAGATGAGTCATATGGTTCATTACTAGCCAATGGTGTGGCTGGGACTATCGCTCTCTCTAGGTTTTCTTCAGGTTGAGCCATCTTGACTGGGACAACGCTATGAGGATGGGGTAGTTGTTGTTCTAGTACTGGTTGTGGTTGGGTGTATCCTTGATATGCATATGGTCGTGGCACTGGTGCCTGCTGCTGATAAGTAGGGTACCTCCATGCTTCACCTCCTTGCTCTCTCTGAGGGTATCCATAAGGTCTCATGTATGGCTGTGCTAGTCTCGATTGCCTATTGTAAGGGCAATTTTCTGTACTGTGATTTGTATATTTTTGTTCTATACTGCAATATTGTAGAGGTCCTGGGACGGTGGGTCTATTATAAGCATAAGCAGGTAATGGGACTACTCCCCTGGTGCATACGTGAGAGGGATGATCACCTCCGCACTGCATACATCTTCTAAGCATGGGCACTCTTATAGGGTTATTGGGGTAGTTCCTTTGTCCTTGAACGTTCAGCTTCTTTGCTACCAAGTTGGCTATTTCCTCTACATTGTTTTGAGGGTTTGATGTGCTACTGGCCGAATCTTCACTTTTCAAGCTACCTTGAGGTATTTTCAGGTCTTCTGCTAGGTTGTCTTCTAGGTCTATACATTCCTTCATGCACTCTTGCAAAGTTTGAACTCTCTTTACATATACCAGAGATCTTAATGATCCGTTCAATAATCCTTCCAAAAATAATGACACCATTTTATTTTGGGTAGGTCTCTCTTCCCCTGGGCATCTGTCCACATACTGCTTGAATCTTCTTGCTGCCAATCTTACTGATTCTGTAGGGGCTTGCTTAAAGCTATGGATCAAAGATGATGAGTTGTTCTTAATTCCCGACTTAGTGAATTCCTCAATCATTTCTTGATAGACTTGTTCCATGTTTTGAAAATTATTAGGGTCCAATGGCTGGAACCATGCTAATGCAGTGTCTGACAAAGTAAGACCAAAGGACTCATATTGGATCAAAAAATCTTCTACTTGTTTGGCTCTGATTACTTGTTTAAATTCGGCTATATGATTGTAAGGTTCACTAGAGCCATCGTAGTGGTTTCTCATGCATTTGGCAACTTGAATTGGCCTTAATCTTCTTCTTGCTTCGGGCGGTCTAGGCATTACTGGGAAAATTGGTCTTCCTATGGGTATGCCTGGTCCTCTTGCTACCGGTGGTCTGACTGGGGCAGGAATTCCATGTCTTGGGTCAACAGGTGGTTGAGGTCGGTAATTAGGGTTATTTGTAGGCATTGGAAACTGCACATGTGGTCTAACCGGGATTTGGGTTTGTTGTGTTTCTTGTGTTTGCCCCGACTGTTGATATGAATCATTCTGAGACGTCCCAAGTGGGTTTTGTGAAGTAGTGGCTTGGTCCCTAGGGGGAAACACTGGAATATTCTGATATTTCAACTCGGCTCTTTCTAATTCCGTTAAGGGCCAATATCTTCTCTGATTATTATCCAAATACGTGATGATGGTGGGGAAATCAGGATCTTGTAACTCATAGATGGTGACAGGATTAGGGGCAGCTTCCCATATTGAAGAATGTGCTCTAAGAAGATGCTCCATCCCATTGATCAAATACACATCTATTAGGGAGTCATCTTGAGGAATCAGGTCTCCTCTCCAAACCCTAGCAACAGTAGATCTCCCTCTAGGTGTAGTTACTCGCTCTTCATTCCCTTCCCCATTTAGGTTTGAAGCATTGTTTTCTTCCCCATGTTCATTAATGTTTTCTGGGTGTTCCGTGACAACATACTGGATATCTCTTTTGTCCATGTAAATTCCTCCTACATACTTGACTGCTAGTCTAGGCACTATGTAAGCCTCTGAAGCCTTCTTTAACCTGGCCACTGATCTGTTTAGACCATCCAAATAAATAGGGATCTCATGTTGGTTGGTGGTCACATATTCTAAAGAGGTTCGGTACTCTCCCTCAATAATTGACATCATGCCAATCATTGGTACTGTGTTCTGCATATCCTCTGAAGCCCTGGGAATTTCTTCCTCACACTCACTGGAGGTCTCCAAGTAATGTGAACGGCTACTTGGCTCGGCTACACTACCTACAGAAGAGATTACACTTCTTCGGCTTCCTAGGGTTCTTCCAGATCTCAGGTTCATTCACTTAAAGGTTCTGATCAGTTCTTGCTAACCTCTGGCTTCTAGAAATCTTCACTATGGATTAGAATTCTAGAAACATTTTGGCTGGGAATTGACTGAAAATGAACTTTTCAAGTCACGATACTTGACTTCAAAGTTACACGATACACGATCTTTGAACACAAACGATACACGATACTTGATCAGGGACCACGATACACGATATCTGGATGCCCACGATACTCGATACTTGAGCTTACACGATACACGATACTTCTCAAGTATCGCGATCAACAAACCACGATGTTCGATATTTGGATTTAAACGATACATGATACTTCAAGAGGGACGATACTCGATACCTGGGAAGGATGATACACGATACTTCTCAAGTATCACGATCGATAGACCACGGCACACGATATACGATACACGGTAAGTATCGCGATCGGTGACAACACGATACACGATCTTTGATAGGTATCGCGATCGCTGTATGCACGATGCACGATACTTGGTTGAAAACGATACTCGATACTTGACTCTCATGATACTCGACACCTGATGGAAAATGATACTTGATACACGATACTCAATGAGTATCGCGATCGGCACCAAACGATACACGATACACGATCTTTGCAAAGTATCACGATCGATGAACGACGATACACGATACTTGATCAAGCACGATACACCACCTGTGCAAAGTATCGCGATCTTTGCAACGCAATACACGATATCTGGGAAATATCACGACACTCAACCACAGGAGATCACGATACCTGTCAGGTATCGCGATACTCGACCGCGGGAGAA
Organism: Ceratopteris richardii; assembly: GCA_020310875.1. Lineage (NCBI taxonomy): Eukaryota > Viridiplantae > Streptophyta > Polypodiopsida > Polypodiales > Pteridaceae > Ceratopteris > Ceratopteris richardii. The sequence continues at coordinate 134,429,420 of CM035427.1, read as the reverse complement.
CACGATACTTGACCCTTTTTTTCCAAATTTTTGAGAGATTTTCAGATTTTGATTCAATACACTTGTTTTCTATGCTTTGCTACTCTTTCCTCACTCTCTGTATCACTCAAAACACCTTTTTTGCCCCCTGTAAGTCTTCCACGATACCTAATGCAGATCGTTTCCTTCTGATAAACTTGAGTTATGTAATGAAGTTGATGGAATGATACAAGAACTTACCTTAGGACTCTATCTCAGCCCTCTACCCCTCTTGACTAGCTCTGCGTAGCTCGGAATACTCGAATATTCGTCCACGATACTCGATCTCAGTTTCTCACGATACTTGCTTTGAGCACAAGTGAAGTACAAAAGACAAGTTTTTGGGTTTTTATACTTTTTGAAAAATTCTTCCTAGTTAAAAGGTTGAAAGAACAAAGAAAAAGGAGAATGGAATCTAGTCTAGCTTCCTACTGCTCCTAATCTACTCACTCCACACACTTTCCTAAACTAGCAACTCACTACACACACTCCAAGAATGAGAAGTAGTAAGTGCGGCTGAAAGTGACTTACCAAAGAAGAGAAAGTCACCACTCCTCCTCTTGCTTCTCGGTTTGATTCAACACTCTCCGACAACGGCGCCAAAAAACGTGTTGACCTAAGTACCAACTTAGGGACTTGTGGAGAAAGAGACTATACCTCAATCCCCCTCAAGTGCATATAGTGGGGATTCACGCTTTAATTATCAATCCGATGAGTATACAAACCTAGCCGAGTGTATGAGGACATGCATTCAAATGATGATCAATGCAAATGAACTACTCAAAGAGTGCAAACAAGGCAAAGACTAATCCAAACAAGTTTCAACTGACAGTCATGGTGTCACGATACTTGGTGCAGTAGCCAGCAGTAATTTGAGCTTTTCTCTCAGCTCCGAACTCCAAATATAGCGAATAGCATATGCGTTTCAAAGCTCTCGAGAAGACGCATCCAATGTCGATGTTTTCACTCAATTTTGACACTCTTAATTCAAGTTATGAGCAAAATACTGAGTCGCGGGAAAACCTTCCTACACTTCAGCACTTCCTACACCTCGCACACACCTTAACAACAGCAAACAAACACTTTCATGGATAGACAACACTTCCTAACACCCTTTCCAAGCAATACACATGCACACAAGCTCACAAAGAAGAAGATACAGAGGGGAAAAGACACAAATTCGAATTTCTGTGCTCTTCATTCTCACAATGGCAAAAAGTGTTTACAAAGAGTCACAAATTGACTTATATACTTGTGCCCTAAAAATGGTCCTTTCACACAAGAGACCGGCACTTTATTCACTAAAAGACTAATTTCTACTATTTTACATGGGTAAGTTTCTAATCTTCTGAGGGGATGCATCTAGAGGACTCCTCTAGTGCATTTACAACGAAAAATATATTACAAGAATGGTTATAATACAAAAATTGGGTGTCCAAATCGGAAAAATTTTGGGGCCCATCTTTTTCTCTGCCTTGTGCTCTCTTTAGCTTTGCAACACCCCTCTAGTGCACCCAAGGTTACACCCATCAATGTGGTAGGCTTAATGGCATAGTCAAGTTCAAGTAGTAGTACTGTGGCTCCCGTACAGGTAGTTACTAGGGCACAAGCATTAAAACAGGATAAACCGATTGAGCAGCCAGAGCCAAGTGACTCAGGAGAGTCTAGTAAGAGGAAACCAAGAACATGGAAGGATACCAGAGAGAAGGCTAATCGCAAGTGGAACAAAAAGCTATCCGAGCTAGAAGAAAGCCTAAGGAATACCAAAACAAAAATAGAAGACATTGCATCTCAAAGCCCCTCGCATGCCGAAGCTCCATCCACTCCACCTCATCCCACCCTACCACCCATTGTAAATAGGCCGCAACTAGGGTCTATTCTTGCAGATCCAACCCCAGAAGGCTTGGACATGATGTTCAAGGCCTATCAGGCTCGTCTTCAAGAAGGGCCAACAACTGCGAACCTAGACAAGAGTTACCCGAGAGCAGACTTAGAGATTGAACAAACAAAAATGTGCATGAAAATGGTAGAAGTAGCTCAAGCTATGCTTGAGACTAGTCAAAAGTTCAATAAGACAAACTCTATCAAGCCAGATTTGCATTTCCAAGGCTTACTAGAAAGATTAGAGTAGTTGGTAAACAAGCCACATGTTTCTTTACCTCTATAGGCTCAACCAGTTGTTGAAAGAGAAAGCTTACCACCAAGGAAAGCTTATGTTCCTGATTTCATGGATGATGGAACACCTCTTTCAATGCAACAGTACTCTCAAGAGTTCTTGCGGGAAATACAAATAGAGAAATGGGCCAAGGAGAAGGGTAATCCCCCTCCTATTCCTGAGATTGATGATCTTCATGATCAATTTCCCCAAGACATTCCATCTATCTATGGAGACCAAACAGATCAACAAGAAGATGAAAGATAAGATTTTGAATCTAATTCTTTACAAGAGTTGCCACAATTCACAGGCCCATGGGAATCTGAATCTCTTCAAATTAGAGCTCCCATAATATTGGTAAGGAATGAAGACTCAGTCGTTCCAAGAAACACTGACGTCATGAAGAACACTAAGGTTCAGTGTCATCTCACTATGGAAGAGCTGCTCAAAGCAAAACCTGAGCTATGGAATCATGTGAAGGATCAGGTTCTAGAACTTGATTCCAATATGCCAAAAGCAGGCTCTAAGCAAAAAGTTCCAGAGATACCTCTAGACAAGATAGGAGACATGAGCGAAGGTGAAGAAGGTAATACTTATCTTCCGGTCACCTATCAAGGTTACACAACCAAAGCAATCGTAGATTCGGGTGCTGGTGTTGCTATTGTGACCACCTCCTTGTGGAAGCGATGGGGCAAACCTACATTAAGACCAACTAGAATGAAGCTTCAAATGGTTGATGGTCATTTTGAAAGACCTCTAGGATTGCTTGAATGGATAAATCTAACCACTTGTGGTGTAGAGTTTGAACACACATTTGCTATATGTGACTTTGAAAAAAATAATGTCTACGAGATGATCCTAGGAAGACCCTTCCTACGACAATTGCAAATAGTGCAAGATTGGGGAACCAACTCCTTGTACTTACAACACTTAGGGGTCACCACCAAGGTCAATTTGAAGGATTACACCTTTAGAGATGTACCACCCCTACAGTGGAATCCTATCCACAAAGCGAAAGAAGATTCTATCTCTGTGCATTCTGGAAGTTCACCTGATCCATCCTGGCTGCATGAAGATACTTATGGATGTGCAAGGTCGCAGAGGAAGAGGAAAAGCGCCTAAAAGCAAGAGAAGAAGGAACTCCCCTAGGAGATAGACCAATCAAAGACCCAGCCTATACATCGATGATATTTCTAGATGAGGAATTTGAGCCTCATGGCTGGGCTGAAATCTTAGCTACCATGGACATCGCAATCAATGAAGAACAATGGACACCTCATTGTGATGAGGAGGGTTACAATATTTCAGTGTTCATGTGTCAGCCCTTATTGGAAGAGTGTGATGCTAGTGAGGTCATAGAAGAAGAAGAGAATGACGATGATCTAGAATCCATTGTGATGGATACTTACTTTGACTCAGACGAGCACTATTTAGAAGACATAGGAGTGTTAACCCAAAAAGAAGAAGAACCTCTCACAAGTATTAAAACTGTGAATTCAAAGGACGGAAGTGAGGGTAGTCAAAAAGAAAAAGAAAAGAAAAGCAGTGAAACAAGAAGAGGAGGAATGTAGCTCAGTGATGAGTAGCACCTCCTTTAATGTCAATCCGGGAAGACATGAGGATGGTATGAAGACCTCGAGCAAGTGAAGGCACAAATATGTGAGTGAGAAGCACACAAACATGCACACACATACACACACACACGTGCACACACGGCAAGAACAAAGAGAGTAAGACAATGGAATCACTTCTATTATAACCAAGTTCTCATACAAGCTCAAAACTACAAGAAGTTGCCCAAAAATGAGCTCTCTAGCTCTATTTATAGTTTTTGACTAGCTTTGGCCCTGTCCAGACCTAGTGTCCAGCCTAGTTAAAAATTAGGTTCCAGGGCTTATTCGAGGGTTCAAACGAGATCTAAAAAATATGAAAATTGGCAGGCAACTACTTCTAAGGCTCCTTAAGCTCTAGGACTCCTCGGCTTGTAAAAAATGGAGCTACAGAAAGGTGAAACGATATTTACAAGGGTTTTTAGTGATGAGAATCACTTTTAAAATGATGTAAGGTTTGGAAAAATTTAATGGGTTGCCTTAGTGCTAGATCTGCATGTATGCCGTACTTGCTTCTCCCCATATGATGCCAACACTCTCCCCCCCTAGTGTCTGTCGCCTCTGACAGACCTCTACTCCACGGTTTGATCAATGTACTGTTGTAATACGTCGGTTGCCAATTCTTGTTCTTTAATCCGTAGTCCCCGAACCAAATCTCTTTGCAGGGCATCCCAATTTACTGCTCCAGGCATTTCAGGATGTGGCGTGGTGTAGAGCTCTGAGTGCATTGTTTGTTCACATGCGAATAGTTGTAGTAGGTGGGTTGGGCATGGCGCGAACACTTCTGAGTGTGCTTCCCAGAGCCCCGTGGTGAACATGTCATCAAACGTTTGCTTGTAGCAAGCAGGGAGATACCTGATTCTTGCGTGCCATGCATAAGCGACTCGTATGCTCGGGGTTGTGCTCATATCATAAAGTAGGTCATAGTTACCGTTGATGAAGCCCGGAATTGGCGGCTGGATATTACGTACATTTCGAAAAGTCTTTAGCACCACTTGCATCATGTCCAAAATTTTGAGCATCATTTGTGCAGCGACATCTGGCATGGGGTGGAGGCGTGGCATCCAATGTCTGATGGTAGCTATCATATATGCTACTATAGGTGTGCTTATTTGTGGTGCGATCGAGGGGTAATTCAGCCATTGTTTGCAATTTGCGTTGTTCCAAACCTTTATAGCAAATGCTTTCCATGATCGTCTCCTTTGTACTGGTCCGAAGCAAGGGTTATACTTCAAATGCATGGGAGCGTGGTCCCATGTTCTAAGCATTTCCGGATAGGTTTCGAGTAACTTTTGCCTCCAGATGGGTTGGAATATGGCCCCTTTTTTGGCTGCCTCTGGAATATCCTCTGGTTCGAATTGTGTTGCGAACCTGGGGTACTTGTTAGTGACTCTTTTGATTTCTGCGTTGTAGTCGGCCAATAATACAAAATAGGGTTTATATTGTAATTCAGAACTAGTTATCAGTCTTCTAGGGGCCAGGTGTCTGAAATACTCTAATTGAAGTATGGTTTCTTCAATGGTCCTCATTGCCAGCATCTGAGTGGAGATACGTTCCTCTTGAGTTGTCCCCATTTCTTCTACCTGTTTCATCCATGCCGCAGGGGGCTCTTCATAAGTGTCTTGTCCTTCCTCCATGATTCTGCCTCCTGGAAGGGGTTGAGGCGCATAGTTGTCTTCAAATGTTTCCTCCACTGGAATGATTACTGCTTCTTCTTCTAGTGGTTGATCGGGTGGAGAAGGGGATCGTTCATACTGTAACAACTTGATTTTTAATTTTGCCACTTGTCGTCATAGCTCAAGTACCTCATTGGTTGTTGAAGATTCGGGCTCTGGAGAAGTGGCTGCATGGACCATCTTTTTAGCTTCTGGTGGTTGTGGTGTAGGCATTTGGGATCTTTGTAGCTCTTTTACTTGGTCAACCAACTGATCATGTGCTTCTAAGAGGTTGGCATAGGTTTCCAAGATTCGTTGTATGCTTTCTGAAGGGACGGCCCGGAAGCTAGCGGGGTCGATGGGTGCCCCTGGAGTATTCTCTGTGGTGGCTTCGAGGTTGTCTTGATTTTGTTGCTGTAATCTCCTATTTTCTTCTTGGGCAGCCGCTAGGTGTCGTCGGAGTAGAGCCATGTTTCTTTGTAGCCTTGCGTTATGGGCTAGCTGATCTCTCAGTTGTTCCTCCATAGCCTTACCCATCTCCGTATACTTGGCTTCCAGCTCTGCATTCGATTGTTGGAGGGCAGTCACTTCCTGTTGTAATGTTGTATTACTTAACTCCAAGGCATTGACCCGTGCCTGGAGGTGGGAGGACAGAGTACACAGCTCCTTATTGTTTTCTTCCAATAATCTGTATTCTTCCTTAAGCTGGGCAGCGGCTTCGAACATGGTGTCCAATGCATGACTGAATGAGGTGGATGCAGAGGTGGAGGTGAAAGATGCAGGGGGTCGGGAAATGGGAAAGGGAAAAGTGGATGTTGTGCTGACAGTGGGTGTGTGTGGTGATGTGTGTGAAGTTACAAGTGGTGATGTTGAGACAAATGTGGTGGTGAGTGGTCCTGTGGAAGGTGAAATGTCCATAGGATCCGACGTGATGGTGTGTGAAGTGTGAATCGTGAATACGGGAATGGTAGGTGGTGTGTTAGTGGTGGCAGTGAATGTGGGGGAGGTGGGTTGGGAAAGGGACTTTTTATTATAATTCTCTATTTGCTGAAGTATATTTACAAGGCTTATTAAGAATGGAGGTCGGGTGATGGGTGTTGGTTCTGAGAAGGTCTAGAGGGCCTCAGTGGTGTGGGGTTGGGAAAGAGGGATAGTATCGGTAGACGGGAATGAGTGTGTTAAGATTTGGGTAGTGGCAAGTGGTTGTTCGAGGGCTGGGAAATATGAAGGGTGACCTATTATAGTTTGGTCGGTGGCAGGGTGGCCTATATGGGGTTCAAGAAGTTGGCTGGAACTAGTGGATGGAGGTAAAGGGCAGGATGGAGAAATGGTGGTGTGTGGTATAGTTTCACTAATGGCTATTGTTGGTTGTTCAGGAATACTGGTAGTGAGGGTTTCGGAGGGCGGGATGGGAGGTGATGGTGGAGATGGTATCTGTGTATTTACCTCTGGTTCATCAATGTTAGTTGGGTTGGCCATGTGAACATCTTCTTGGGTGGTGGTAGGGAGGGTTGTAGAGACTTCCATTTGAATCATCTTCCCCCTTCGTGGTCGTGTATCGATCCTTCATTGATCGTATTGAGGAGGGTTGCGATGTAACATGATCCGCATAGCTTCTATAATCCCATATGTCTCCGCCAAAAGGTTCAATGATTCTACAAAGTGGGGATCCGCGTTCTCCGCTTGCAACATCTGGTTCACTAGTGCTCTATTTGCCTCTTCTGATAGCTTATGTCTTTTTTGTACCTGCTTGATTGTTTTGTAGAGCCTTTTAATTTGTGTAGTGTAAGCAGGGGTTTCCTCCTCACTCTCCTCTGATTCATTCCTCTGCATCTCCTCTTGTTCATGTGTGCCTCCCGCCTGAGTGTGTTGTGCCTCATCTTTCCAATGTACCCTTCTTGCCTCACTCTGTGGCCGTTCTCTTTGGGATGATGATCCAGGACCATCATTGTCAGAAAATAATTCACTCTCAGACAAGTGTGCTGTTTGTAAGAAGCTTTCAAAGTCAAAGAATGGATCTGTTGCCAATGTAGCCATGGATGCAAACTCAGCATCTGTGGGTAGTGGAGGGGCTGATGGAGTGGGTTGTACCATACCCCCTGATTGTGGTCCTTGGAGATGGATAGTGAAAGGGGCTACTTGTTCCTCTTCTCTGAGGGAAGATTCTGTGCTGGCCTCACGAGGGATTAGAACCTGTGAAAGAGAGCCACGCATTCTTTTTGCGGGTTGCACCCCTGACTTCCGCCCTTTGAAGAATTCTAGTTGTGAGTACTTAAGGGCCCTTGCAATCGGTACATCATAGGCAAGGCATCTGTAGATAATTCTTGTAATGGCACAGCAGCCATTCAAAGTAGGCTTCCGTACTCCTCGCTTGCCTGCTTCATATAACTGGTCCAGGATCCACACGGGCATTTTAATTGGTAAGCTCCCAGTCTCTGCTAGGTATAATCCATACCATATCTTCTTATGAGGCTGGGTGAACTGGTCTTGTGCCGGAAATGCGAAGTGTTGAAGGCACATCCATAATGGTATGGCGATGTTGGGGGTGAGAGCACACATTTCCTTCAACTTCTTGATTTTATTGTTCTTCATAGACTCCGATATCAAAGGGTCTCGATCGGAAGGTACATGGGTGCCATACATCTGAAGGGCTTCCCTGATTAAAGTAATATTCAATTCAAACTTCTTCATTTCCCCCTAGTTTGATAGAGAGGGCACCAGGAATGTGCCTAAATGATCTTTATCTCCCGTCGCCTTTAGTGTGACAATCAAGTAGTAGCACCTAAGAAAATCAGGTCTAGGCAAAGCTCCACTAAAATAATCTTGCAATCCCGCTTTTAGCCAAATATCTTGAAGAGGGGCTGCATTCTGTAATGTTTCAAATTCTCTCGAGAAGAATTGAAATGTCCACTAGACTCCTCCGAATTCCAACTTGGACTCCCATATGTGGTCTGCATCTCCCAAATCTCTTGGCATCTCATTGAACCAATGAGAATGCCCCTTCACTGTTTCTGTTAGGCCACTTGGAGGATCCGAGATAGGAATTCTTCTCACATTCAAAAGCTCTTCCGGCCTTGCTGTCGGTGGCGCTTCCACAGGCATGGTATCCCAATTGCTTTCAGTATTAGTGCCCGCCTGGGAGCTTGTTCCTGCTACAGCTGCCATGACACTTCTGATGCTTATCTGCTAGAAGAAGGAAGGCACATTAGTGTTGCATAGGAAACAGGATGTAATAGTGTTCCCTCCACAATACTAACATGACAATCGAGATGGTTAGTGGTTAGAGATGAAGTGTTTGTGATATATGTGAGTGGGGATTAGTGGTTAGTGTCATTGTAGATGCATACTTTGGATATGCAAGGTACTCAGAATGAATCTACTTCAGAGTGGATGGATTTACAAAATGGGTCTGGGGGTTTGATACAGGATTTAATTCTCCAGACTTTGTTTGAGGATTCGTGACTCCTTGAGCTGATGACGGTTAAAGGTTCACGGACTAGATTGTGCTGGATTTGGGACCTTTTGGGTACCCATTTCCAGACATTCCTAGATTTGACCGAGTGCGTGTTAGAGTGGGATGTAAGTAGAGTTCCTGAGTTGTTTGCCAAGAGGACTTGTGAGTGTTGAATTGTGCTAGTGACTAGAGTTGGAGCTATTTGGGCTCGTAAGCCGGCCTTGGGCACCCATATCTGCCTAGCATTAGGGCTAGCCTTCATTGACCGCTTAGGGACCCAAATAGACAAGGTATGCCTAGAGTGTTGACTAGGGATCTCCTTTGTTTTAGTCCTTGACAGTGTGGCTTGCTTGATGCTCTTTTGAGACCCTGTCTTTGGGGCCGTGATTTTTTCCCCCTTGCGTATCCATATCTATTTCATGCCACGAGGCACTTCATACTGCCGAAGTTGGTTCTCATGCTTCTTGTTCATCGGTCTCCTTAGTGTCGAGTGTTGCTGGGCCTTCCCCTTGAGATTCTTCTCTAGAACAGATGGGAGTTCCTCCTTGACTTCTGTACCTTTGGCAAGAGTGACAATCCTTTGCACCATAGAACTTTGGACAAGAATAACATTATCTTCATGTGGGTGTTCTTGGAGGGACCAGGAGTCGGTGCCTGTTCTAATGGTTTGAGTGCTTGCTTTTCTAATTCAATTGTAAGGCGGCTTTGGCCTACCCTAGCTTGAAGAAGTCCACTTCTTAGGTTGAGGTTGACTACATGATCATAGATCCAGTCTTGGCCCAGGACAAGAGGTTCGGTAAGATCCTCATCTTCACATACTAGTACTTTTGCTGGCATGAGGGCCTCTTGAATGTAGAGGGGAAGTTCCACCTCTCCCATGCAAGGGGTTTCAACACCTCCTAATCCTATCAGATATGCTTCTAGGGGTTTTACCTCCAATTGCAACTGTTGACAATGCGAAAGCCGAACTGTACTAGTGGCTGCTCCTGAATCAATTAAAGCTCTCACGGTCCTTGCACTCTCTCCTTGTCCTACTTCTATGGTCACAAAAGGTCGTCGATCAACTATCTTACGGGCCAGTTCACTTGAAGCCTCGCACATGGCCATGTGATAACCTAGAGCTTCATGAGCGTCAGTCATGGGTTGATATCTACCTTGCCTTCTCAATTTCATTCGTCGAATGCGTTCTAAAGCTTCAGCCTGTGCTTCTTCTCGAATTCTCTTTTCCTCATCCTTACGTTTCTTTGCAATAACGAGTCGATTGAGCATTTCTTCCATTAGGGGTTCTTGATATAACTTGACTCTACATCCGCTTATGTAACTTGGTAGTATGTCACCTTCTAGAGTGGCTAGTTGTACTGCTCCACTTGTGGAGATCCTATTGATTATCATAGGTCCATGGCCTCTTTTCTCCAATTTTTATGCATGTTGCTTCAATGTGTAGACTAGGACTAAGTCTCTTGCCTTCAAGCCTTTATCCTTCACATGTGTATCAAAATACGCCTTTTGCCTCTTCTTGGTTGCATAGATTCCTGCTGCAACTCTCGATCGTGTCTCACCTAAACGTTCAAGATCAAAGATTCTAGAGGATAGTTCATGGCCGGCCCAGTCATGCTCTTGTGCTACTTTCAAGGTAGGTATCAACACATCCAATGGTAGCACTGCATTCTGGCCAAATACCATCTGAAAGAGCGTGGCTTGGAGTACTGTTTTATAGGCAACTCGATATGCCCAAACAGCGTGGTGTAGCTGTTTGTCCCAATCAGAGCATTTGTTATTCACCAATTTAGTCAACACATTGCATAAGATCTTATTTGTGCTCTCGGCTTGGCCATTAGCTTGTGGGTGATAAGGGGCAGACTTCTTATGTACTACCAAGAATTCTTGGAGAAGGTTTTCTATGACTTCATTCAAGAAGTGTGTGCCTCTATCACTTACTAATTCTATTGGCAATCTGTATCTAGTGAACACATTTTCAAATAAGAACTTTGTTGTTGTTTGAGCATCATTCTTCGTAGTGGCTTTCATTTCTACCCACTTGGTCAGATAGTCTGTGGCCACAATGATGTACTCAGCATGTGAACCCTTAGCTGGGGGATTAATAGGACCAACAAAGTCTATTCCCCACTTAGAGAATGCACGTCCACCCATCATAGGTTTCAATGGCATCTCATCCTTGCGCATGGGATACTGAGTGCGTTGACAAACCTCACACCTCCTCACATAGGTATGTGTGTCCATGTGAAGAGTTGGCCACCAAAGACCTGCAAACAAAATTGCTTTGAACACCCGATCTGGACCAAAGTGTCCTCCTGCTACACCTTGGTGAGCAGTCTCTAATATCTTCAGATATTCGCTCTCGTGGACACACAATCTAAGATACCCATCTTTTCCTCATCTGTATAGATTATCTCCAATGAGAGCATAGTCTAGTGCCTCTTGTTCTAAGATCCTTTGTCTAACCAGAGTCATTTCTTGAGGGAAGGTTTTCGTCCTCAGAAAGGCCACTAATGGCTCGCTCCAATCTTGCACTAGAGACACGTGATAAAGGGTGGCATGTTCCACTGGTGGCTTAGTGCAACAAATTGGGCATTCCTTGCACATCCTATGAACATCTGCTTCCATAGTTGGTCAGTATACTCCAAGTCTCGTCAATGTTTGTAGGGTTCGTTGTTTTGAGTAGTGTTGCTCTAATGCACCTACATGTGCTAATTGCAACCACTTCGCGTACTCGTCCTCTTCCACACAACAGGCTAATACCCCGTGATCTGTATGTTTGTACACACTTCCTGCCATGATATGATACTTATGGGCTTTTACTATCTCCCTATCTTGTGTGTTTATTATTGGGTGGTTAGGCCCATATGCCAATAATGGCACTAATGGCTTAGCCCACTGAGGCACAACTTCCAAATTAAACAAGTAAGCATCAGGTAAGTCATCTGACACTCCTTGTGGGGCCTCTCTAGATGTGAGCCTAGAGAGATGGTCTGCTCTCAAATGAGTCCTGCCTTTCCTCACTACTACCTCAAAGTCATATTCCATTAGTAAGAGAAACCATCTTACTAATCTGCGTGTATTACATGGCTTGTTTACCAGGTACAATAGAGCTTGGTGATCAGTAAAAAATTTGAACTTATTTGCAAGCAAATAGTGTCTAAACTTTTTAACCGCGTATACCATGCCTAATCCTTCTTGTTCGGTGGTGGTATAGTTCCGTTCAGCTGCATTTAACTGTCTACTAGCATAGGCAATTGGAAGATCCATATTACCTTTGCCCGTAGGTTGTGCGAGTACACACCCAATAGCATAATTGGATGCATCTACATGAACATGAAAAGGCTTATTCCAATCTGGTGTGGTCAAGATTGGTGCTGAACATAATCACCGTTTAAGCTCATTGAAGGAATTCTCACATTCATCAGCCCACTCAAAGTTAGTCAGAAGTCCGTACATGGGCTTTGCAATGACAGCATACATGTGAATGAACCGGCGGTAGTAACCACAATGCCCCATGAAAGCCTGTACTTCCTTGACGTTCTTTGGCCTAGGTAGTTCTGTGATGGATCTCACTTTCTCTTCGTCAGTGGATATGCCGTTCTTAGAGACTATGTGTCCTAGAATTTTGCCTTGCCTGACCATGAAAACACACTTTTCTGGGTTCAGGCAGACTTGATATTCTCTGCATTTATCAAAGATTTGTCTGAGTTCAGGTATATGGGTCTGTCTAATGTTGGAATGAGCGCAAAGATCATCAACATAGACTTCCAAATTCTTCCTCAAGAACTCTTTAAACACGTGACACATTAATCTTTGAAAGGTAGCAGGTGCATTGGTAAGCCTGAATGGCATTACCCGAAAGGCAAATATGCCCCACTCTGTGGCAAAAGCCGTCTTATGCTGATCTTCTGGTGCAATGGCTACCTGATTGTAGCTAGAGAATCCATCCAGGAAGTTGTACACTTCCTTGCCTGCTACCCTTTCTAATAGATGCTCAGTAATAGGAAGCGGATAACTGTCTCTAATCGTGGCGGCATTAACTTTTTTAAGGTTAATACACACACGCAATTTTCCATTCTTCTTGGGCATAAACACAATGGGGGATACCCATTCAGTGTGCTCAATCTCATAGATAAACCCAGCTTCTCTGAGACAAATCTTTGCAAGGAAAGTGTTGTGTGTGTAAGAAACCCTATGAAGCAAAACGAATCAGTCATGGCAGCAGAAGCTCAAAGGCTAGCATACCTCTCTTCTTTTTCAAATATTAATGCACGCATCATAATTCAACCCAAGAGGCAAGCAAAAAAATACAAGACATCTGATCCATCAAATAGACAGACAGAATTCAAAAAGCAAGTAGTTCCAAGCGTGAAGTAGATCTGGGTACGAAAAGGAGAGCAACCACCATCTTTGCCACAACAACTCCCATCTAAGTAGGTCAACCATGACAAAAGAAGAATCAAGCAACCACGACAAACTCAACCACCAAGTATCTCACAAAATTGGCTACCTAAGAAAGATGAAGAGACCAAAGGCGATCTCCACATAGCCAAACAAGGTTCTAAAATTGATCCCTATAAGGAGGATTGCATCATTTCAAGATCCAATGGAGACCTCCAAACAACGGTTGCATCAACATCTGCAAGAACATTGAAGCCTCGACATGCAACAACCATGTGCCTTTGGCATAACCTTGTCTTTTGCACCATTCAAGACATGCATTTCCAAAGTATGCATTAATATAGGCCCACATTACATGGCCATGCATAGACACAATTGGGAAATCCCAGGCACATGAGACACACTTGACATATGTAAAATATTTTCTTGATACTAACCTTTTTCTTCTGGTTTTATGCCATTGTTCAAAAAAAAAGAAAGAAAAAGCAGAAACAAGTGCATGTGCTCAACGAATCGTATCAATGAATCATCAACAAAGCAAGACAGGCCAATGGTCAATCACTGTGATGAGCGTACAGCACGAAGAGTGAAGATTGATGGACCTTTCACCATGGTAAGCACACCCTACTTTGGCAACACCATAACCATGATAGATTAGGAAACCTCTTTGTTGGCATACCCTTGAGCACTTGGCTCAAGACCCCCATCTTTTGCACCATACTTCTTCCGATGCATTCCCCAAGTATGCATGCATAGGGCCACATTACAAGGCCATGCACAAGGCACATATATTTTTCAACGCATGCGCTAATGTACTTACCCATCATCCATTATGTGTTACAAGTAATTAGCATGAAAACTATGAAAGCCATCCTTGAAAGACCTAGAGGACATCAAGGTGAAACAACAAGAGCAAGGAAGCAATCCACCACCGAGTGTTTCTCGCAATCAACATTGACAACCTCTTTTGAGCAGCTCACAATTTTTGGAAGCTCACAAAGAAAGCATCAAGCTGGAATACAAGGAAGAAGTACACACAAAGGGACTACAATCTACAAGGGCTAAGAGTGAAAAAAAAATGAAGAACTATATGATCAACCAAGCTACATCTTGAAGATGGACGACTCTTGTTGAAACATAATGGACACGACCTCTGAAATTACTACATGAACAACCACTCCAACAAGGATCTGTCAGGGACGACAGACTCGAGAAGGGGGGGGAGTGTTGACACTCAAGGTCAAGAACGAGATGTCCAAGCATGTCAAAGAAGTGGACACACAAGAAGAAGTAGCATGTAGGGAGCTCCAAGAAGCACATGTCAATCTTTCAGAAGAAATCCCCATTTTCATCACTAAAAACCATTGTAAATACCATTTCACATTTTTGCAACTTCATTTTGTTCAAGCTAAGGAGTCCTCGAGCTTGAGAAGTATTAGAAAGTATCATCCTACCAATTTTCATAATTTTTAGACTCCATTTGAGCCCTCAAATAAGCCCTAGAACCTAATTTTTAACTAGGGTGGACACTACGTTTGGATAGGTCCAAAACCACTCAAAAAACTATAAAAAGAGCTAGAGAGCTCATTTTTGAGGTTATCTTGTTGTAGATTTGAGCTTTGTAAGAGAGTTCTTTTTTAATCGAAGATCTTCCATTGTTCGTCTCTTTGCTCTTGCCTTGCATGCGTGTGTGCGTATGTGTGTGCAAGCTTGTGTGCTTTAACTCACGCACTTGTGCCATCACTTGCTCATAGTCTTCATACTAGCCCTCACATCTCCGTGGATCGTCATTTATGAGGTGTATCTCCTCACGTTGGTACTTGCCATTGTGTTAGAGTGCCACCAGTGACCCTTAGCCTTAAAGGGCTAGTGGCACTCTAACAAATGGCAAGTAAGCTGATGAGCTAGTGGTTTGCCCGGTTCTGACAGATCTGAAATCGGACACCGTCTGTTCACCCGAATATATGAACAAAGATCTCGAGCTTAGACTTACTAGGAGGTCTTGTGCTCTTGTGAACAAGTGATCGACTTAGCTTAGTGGTTAAGTCTCAAGGATTTGAAGGAGTAGGTCTTGGGTTCAATCCCCATGGGGGACATGGGGAGAGTATTTTGCCCAAAGAGATCTAGAGCCTTCTAGAAGCATCCACTTGAGTTAACTCGCATTAACTGGGACACTTGGCGCACATGCAATTACATGGCTGACACTTGGATGGTTAGTATCCACCTTCCCAAGAAGGCAGTCCCCTAGAGAGATCTTTATATAGAGGCATTTGGTTGGGAGGAGAGTCATCTCTCTAGCACGTGGTGGTCATAATGCTTGTTCTCTTGCATTGGTATCCGAGCTAGAGCTTCAATGGAGACCTTGGTGGATTCATGAGCATTCTCCTCATGAGCATGTTTGAAATTCTTAAAGATTTTTTTCCCCCATCATCTTCTTTATGCGGTATTCTTTTCGTCTTCTCCATGCGAGTATTCGGTATTCTACTCTCTCTCCCTTTATTCAAATTGAGAGGAGCTGACGAGCATTCATCTCCCTCTCAATTTGCTTTGCGACAGCAAAATAATGTTGTTCCATGAAATATATCATAGAGCACATGGCGGGTATCGACCTCACGACCTGCAGGAGGTCATGATCTGCCATAACCACGATGGAGAAAGCAATCTTTTGTATATGAGCCTATGTCGACTCTATATCTGAGCAAAAGGTGGAGGAGGAGAGATGGGATGAGATAGGCTCGAACTCACACCCTCAGGCTACCTCATAGCTATGAGAACAACTCGCTAGCCAATTGCGTTGTCACTTCTGGATAAAAAGATTATGGATATCAAAGTTATTCTCTACAATTTGTCGCTCTTGGGGATTGTATCCGTGACAATGATGATGAGAGATTCCATTCATCCACTACAGTGAAGCGAGCTTGTTTCTGTTGGTGAACACATATAAGAATTGAGCTCTTGACTTCAGCAAAACAAAAGCTCTCGTCGCTACTAGAGGCTAATGGTCATGGGAATCGAACTTGCATCTCAAGTATGAGAGCACTATGAACTAGCCACGCTATTACGTGCTTTTGCTTCTTGATTGTTTGAAGATATAAATAAGAAGACTTGGCCAGCCATGGATAGCTCAAATCGCTATCTACAACATGATGGGTAGACGACTTAATACAGCAGCCGCGTGAATTTGGTCTAGTGGTATGATTCTCGCTTCGGGTGCGAGAGATCTTGAGTTCGATTTCTGGCCATGATCAGATGATGAGAAAGCTCTCTCTTATCCAGGAAGCAAGGTGGATCAGTGACATGCCATTTTGCAGACATACAATTTTTGTTAGCAAAAAACTACATCACGAAGAAGCAAAAAGTCAGAGCCCACCGGAATCGAACTCAGAACCTTCGGGTTCATTTCACAAACCATACTAGTACATCAAAGTGCCTAAGTGGCAATATCTCTCCATATTAATGTTCATTTTATGCTATGTAATCTTTGCTAATCTTGAGCCGAGATCCTTTTCTTTCTGTATTCTTTGGAGCTTGCTATCATCCCCAACCAAATCCAACTGCATGTCCATGGTGATTAAAGTCAAGGATAGTTATACCTCCTTGCTGCAAGGATCAGAGGATGGATGAAGCTATGATCAAAGCTAAGTATTTTCCAGTTTCAACTTGGCATTAATACTTGATTTATCTTGTTTTCATTATTCTATACTTAATCCTAGATGCACATTGAAATAGCCAAGATTTCAATTGATTAAGTCTAGATAGGATAATGAAAAGATCCACTTCTCATTCCAAGCATTAGTTTGCATTAAGGAAAGACTTGGTTTAAAAAAGGATCCTTGTGCATCAAAGAATGTATTTTGGTAGTTTAATTCCAGATTTCCTTTCCATTGAGTAAACTTTTTATTGCACCACAAGGATATGTTTTTATATCATAGTGCATTAGGACAAAGTAAAGGATATACATGCATCAAGATTGCATGATATACATTCTTAGTACAAGGAAAAGTCATGCATCAAGCTCATGCATGATTGTTGCATTATTTTTTGGGCATGCAAAGAACATGCATGCATACGCATGTGAGCATATGCATTTGCATGTAGGCACATGCATTTGCATGATAGAATGGATGTTGTTTGCAAGTAGATATGATAATCACGCTAGTTCTAGTTTGCAGCTCAAGTAATTAGTCGATTCCTTCCCAAGTTACTATCAAAAACAAATACTTAATGACAATTAAGTATGTTTGATGTCTTACTAGGTATAAGTAGGCACTAGGAGAAAGTTAAGTATTAAATTTTCTTGATGACCAAGAAAATTTAATTATTTGCAAACCTTTTGTGATGTATGATGACTCTAAGTCCCGGATGTACTTAGGGAATCATGAAGATAAGCTTAATATAATGATTACTCTAATATAGGTGATATTTAGAAAGTCATACGGATAAGCTTTAGTGAACTATTGAAGTTTCTTCTTTTCATCCTGATGAGTGATAGACTTCAAAGAGATGAATAAACTTTAGCATCACTTGAACTTTAGTGTTCAATAGTTGGATGCTAGGTTCCATGATTGTATCTCTAGTCAAGATGCAAAGCTTTCAAAAAGCATGGAAACTTTATTAAGTACTTTTTTGAGGATGAGAAAAGTATGTTTGGTTTTGTTTAAGCTAATTAAAGCTTAAAAAATAAATCTAAGTCAAAATAATCTTTGGGAATTAAGCTACTTCCTAAAGATAAACCAATGAAATGAAACAGTCTCATTAACTATTTCATTGGTTAAAAAGAAATATCTTTTGGACAAGCAATAAAGCCTTAAGTCTTGGTCTTGTCCAAAAGTCAAGAATTTCTTGGAAAGCAAAAGATTCCAAGATGAATCATTGGCTTAGTATTACATGAATCCTTGGTATGAATCTAAAGTTCTTGAAAGAAATATATCTCCCTAGACGTGAGACTAGAATATTTCAGGTCAGTTTAATAACAAGTAATTCCCAACAATTTCCAAACCTTTGGTATGGTTACTTAAGTCCAAATAGTGATATAACCTAAAGGTATATCAAAGATTCTTAGCTTTGGAATCTGAGAGGCATCAGTGTATTCTTGGACTTAGTAGGGGAAAGATCTTTAAAAGCCCATGGGTAAGCAAAAAACATGCTTTTGTAAGTTTAAGAGATCTTAATAATAAAGACTAAGTGTTTATTCTAGCCGTAAGGTCAACCAGACTTGATTAAGTTTGGCCATGATTGTCCAAGAATGTGCGATAGGAACTACTTAGTAGATTGCCTAAGCATTGGCAATAAAAATTCCTTTTAGGAATTATTCACTCAGGTTCCATATATCCAATGGAAAAGTGTGAAAAGAATAAGCTGTTCCAAGTCTGAACAGAGTAAAGAAATTCCAAGAGTGTAGTCTATAACCGTGAAAATGATACTTAAGTCTGTGGAAGGTAAAACATATTGTTGGCTTATCCTTAAAGGGATTTTGGTACAAATCCAAAAAGCATGAGCGGATGCTTAAAGACTTAAGCATTAAAGAGATTCCTATTAAGCCCCGGTTGGGGTAGGTAGCTAAAAGTATCAGTAAGAAAGGAATCTTAAGGCAAGAAGTCAAAAGCTCTTATCACTATAAATTGGTCAAGAATCAACCAATTAAACTTGAATCTATGAAAATTCAAGTACTTGGAATTCTAATTAGTTTTCATTTTGAAAACCCTAGCAAAGAGGAATAAATATTCCATCAAAAGGTTTTCCAGTTCCCAAAAGAAAGCACAAGATCATGAAACGATCCTGTGAAGGGATCAAAACATAGAGAATCTAGTTAGAGGTGGTATCTGAAACTTCAAAATTCTTTTCAAGAGTTGAAGTAAGAAGGTACTCCATCAAGAGATGTTTAGACTTTAGGATAATATTCAATCACACGTCAATGTAAGTATAAAATAGGATGGTATGGGACACCAGATTTTATACTCGGATTGATGTAGGAAAGATGGTATGGACGTGTGAGTATAAAATAGGGTGGTATGGGACACCAGATTTTATACTTGGATTGATATAGGAAAGATGGTATGGGACATCGGACCGTGAGATGATGATTATCTTTTAGTCTTAGAATAAATATTAAAGTTAGATTTGATCCTCAAGAAAATGTAAACTTCAAAAAAGGAGTTTAATTCAAGAAGGATAAAAGTAGTATCCTAAGATACTTCAAGATATCTTCAAGATAAAGAACAAAAGATATGAAGTAAGTAACTTCCAAGATCTTCTTGAAACACTTCAAGATAAAGTGTTGTTAATTCGGAAATATTTCATAAATTTCTAAAAGAAGTGAGACTTTGATTTTGACTTGATCTTTTGAACTAAGGATTTGATTGACTAAGTCAAGCATCAAGTTCCTAGTGTAATTTGATAAATTCACTCTTTTAAATTAAAGAAATGCACAAGAATTGCATTCCCAGTAAGGAGTCAGAAAGATTGAATGTGACCTTAGCTTAGTCTCAAGTGAAGCATTATTTGAATACTAAAACTCATCAATACAACTTCAGTGGGTCGACACACTGATGTTGGTTACCACACTAGTATCTTGTAGTTGGATGATGTTTTTTATTTGCTTTGAATCTTTTTGAGAATCTGGATTATTTCTCTTAAGGATAGAAAAAATGCTTCAATTCCCTGTTGAAACAAATCTTGGAGAAGTTAAAGTCCTGAGTTATCTAGACTTTGACTCATAGCAAGTTTACGTGTCTTCGAAGTATGAATTGGTTGTACAAGAGTTTTAGTTATTTCTTTCCACTTTCCAAATCTTTTGGAATTGGCACAGATATGGTATCTGATTCCTTTCGTAAAAGACTAGGGTTAGCCGGTTAGAAGTAGAATTGACTATCCTAGATAGATGTTATGTACAAGAACCTTTTCAATCTTCAAAAGATAATAAGTCTAAGTGGACTTATTTATTTGAGTTTGCTTCAAGTTATAGCATAAATTATTTTCTAGAGTCCAGTGTACTCTAGAATAGAGAAGTGAGGAATTGCTCTACAGATTGACAATTCCCAAGAACTTTTAGCTAAAGCAAGTGTTTGAGAAAAGTAGCCTATGCTAGACAATTTTTATTTTGAATTTGACTTGGTCAAAATATAGTAAGGTTGAAACAAAGTAAATGGAAAACTTTCTTCTATAGTTTACACAAGATTTTCAAGCCCTTAGGACAAAGTAGTCCTCAAGTCGGGTGAAGAAATCAAGTAACTGTTGGTTGGGATTTAACCATTGTATAAACATCCAAGCTCAACCAAACTTCAAGTTTTCTAAATCAAATTCAAGTGAATCAAGAGATCTCAAAGTCTTGATTGGGATACAAATCCCCTCCTAGTTACTAAAGTCCATGCACTAGTCATGCTCAGAAATGGACTAGTAATTAAAATCCATCCATTTCATATGTTTGTGTCTAGATTGCACATCGAGAAACTATGAATTGGCTAGGGATGTTTTCAGATCCACCCTCATCATTCATTCACTAGTTTATACTTTATCAAAGTGCAAAGTGAGATAGTGTTTTGAATAATTCAGACAGGGATGCTACCATAGAGATGAGACATCTTCTTCGAGTTTTAAAACATGACCATGTTCTTCCAGTTTTAGAACTTAAGGCTCGGGGGGTTTCCTACAGTAGATATATAGCTCTTTTTTTGAGGAAAAAAATATTTTTCCAAGGGGGGAAGAATGTAATAAAGTAAGTTTATGATCTAGTGGTCTGGCCGGTTTAGACAGATCTGAAATCGAACACCGTTTGGTCATTCGAATGTATGACCAAAGATCTCGAGTTTAGACTTACTAGGAGATCTTGTGCTCTTGTGAACAAGTGATCCACTTAGCTTAGTGGTTAAGTCTCAAGGATGCGAAGGAGGAGGTCTTGGGTTCAATCCCCATGGGGAACATGGGGAGAGTATTTTGCCCAAAGAGATCTAGAGCCTTCTAGAAGCATCCAATTGAGTTAACTTGAGTTAACTAGGACACTTGGCGCACATGCAGTTACATGGCTGACACTTGGATGGTTAGTATCCACCTGCCCAAGAAGGCAGTCCCCTGGAGAGAAATTTATATAGAGGCATTTGGTTGGGAGAAGAGTCATCTCTCTAGCACATGGTGGTCATAATCCTTGTTCTCTTGCATTGGTATCAGAGCTAGAGCTTCAATGGAGACCTTGGTGGATTCATGAGCATTCTCCTCATGAGCATGTTTGAAATTCTTAAAGAAATTTTTCCCCCATCATCTTCTTTATGCGATATTCTTTCCGTCTTCTCCATGCGAGTATTCGATATTCTACTCTCTCTCCCTTAATTCAAATTGAGAGGAGCGGACGAGCATTCATCTCCCTCTCAATTCGCTTTGCGACAGCAAACAGATGTTGTTCCATGAAATATCTCATAGAGCGCGTGGCGGGTGTCGACCTCACGACATGCAGGAGGTCATGATCTGCCAGAACAACGATGATGAAAGCCATCTTTTCTATATAAAGCTATGTCAATATATCTCCAAGTAAAAGGCGGAGGAGAGGTGGGATGAGATAGGCTCAAACTCACGCACTCAGGCTACCTCAGAGCTATGAGAACAGCTCGCTAGCCAATTGCGCTGCCACTCGTGAATAAAAAGATTATGTATATCCGTGACAATGATGATCAGAGATTCCATTCATCCACTTCAGTGAAGCGACCTTGTGTCTGTTGGTGGACACGCATAAGAATTGAGCTCTTACTTCAGCAAAACAAAAGCTCTCGTCGCTACTACAGGCTACCGATCATGGGAATCGAACTTGCATTTCGAGTACGAGAGCACAATGAACTAGCTACGCTGTTACGTGCTTTTGCTTCTGGATAGCTCAGAGATATAAAAAAATAACTCGTCCAGGCGTGGATAGCTCAAATCGCTATATCTATAACATCAGGTGTGAGATACAATAGCAGGATGAATTTGCTCTAGTGGTATTATTCTTACTTCGTGTGCGAGAGGTCTTCAGTTCGAATTCTGACCACGATCAGATAATGAGAAAGCTCTTTCTTATCTATAGCAAGCAAGGTGGATCAATGATGTGCCATTTTGCATACAGAAAATTTTTGTTAGCAAACAACTACATCACGAAGAAGCAAAAAGTCAGATCCCATCGGGATCGGACTCAGAACCTTCAGGTTCATTTCACAGGCCATACCAGTACATCAAAGTGCCTCAGTGGCAATATCTCTCCATATATAATGTTCATTTTATGCTATGTAATCTTTGCTAATCCCGAGCCGAGATCGTTTTCTTTCTGTATTCTCTGGAGCTTGCTTTAGTGGAACTATTGAAGTTTCTTCTTTTCATCCTGATGAGTGATAAACTTCAAAGAGATGAATAAACTCTAGCATCACTTGAACTTTAGTGTTCAATAGTTGGATGCTAAGTTCCATGACTGTATCTCTCGTCAAGATGCAAAGCTTTCAAAAAGCATGAAAACTTTATTAAGTACTTTTTTGAGGATGAGAAAAGTATGTTTAGTTTTGTTTAAGCTAATTAAAGCTTAAAAAAGAAATCTAAGTCAAAATAATATTTAGGAATTAAGCTACTCCCTAAAGATAAACCAATGAAATGAAATAGTATAATTAACTATTTCATTGGTTAAAAAGAAATATCTTTTGGACAAGCAATAAAGCCTTAAGTCTTGGTCTTGTCCAAAAGTCAAGAATTTCTTGCAAAGCAAAAGATTCCAAGATGAATCATTGGCTTAGTATTACTTGAATCCTTGGTAGGAATTTAAAGTTCTTTAAAGAAATATATCTCCCTAGATGTGAGACTAGAATCTTTCGAGTCAGTTTAATAACAAGTAGTTCCCAGCAGTTTCCAAACCTTTGGTATGGTTACTTAAGTCCAAATAGTGATATAACCTAAAGTTATATCAAAGATTCTTAGCTTTGGAATCTGAGAGGCATCACTGTATGCTTGGACTTAGTAGGAGAAAGATCTTTAAAAGCCCATGGGTAAGCAAAAAACATGCTTTTGTAAGTTTGAGAGATCTTCATAATAAAGACTAAGTCTTTATTCTAGTCGTAAGGTCAATCAAATTTGATCAAGCTTGGCCATGATTGTCCAAGAATGTGTGATAGGAACTACTTAGTAGATTGCCTAAGCATTGGCAATAAAAATTCCTTTTAGGAATTATTCACTCAGGTTCCATATATCCAATGGAAAAGTGTAAAAAGAATAAGTTGTTCCAAGTCTGAACAGAGTGAAGAAATTCCAAGAGTGTAGTCTACAACCGTGAAAATGGTACTTAAGTCTGTGGAAGGTAAAACATAATGTTTGCTTATCCTTAAAGGGATTTTGGTATAAATCCAGAAAGCATGAGCGGATGCTTAAAGACTTAAGCATTAAAGAGATTCCTGTTAAGTTCCGATCGGGGTAGGTACCTAAAAGCATCATTAAGAAAGGCATCTAAAGACAAGAAGTCAAAAGCTCTTATCACTACAAATTTGTCAAGAATCAACCAATCAAACTTGAATCTATGAAAATTCAAGTCATTGGAATTCTAATTGGTTTTCATTTTGAAAACCCTAGCAAAGAGGAATAAATATTCCATCAAAAGGTTTTCGAGTTCCTAAAGGAAAGCACAAGATCATGAAATGATCATGTGAAGGGATCAAAACCTAGAGAATCTAGTTAGAGGTAGTATCTGAAACTTCAAAATTCTTATCAAGAGTTGAAGTAAGAAGGTACTCTATCAAGAGATGTTTAGAGTTTAGGATAATATTCACTCACACGTCAATGTGAGTATAAAATAGGGTGGTATGGGACACCAAATTTTATACTTGGATTGATGTAGGAAAGATGGTATGGGACATCGGACGGTGATGATTATCTTTTAGTCTTAGAATAAATTTTGAAGTTAGATTTGATCCTCAAGAAAATATAAACTTCAAAGAAGGAGTTTAATTCAAGAAGGATAAAATTAGTATCCTAAGATACTTCAAGATAACTTCAAGATAAATAACAGAAGATATGAAGTAAGTAACTTCCAAGATCTTCTTGAAACACTTCAAGATAAAGTGTTGTTAATTCGGAAATATTTCATAAATTTCTGAAAGAAGTTGGACTTTGATTTTGAGTTGATCTTTTCAACTAAGGATTTAACTGACTAAGTCAAGCATCAAGTTCCTAGTATAATTTGATAAATTCACTCTTTTAACTCAAAGAAATGCACAAGAATTGCATTCCCAGTAAGGAATCAGAAAGATTGAATGTGACCTGAGCTTAGTCTCAAGTGAAGCATTATTTGAATACTAAAACTCATCAATACAACTTCAGTGGGTCGACACACTGATGTTGGCTACCACACTAGTATCTTGTGGTTGGATGATGTTTTTTATTTTCTTTGAATCTTTTTGAGAATCCGGATTATTTCTCTTAAAGATAGAAAAAATGCTTCAATTCCCTGTTGAAACAGATCTTGGAGAAGTTAAAGTCCTGAGTCATCTAGACTTTGACTCATAGCAAGTTTACATGTCTTCGAAGTATGAATTGGTTGTACAAGAGTTTTAGTTTTTTCTTTCTGCTTTCCAAATCTTTTGGAATCGGCACAAATATGATATCTGATTCCTTTCGTAAAAGACCAATGTTAGCCTGTTAGAACTAGATAACTAAATTGACTATCCTAGATAGATGTTATGTACAAGAACCTTTTCAATCTTCAAAAGATAATAAGTCTAAGTGGACTTATTTATTTGAGTTTGCTTTAAGTTATAGCATAAATGATTTTCTAGAGTCTAGATTACTCTAGAATAGAGAAGTGAGGAATTGCTCAACAAATTGACAATTCCCAAGAACTTTTAGCTAAAGCAAGTGTTTGAGAAAAGTAGCCTAAGCTGGACAATTGTTATTTTGAATTTGACTTGGTCAAGATATAGTAAGGTTGAACCAAAGTAAATGGAAAACTTTCTTCTACAGTTTATACAGGATTTTCAAGCCCTTAGGACAAAGTAGTCCTCAAGTCGGGTGAAGAAATCAAGTAACTGTTGGTTGGGATTTAACCATTGTATAAACATCCAAGTCAGATGTATGGATCAACCTAACTTCAAGTTTTCCAAATCAAATTCAAGTGACTCAAGAGATCTCAAAGTCTTGATTGTGATACAAATCCCCTCCTAGTTACTAAAGTCCATGCACCAGTCATGCTCGAAAATGGACTAGTAATTGGAATCCATACATTTCATATGTTTGTGCCTAGATTGCACATCGAGAAACTATGAATTGGCTAGGGATGTTTTTAGATCCACCCTTATCATTCATTCACTACTTTGTACTTTATCAAAGTGCAAAGTGAGATAGAGTTTTGAATCATTCGGACAGGGATGCCACCACAGAGATGAGACATCTTCTTCTAGTTTTAGAACATGACTATGTTCTTCCTATTTTAGAACATAAGGCTCGAGGGTTGCCTATAGTAGATATATAGCTCTTTTTTCGAGGACGAAAATATTTTTCCAAGGGGGAAAGAATGTAATAAAGTAAGTTTATGATCTAGTGGTCTGGCCGGTTCAGACAGATCTGAAATCGGACACCTTTTGGTCATTCGAATGTATGACCAAAGATCTCGATTTTATACTTACTAGGAGGTCTCGTGCTCTTGTGAACAAGTGATCCACTTAGCTTAGTGGTTAAGTCTCAAGGATGTGAAGGAGGAGGTCTTGGGTTCAATCCCCATGGGGGACATGGGGAGAGTATTTTGCCCAAAGAGATCTAGAGCCTTCTAGAAGCATCCACTTGAGTTAACTCCAGTTAACTGGGACACTTCGTGCACATGCAGTTACATGGCTGACACTTCGATGGTTAGTATCCGCGTGCCTAAGAAGGCAGTCCCCTGGAGAGAACTTTATATATTTGGTTGGGAGAAGAGTCATCTCTCTAGCAGGTGGTGGTCGTAATCCTTGTTCTCTTGCAGGTCCACCCTTGGGTGACCCCTTTCCCAAAAAGGTTTGGGGGCCACCCTTGAGAAATCCTTGCCCTGGGGATCAAGATTGGCATGAAGGAGGCATGGAGGGATGTCCCCCCGACAATCTCAAGACAAATGGAAGGCCACAAATTATGAGGCATAAGCAATGGATGGAAGGCATCAAAGCCTAGGCACATGAGCAATGGTAGAAGGTGCCACCACCACCCATCTCCATCCCTTGGGCGACCATTAGTCTAGGGAAACTTTATCCCTTTTGGCAACCTCTCCACCACTTGGGTGACTGATGGATCAAGAAAGCTTCCATATTTTTCATCTTGGTCGACTTCCATATTGAGTGGATGACTCTAGAAGGGTGACTACCCATTGTGTGGGACTTCAGAAGATACTGCAAGGAGCTAAAGTAAATACAACAAGCTAAGGCCAATTATGAAGCAACCATTGGATATACACTCCAAATAATGCTCTTAAGTAGGGAAATTATCAAGCTATGGAAATTCTACTCTTTTGGAAGGTATTAAACTCATTGTAAAGATAAAAAAGTATGAAGGTAAGGATCAAAGGCTTCAGGTGGCCCGAAAGTGTCAGACACCCGAAATTGGGTGCTAATTCCATCTCTTTTTGGCACACACAAAATAAGGTGCCACCTCCACCTCTTTTTGGCATTACCAAAATAGGGTTCCACCTCCACCTCTTTTTGGCACCATCAAAATAGGGTGCCACTCCCACCCATTTTTGGCACTTCCAAAATTGAGCGACTCCTCTATTTACTTTTGGCATTACTACCTTGGGTGACAGTGTGACCACTCATTTGACACAACACGTGATGTATTTTTGTGGACTTAGTAGTAAATGGTAAAATTCTAAATAAATACAGGGAAAGTCACTACAAGGCTCTAGGGATGTCAAAAGACCTCATTGGAGGAGCTAAAAGTGGTTGGTGACCAGTATCAAAGTTAGCCCACTTTTGCTAGTGTTCTTGTCAGTTTGGAGTGTATGACAATAAAGGGTTGGACTTGGAACTATATATTGGAGGCATCGGTTGGATGCACGCGTACATCTCTCTCCCTAGTGTGTGCTTTGCTGGTTAGTTCTCTTAGATTCTTAGTTGAACTGTTTGTGGAAGATATGAAACTTCCACAACAGAAGGGCATGAGGAAACAACTCAAAGAGATGACCATGTACATGATGTCTATGGTCTTCAATAGAAGCACTCAATTTGACGTCTTTCTTGTATACCTTTCAACACCATTTTAAAGATAAAGTTGGACTTAAGAGGAATAAAATTTCACATTATCACGAGACTCCATACTATGCCTGAATAGCCATAGCTAAGGGATTTTATGCATGATTAAAAAGTTTAGCACTTAACACTTTCCACTCGGCTAGTAGCATGGGAGGGAGGAGAACTACACATAATCTCATTTGCATATATAGAGTAGAACGAATTCTTTGCATTGTCTGACAAAAAAGATAGTGATCCAACACACCCCCTTTGAGTTAGGCTCGGTTGACAATGGGCGACAACAAAGGTTTGGAATGCTCATGATCCAATCACATAGGGACATATGTCACAATGTGTTCACAAAGGGTAGAGGAACATGAAGTTTTTATTTCCATGTCGCAAAATTTTTTCCAAGGAATTATTTCGACCTCTCCCCCTTGCCTTTTTAAGTACAGTTCTTCGATATCTGCACTCTTCACATAGGATGACAACTTAAAACGAAGTTTGTGTAGTTCCACCTTTCTAGTTCAACAACTATGAAATGGCATCACAATTTTTTTTCTTCTTCCACCCAGAACACAACAAAAGATAGTGAAAGTTCGGTCGGCTCTATGTGAACCAAGCCTTACATGCCTAATAGATGCATATTTCAAACTTAATACTTTACATGTCTAACCTTCAATGGGATCGAACTTTGGACATTATGTCAAGGGGCTCAATCTTTTTACTTTGAGAGCTTGAAAGTGTCTTTATCCTTTTGTCCTTTTTACATGTTCCTTGATTTGAGTTACATGTCCAGTAGATGTACTTTTCCATGATAATCTCAAGAGTTTACAACTATAGGCTTAATAGGATCAAACGTTGGACCTTATGTGAAGAGGCCTTGAGATCACATAGGGAGGACACATACATGGTTTTTTGGATGATTGTATTACACTTCTTGGGTCCTCAGACGGAGCATTAGGGACACATGTATGATAGTTCCAATGAACTCCGATCATCGAAATTATGGGCACATGCATGATGGTCACTCGACCTCCGATAGCACGTGGACTGTTTTCATTGATGTTTCTTAATTTTATGATTAATTCAATTGATTATTCTTGAGCAAGTGATCAACACTAGGAATTCGAGTGTGGTAGTAGGAGTGTTAGGCAATGCTTGGTCGAATGTGTATGGAGGTTAAAATATGCATTGTCAACTTGCCATAGAACTAAGTTCGAAATCTGAACAAAGGATAGGTGGCGCAAAGTGAGCATGCACATATGCGTTTGTATTTGATCAAAGAGACACTATGTAAAAAGCTTAGTAAAGATACACACATCAGCTCTTAGATTCCTCCACGTTGGCAAAAAAGTGAATATTAGATTCCTCCACGTTGGCAAAAAGGTAAATATTAGATTCGTCCACGTTGGCAAAAGTGCATATTCTCCAGGTTGGCAAAAGCTGAATATGCTCAGTGCTGCCGACCTTCAGGTCACGTTAGCATGTGCCCTGTAAGATCGTGAACTGATCTTTTTTCGTCTGGTCGTTTTCGACCGTTGATTCCTTTTCCTTTTATGAATCATGTCGGCCGCTTTTATGATTCTTTTGGAAGAATATCTTTTGAATTAGAGAAGGTGGTCAGCTAGTGTTATTTCTACCGGGGCGCGCAATGCCTGTAACGTGGCAAACGGGCAGTCTTCTTCACCCCTTGTCTCCCTTGCATCGTCGGCTCTGTTATCTGCTTTCAGCTTCTAGTTTTAAGTGATGGAGGTAGAGAGGAAGAGCATGGAGGATACAGAAAAGGGCACGCCGGATGGCGAGAGAAATATAACGTCTGAGACTTTAGATTCCATGCTTCAGAAATTTGAAAACGGGGACGCACCAGACGTTGAGAGAAAAGATGCCGTGAACGAAGAGCAGGACCTCCCAGCTGAAGAGTCGGCCATTTGTTTGGATAAAGTTGAGGTAGATCAAAAGGGAATGGCGGAGCAAGAGGAGGATTCATCGGGGGGAGAGAGAAGCATTGATTCTGATACTTTGGACTCTACAGTGGGGAAGATCAAGCAGCTTCCAGCTGCACAGTCTGCGCAAAAGGTGGAGAAAATGTCCAGAGAAACACGTCTTTTTGGCAGGGAAAAGTCTGTCTATGAACTCCTGGGATCCGGTAGAGGTAAGCGTACGATGGGCTTGTGGTGAGTTATCTTTTTCTTTTCATTTTTGAATTTCACAACAGAAGATGTTTTTTGCAGTGGCCGATGTTTTACTTTGGCGAAATGCAATGTTGTCGGCCGGCATCCTTACCTCTATAACGACAATCTATGTTGCATTTGAATGGCTCGGATGGCATGTTTTGTCTGTCTTCTCCAGATTATTGATCATAGCTTTGGCAGTTCTCTTCGTGTGGTCCAACATGGCTAGTTTGCTGAAAAAGTATGTGTTCGCATAGTAGGCTTTCATAATCGAGGTTAAGACCTTATCCAAGCTGTTTTTAGATTGGCCTAACATGCATATTCTGTTATATTTGATGTGTTGCAGGTCTCCCCCACATATACCGATCTCTGAAATATCAGAGAAGAAGGCGTTGCATGTTGCATATGTTTTAAGGGATCAGATCAATTTATCAATGGATGTGCTGCGTGATGTCCTTCTTGGAAAGGACCTCAAGCTTTTCCTTAAGGTATGAATTCATGCATATGTTCTCGAGAAAGCTATCCGGTCTCGTAACATATGTCAATAACATTCTTTTTAACTTTGTCATTACTCCAACAGGTAGAGTTTGCCTTATGGATCCTTTCACTTGTTGGCAAATCAGCGGATTCTTTGACCTTGATCTATTTGGGTATGCAGCCAAATAGGAGAATTTCATGCGTCCAATGTTTTTGGTGGGTCCTTTTCTTGAGCTTTTATTGCTAATGGCGTGTAATCCTTGCAGGTGCCTTGTTTCTGCTCACTGTACCGTGGCTCTACGAAAGGCATGAAGATAAGGTGGATCAGACTTTAAAGAGGGGTTATGAGCATACACAGAGGTTTAGTGGCAAGCTACGTGAACATGTCCTTGCCAAAATGCCTGTCCTGGCATCAACACAACACAAAAAGTCCTCGTAGGACTCTAGATTATTGTTCTTAATATTGTTGCATGTTGCAGATCTCTAATTGAGAGGCTATGATCTCTGAACTGTGCAAATTGTGAATTCAAATGCATCTCTATAATACAGATATTGATGAAATGTACAGTAGGGAAGCTCCTGTATGCTTAGACCTCATCATGTTTCTGTACTATAGAAAATGGCTGAAAGGACAATTTGAGTGTTGGCAAGCGGTGTTGTATGAAGCGTACATATTCTAAGCTGGATTAGTAATTCGTTTTCTGTATGAAGAATGTGTGTCCAAAGTTGTTGGGAGTTTTGATGGTGTTTTGTTGGAGTATTGAATATTGTCGTTCTTCAACAAATGTGTATGGACACTTGAAATCAGAGCTCTGGAAGTTCATGAGCCTCATTGAGAGAACTTGAAAATCACGAGCGCCTATAAAGGTGTGGATCTTTTGTTCCTTTAAAAAAACATATTTATAACCTTGACCTTCCCTCGTTATGACAATGTTTTCATAAGTGATTTGTCAAGGTTCCGGCTCAAACAAGGTTGATAACTCGATGGTTTGTTTTCCCAGCATGAAACTCTGTTTGAGGGCTATTTGTTTGTTTTGTTTTTGTTTTTGTTTTTTTTTTTCTTTCTATCTGAACGATACGATAATTTAGAGAAACTTTTTCGACAGTGGATTTTGAATGTTTAGAAGTTTCAGTCCGAAGCCTACCAAAACTGCATGAAGCCTGGAAGTCTCAGGACCCAAGGTGTTTGCCTACTGAAAACTCGTGGAACGAAGCTGTCTTTCTGTTTAAAACCAGAACCAACTCCTACAGGCTTAGAGCTAAGATATCTGCCTAGAGAAAACAGTCTTCCTGTACAATTTTCAATAAGTTGGCAAAGCTAGTAGCGTAACCTTCTTGTTATCAATATTCTATATTGGATGGCCAATAGGTGCCTGCGCATTTGTTGAAATACAAGTACATCAACTTGCGTACATTCAATCCTCTCAAACTTCTCTTTTACTATGTAGCTTTGATGTAGGTGAAATGGGTATGTAATACGTTGGGTCATGCTTGGCCTCTTTCAGTCTTGTTGCATTCATCTCATTTTGTGGATGCACAATAGATGTTTTTTTTTTATTTTTTATTTTTTATTTTTTTAAATGGAGGTTCGGCCGAAGCATGCACAATAGATGTTGTTTTCTATCCTTTTCTTCTTCTTGAATAGACTGTTGTTTAATGTAGGTGAAAGTGGGTATGTAATACGTTGGGTCATGCTTGGCCTCTTTCTGTCTTGTTGCATTTCATCTCATTTTGTGGATATTCTTCTTCTTGAATAGATGCTTTTTGCTGCCTCGTTGATTTTTATTAAATATGCTTAGAAAACCATTTTTTGGTGTAATATGCTTTGATTCCAAAATGATTTTCCTTGAATGTCTTATATTTGGGGATCTCACTTATCATAGGCAGACATTGCTTTTTGGTATGAGCAAAAACATGTAAGCGAATACTGCTAAGCGCCATCATGTCCTTGGGAGTGATATTCGTGGTTATAAATCAAAGTTTTTTTTTTTTTTTTTTTTTTTTTCTCGAGGGTACAATGAAATTGGAAAGCATATTGAAATGGAAATACACACTCACACACCCAACCTCTTAAGGTAGAGGCATCCCTCATGAATGACTCATGGATATGTCCTTCCAAGACTTGAACTCAGGACATCCTCTTGTAGCTTCAAGGCATCAGCCACTAGGCCACGGACAAAAATCAAAGGAGGTAGGCTACAATCCGCTTCAAACTAGGTTTACATTTTTTCCACTTGAAACTTGCTTTAAATCTCTCTTCAACACGAACTCGTGGAATCGTATCTAAGCATGTTCACTCTCATGAAGTGATTTTTTAGCGCCATCATGTCCTTGGGAGTGATATTCGTGGTTATAAATCAAAGGTTTTTTTTTTTTTTTTTTTTTTTTTTTTTTTTGAGGGTACAATGAAATTGGAAAGCATATTGAAATGGAAATACACACTCACACACCCAACCTCTTAAGGTAGAGGCATCCCTCATGAATGACTCATGGATATGTCCTTCCAAGACTTGAACTCAGGACATCCTCTTGTAGCTTCAAGGCATCAGCCACTAGGCCACGGACAAAAATCAAAGGAGGTAGGCTACAATCCGCTTCAAACTAGGTTTACATTTTTTCCACTTGAAACTTGCTTTAAATCTCTCTTCAACACGAACTCGTGGAATCGTATCTAAGCATGTTCACTCTCATGAAGTGATTTTTTTTCTTTTATCATGTGTAAAACGTTTATGAGCTAGAACGGACAAGGATATAACTTGGGTAGTTTCCTTGAAGCAAGGGTGCCAACTTAATTCACAATAATCAAGGCATGAAGCATGGCTTCATAATTGACCAACATGATGATGTTTATGATTTTCTACTTTACCTCTTATTTTCCTTGGAAGGAAATGGAATACGGTAAGGGTAAAAAGGTATAGACATGCAAGATGCAAAGTGGTACATGGGAATTTGTGCATCTTTTCCTTGGTAAAAATGAAAATGTAAGGGAAAAACAATTGGTGTTATGTCCAAATCTCACACACAAGTAGAAGTAGATCCACTACTTTGCTCAATATATGAAGCAACGAAAAGTCTCCCTCCAACTTCTATAAATGCAATTTTTCATCAATTGTTCAAGCACACATCACTTCTAGCTTTTTGAGGTTACACAATCACATGAATCATTCGTTTTTTAGTAAAGAGTTCATTGCTAGGAACATTGATAAACACTTAGAGCTTGAACTAATGGCTTAAGTGGTTTTATGATAAAATGATAAAAAAAAAATAGTCTTGTCCATATATGTAGGCTTGTCAACACCTCCCCCCACATAAGTTTTGTCATCCCTTATTAGAACCTTGATAGTCGTCCTATGTAGGGTTGTCTTGTTGGATGCATAATGCAATCAATGATGGTGGTCATGACAACTTCAGGTTTTTGGGTAATATCCAAGATTCTAAGTGTGTGTGGTACTTTTGAATCGTTTGTTATGAGTCTTGGAGTTTTTCTTTGTGTCAATATCTTTCGTGGACTACATGTCATCTTTGAGCTCTATTACCTTAGCATGTACACCTTATTGTGCTTGCAATGTGACTATTCTAGAAGAAAATATGCATAGATGATTATTAAAGAACACTATTTTAAACGTCCTTTGGAAAGTCTTATATATACTCTTAAGGTAAGAGCATGAGGTGCCCATAATAAGAAAATAAATATTTTAATCTAGGGGCCTAGTTAGATAAAAGACCAACCCTTTATGAGTGGTTTTGAAGCCGATTCCATCCCGTTGTAAGTTTGAAATAGATTCCATCCCGTTGTAACTTTGAATATTTTTAACCATACTTATATCCTATTGAGGGTCTCCATAAGCATTTTAGTTGCTATATATGGTATATTTTGACACATCTCATAAGATTAGTAATGATACATCCCCTCTTGAGGCACAACAGATATAAGTGCTCATGTAGTGCCTCAATTGTTGGTGCTTTCGCATGTAGGTGACTAGGGATTTGTTGGTGCTTTCGCATGTAGGTGACTAGGGAATGACTTGGATATCCTTAGAGGTAAGGAGGCAAAGTCTCAAATACTTGTCAAAGGTTTGGGTTGTTTTCTAAGAATATATATTATTGGGATCATCACTCAAGCCTTCAATATTGTATAGAACTCATGGAGTCCTGGAGCTCAGAAAGCATTTTGTGAACTAAACTTGAGGCTATATATTGCACCAATTTTAACTATTCCTAATTGTTTAGTAGAGTTCCATGCTTATGCAAGATTACTCACCAAAGCAAAAAGGAACTACAACACTATCGAAAGGGAAGGTTTGGCTATTGTACTCACCCTTCAAAAGTTTTAGCATTACCTCCTAGGTGTGCATTTTATTGTCATATCTGATCATCAACCTTTGAAGTACTTGATTAACAAGCCTAGACTAGCTGGAAGAGTTTGGCGATGGTTACTACTATTTCAAGAATTTGATTTTGATATTCACATTAAGCCAGGGAAAGAGCACTATATGGCAAATTAGGTATCAAGGACTACTTTGTGTGAAAAGGCAACAGGTATTAATGATGAAATGGTGGATAGTGGTCTTTTCCTTGTTGCAATGCAAACTGATTGGTATGATGGAATTCTTCATTTCCTCATTGTTGGAAAATTCCTTGAACACCTAACACCAATAGAAAAGAGGAAATTACTATTTAAAGCCAAAGCTTACTCACTCATAAATGGAAATTTGTATAAATATTGTCAAAGACAGTGTTTTGAGAAAGTGTGCTTTTCTAGATTAGGTAAACTTTTTGCTTGAAGTAGCACACAACAAAGGGCATTTGAAGGGAGAGGATTTGGCTCACAAAATCATCCACAAAGGACTATGGTGCCTCAGATCTACAAAGATGCAACCAAATTCTCTAAAGAATGCGACATCTGCCAGAGATGTGCTCCAAGGCCAACCAGATTGAATTTTCAACCATTAGTCATCTCCACAGGATGGGGACCTTTCGAATGATGGGGTCTTGATTTTATTGGTTCGATCAGTCCAACTGATCAAGTTGGGGGTAAGAAGTATATTTTGATGGCCACATGTTATGCAACTAAGTGGATAGAAACTAAATCCACTACGGATTGCACGGCCTTGACAGTGGCTTAGTTTTTTTATAAACGTATTTTCTCAAGATTCGGTTGCCCACTTGAAATTACAGTGATAGGGGCACACACTTTGTAAAGCAATTGCTCCAATTCATCTTTGATAAGTACAGAGTCTTTCACAAAAAATCGTGTGCTTACTATCTGAGGGAAAATGGTCAGGCAGAAAGCTCTAACAAAATTTTGATTGGGTTACTACACAAATTAGCTTTTGACCACCAAAGCTCTTGGCCACAAGCATTGATCGGTGTAATTTGGGCTTTCCATACCACTAGAAGGGGAACCACGGACGAGAGTCCTTTTTGGTTAATATATGGTAAAGAGGCATTGGTGCCTTTTGAAGTTTATCATCAAAAGAGAAATTGGAGCCGGAACCATTGAAATTGGACCTCCCATTAGGAGACTAGTGGCGTTAGAAGAATACCGGGAAGGAGCTATGCAAAAATTATAGATAACACAAGAAGAGCGCAAAAGATTGCATGACAGATATCTCATGGCCAATGAAGTGTAGGAAGAATATTTGGTTTTGGTGCATCAGATCCCACTAGTTTCAACCAAATTGGCTCCCAAATGGATAGGAGCATACAAGATGATAAAGGTATTACCACAAGGAGTAGTACATCTAGAGGACTTACAGGGTGAGAGGATGCCCCTCATCAACATCTCTAGGGTGAAGAATTATTTGAAATGATGCAAGTAGATGTAATTCACTCATTGTAGATACCATTGTTCAGTTCAGTTCATTTCCGTTCTTGCAGTTCATTTTGGTTTGATTTAAATGGCAAATAAAAGGGTAGTTGCATCGGGATGGTGCAAATGTTTGATGTGGGGGTCTATAGTGCAGAGGGTTCTAATCTTCATATTCTCTAGGGGACATTTCATCTTGGTGAGAGTGCTATTGGAATAGTCGACCTCATGGTGCTATTGCAACATTAGGCTCCATTCGGTTTGGAGAAATGGGGATCTGGAGCACTTGAATTAAAGCCTCTGCTCTGAGTCACTCACCATTCCCTAATTCACCACCTTCGTAGTGCTCCACCCTCCACCTTCTCTCCGTGCACCCCCACCATTCACCACCTGCATTCCTATCTCCACCATCCACAACCCCCCTACCACCATCCACAACCCCACCATCCACAACCCCCCATTACCACCATCCACAAACCCCCCTACCACCATCCACAACCCCCCTACCACCATCCACTACCCCCTACCACCATCCTATTGATATATTTAGGTAGTGATGTGTGTGAACACACTAGGACTGTCGGAGCACTTTTTTCCCTCTTTAAGAGGTTTTTCCCCCTCGGCTTGTATATATGCCTATTGCCCTAGGGGATCACTTATCTTTGTACATTCTAGTGGTAATACATTTAGTATCGTGTGTTGTGCTCCAAGCTTCTTCTTCATCCGTGTGTTGTTCGCATGCTTTTGCAGACCTAAAACTCCAACAATCATTATCAGAGCAGGTCGCCACTTCATCTAGAGCATCATCGAGACCCCTCCGATCATAGTCTCAAAATTGCACAAAATTTGGTGAGCATACTCAGGGTGATTAGGAGATCAAAATATCTTCGCTTTGTGGTGCCAAAATTGCAATCTGAGCTTGTTTCGGCCTCGATGCACTAGCACAGTGCTTGTGCAAGCTATTTCCTCTTTATGTGCCAAAGATATATACAAGTTTCGGTTCGCCAGTATAAGTGCCTCAAAGTCTGCTATAGGTTTAGGAGAACTCAATAGGGAAATTCTGTTCAACTTTTTGAGATACAATCAATTTTTTGCATCAGGGTATTTTAGTCAGTGGTCATGGCTAAAAGCGGTGATGTATTCGGTATGTTGGCTGTTGAGGATAAGTTGGACGATACCAATTACCCCACCCATTATGGGCTTATATGATGCGACATGTATTGGTTGCAAAAGGATTATGGAATATTGTGGAGGGTGTTGCAAAACTTCTTATTACACCTGCAAACATAGTTGCTGAAGGTGATGTAGACGGCGTTGAAGATGATGATATTCTTCATGTTTCTATTCATGCTACGGTTCCTACTGCACCTACTGTAGAGCAAATTCACTGGGATGGCAGAGATGCTCATGCACATGCATTGATAGCTTGTCTATCAAACATGCCATTATTCCTCACATTTGCTCTTGCAAAACACCTAAGGATGCTTGGAATACACTTACCACTTTATACCGGGCAAGGAATGAGGCTCGTGTTGCTTATCTTTGAAAACAGTTGGAGAGAGCACTTGAATGAAGGTGATTCCATGGACAATTTTCTAACCTTTTCATAAAGGCTTTGTCTAGGAGAAGTTTGAAGCTTTCCGCAAAGGGCTTACTTCCTTTTGTGGATTGATTCCACATAGCTTGGCACTTCCTTATACATGAATGCCAGCTCCTTCTTCACCGCATCACTCCCATGGGGGATTTGTTGATATATTTTGGTAGTGATGTGTGTGAACACACTAGGACCACCAGGGCACTTTTTTCCCTCTTTAGGAGGTTTTTTTCCCTCGGCTTGTATATACACCTATTGCCCTAACGGGTCACTTATCTTTGTACATTCTAATGGTAATACATTCAGCATTGTGTGTTGTGCTCCAAGCTTCTTCTTCATCCTTGTGCTGTTTGCGCGCTTCCGTAGACCTAAAACTCCAACACATCCACAACCCCTCCCCCCCCCCCCCCCACCACCATCCACAACCCCCCTACCACCATCCACAACCCCCCTTACCACCATCCACAACCCCCCTTACCACCATCCATGACCCCCCCTGCCACCATCCATACCCCCTTTACCACCATCCACAACCCCCTACCACCATCCACAATGCCCCTCCCACAATCCACAACACCCCCCTACCACCATCCACAAACCCCCTACCACCATCCACAACCACCCTCCCACAATCCACAACACCCCCCTACCACCAATCCACCACCCCCTACCACCATCCACAACCCCCCTCCCACAATCCATAGCCCCCTACCACCATCCACAACCCCTCTCCCACAATCCACAACACCCGCTACCACCATCCACAAACCCCCTACCACCATCCATAACCCCCCTCCCACAATCCACAACCCCCCCTACCACAATCCACAACCCCCCTACTATCATCTATAATCCCCCGCCCCTACCACCATCCATGATCCCCCTACCACCATCTACAACCCCCCCAACCACCATCCACAAACCCCCTACCACCATCCATAACCCCCCTCCCACAATGCACAAAACCCCCCGTCCCCCCTTACCCCAATCCACAACCCCCGTACTACCATCTACAAACCCCCCCCCCCCCCCCACCAGCATCCATGACCCCCTTACCACCATCTATAACCCCCCCCCCCTTCCCCTACCACCATCCACAACCCCCCTACTACCATCTACAAACCCCCCCCCCCCCTACCACCATCCACAACCCGCCTACTACCATCTACAAACCCTCCCCCCCCCTCCCCCCACCAACATCCATGATCCCCCTACCACCATCTACAACCCCCCCCCCCCCCCCCCCAAAAAAAAAAAGCCATTTACAACCCACTACCCTCTCTCTCTCTCTCTCTCTCTCTCTCTCTCTCTCTCTCTCTCTTTCCTCCCCCCACCATCCACAACCCCCCTACGACCATGTACAATCTCCTACCACCATGCACGACCCCCCTACCACCATCTACAACCCCCCTCCCCCCCACCATCTCTCTCTCTCTCTCTCTTTCTCTCCTCCCCCCACACTCCACAACTCCTCCCACTATCTGCAACCCACCACCCCTTACTTTGTGATTGTATAGTTTCTCTTTTGTCAGTGTCTCTACTGTTAGTGAATGTATGTGCACACAGGAATGTTATAGGGTATAATTCCCTAAGGAGAACCTCTCTTGAGTAGACAGAGTACTGGAAGTGTATACAATTTGATATTGCTAGAAGCGGGTTCCCTAGTATCTCCTCTAAAGTTTGGCATGCCTAGTGGGACACTTGCATTTCCGTGTGAGGCCTTTAGTATAGAAAATACTTGTTTTTGCATTATTCTTTCTTTTTGCATCTAGTGAGTGCCTACATGGCCCACAGTCGAGCATATAAGGAGCCTCTTTGTGTACAGAGGAGCCTTAAGAAACCATCTTTACCTTCGACCATTTAACCTATATCTTCTCTACCCTCTTTAAATTTGTCTATAGATTTGGCTTCCACACCACCCTCAAAGGAGAAGCCCACAAGGACATTAGAGTTTTCATCAGATACTTCAGAAGAAGCACCAGTGCCAATGAAGGATCTTTTCATTTACTCTCTAGGTTGAATGTTAAGTTCGCTACTTTTAAGGGATTGGATTATGAGGATGCAGATGATCACATGAGGAGATTCATCTCCTTATTCCATGAACAAGGTCTATAGAACTGAGAGGATGCAATGCCAGTATTCTTCCCATCTACATTGGAAGGCTTTGCAGACAAATGGTATAGTCAATATGCAGATGGCCACTTCACTATGTGGGAGACACTGAAGATGGCATTCCCGCAGACATTTTGACCAAGCGACTCCTCGGAAAGAGCTCTAGATCAGCTAGAGAACCTAAAGCTGAGATCAAGTGAATCCTTTCACGAACTTCACACTAGGACAAAAGCACTTGTTTCATGCCTACCACATGCTCCAAGAAATTTCCTAGTAAAAAAATGGATAGAGAAAGCTCTGCCCAGGTCATCTAAGCAGAAGCTTCACGAATCTCTTAGATTGGATGAAACACTTGATGATTTTGTTGCAGCTGCATCACATATTGAGGAAGCTGGGCTATATTTTGAAGGGATGCACAATCAAACTATGCATCAGACTTAGACCCTATCAGGCAACTCAAGAAGGAGTTGGAAGCCTTAAGAATGTAGCAAAGTCACTAAGAAGAGAAGGTCATGCCACCACCACAATGCCACAATGATGATGAAGTAGCTCACTTTGTCATGATTTAGAAGACTTGCGGACACATAGGACATACAAAGGTAGGTTTAGTGTACAATATGTAGCAACAGTGGATATTCGAATGTCAATTGTCCTAACAAGGTAAGCTGTCAATTCTATGGCAAGGATGGTCATGAAGCAAGAGACTGCTACTACCTCAAAGGAGCATAGCAGCAAGGTAACCCTCCAGCTCTTGATTCGTATTATGCTAGTACTTCAAATGCACCTAATAGAGAAGAGAACTGTCCAACTCTGCCTAGATATAATAATTCATTGATGTGTTATCACTGTGGTGAGTATGCTAGTACTTCAAATGGACCTAATATAGAGACAAGAACCATCCAACTCGGCTTAGATATAATAGGCCATTGATGTGTTATCGCTATGGTGATTATGGCCATATGCAGAACAGGTGCTCCTTACCAAAAGGTGCACCTCCTTGTCAGCATTGTCCAGATGCTAAGGATCACTATACCAGAGATTGCCCAAGAAGCCGCCCTACTCCAATTCACATGATTGTGGTCTCCCCATAAGTAGAAGGTATGACTACTTAGTCTTATGCTATTTCATCTTCTTCAGTGCCCATGATGACTAGAGCTAGGAAAGTGGCAGCAACCTATAGGGAGGAACAACAGGGACTCAAAGATAGAGATGAGAAAAAGAAGGCTGGTTGGAAGGGCCAAGAAGACATTAAAGGGGCTTATGAGAGGGTGACTACTTCGCTAAAGGACCAACCAACAAGTTCTCAAGAAGACACACAAGAGGTGAACATTGAGGAAATCTTGAAAGGTATTCATCATAAGGTTAGCTTGTACCAACTCATAAAAATGGATTCAAAAGTAAGAAGTGACATGTTGAAGATTATACACTCTTCCTACTTTAGCCCACATCCTAGCATAGATGGTTTCATGGTTGACTTTCCCCCTGTACCCTTGGCTGACTATCAGAGTTCAAGGCTATCAGTTTTTATAACAAATGAAGCTCTCACTAGTGTTATTATAGATGGAGGTTCAAGCATCAATTTGATGCTAGATTTCACCATGAAGAAACTAAAATTGAACTCCACCAAGGCGACACCCTTCACTATTACATTAGCAGATCAACACCAGGTTGCACCGCTTGGCATTGTTGAAGAGGTACTTATGATAATGCAGAGTTTTCACTTTGTTCTAGACTTTGTTGTTATTGCCCTGCCATAGGAAACCTCCTACCCTCTACTCTAGGGATGGCCTTGGCTAAGGCAAGCAATGGCTCTGTAGAATTGGGGAAAGAACAAGTTATGGATTTCAACATGTACTGACAATCAATTACATATACATTTGGAAGAAGGATCAGACATCGGCAAGGCTACTAGGTATACAATTGACACTCAGGTAATGCCTTATTTACCTCAAGAAGATGATACATCATTAGATTGGATGATGGAGAGTGCAGAGTGTTTTACTATGGAAATTAGTGAAATAGATGAAGAAACTGCAGAAGAAGCCCACGGAAGTCATAAAGAATCAAAAAATGAAAATTTGCACTTGGGTACTAACAAGGTGGGGCCAACAAATATGGAAGCATCGCAAAAGGCTAATGTTGAGCCTCAGTGTAGAGAAGACCTCCTATCTTCTAATATCCCTCAAGGGTGGACCAATGAACATATCATGGATCACAAGTTGAACTCCACTCCTTCATACAATGGTGATGCTTTTTCAAGTGAGTCCAATTCTGAAGCACTTGTTCAAGAAGTAATTCTTGGAGACGAAGAGAACCCTCAAATAGTTCACTTGGCCGCTTGGTTGTGGCATTATCCCCCTTTACTACAGAAGGTAATCTCTCTAACTTTTTTCCTATAAAACTATCTTTGCATTGTCCTACAAGGATCTAACAGGAATTCTAGAGGAGCTTGGATTACATCGAATACCCTTAGTTGAGGGAGTTGCACCTGCAAGAAGTAGGTCTTATCAGTTCAATCAGAAATATGCAAAAATAGTAAAACTCAAAATAACAAAACTAGAAGAGGCAACTATTATTGTCCCTATAGAGCATTCAAGATGGCTTTCCTCCATGGTTATTGTACCAAAGAAAATAGTGGCAAAATAAGAGTACACATTGATTTTCGTGCTTTAAATAAGGTGACCATTCAAGATGGATTTCCTCAACCATTCATAGAGTAAGTACTTGAAGAAGTAGCTAGACATACTTTGTATAGTTTTCTTGATGGTTTTAGTGGCTACAACCAAATATTGATTCATCTTGATGATAGGGACAAAACAACCTTTGTTACTCCATGGGGCACCTATGTTTATACACATATGGATTTCGGTCTAAAAAATACACCAGTCTCATTTAATAGAATGATGGATCTAATATTGGAAAAATGGTTAACAACCTTTCTCTACATTTTCATGGATGAATTTTTAGCGTTTTCAGGCATAGACAGGAGAGCAACAGTTCAAGCTTTCCATGATCACTTGGAAAATCTGAAAGAAATCTTTGAGTAGTGTCTCAGAATAGGTTTGAAGTTAAATCCTGCTAAATGTCATTTTTTGGTCACTAAAGGCACTCTTCTTGGTCACATAGTGTAGCTCAATGATGAGTAGCACCTCCTTTAATGTCAATCCGGGAAGACGTGAGGATGGTATGACGACCTCGAGCAAGTGAAGGCACAAGTGCGTGAGTGCGAAGCACACTAACATGCACACACATACACACACACGCGCACACAAGGCAAGACAAAGAGTGAGAAGCAATGGAGTTCTTTAGATTACTTTCAAAAAGCTCATACAAGTTCAGATCAATTACAAGCTAACCTCAAAAATGAGCTTTCTAGCTCTATTTATAGTTTTTGACTAGGTTTTGGCCGTGTCCAGACCTAGTGTCCGGCTTAGTTAAAAATTAGGTTCCACGCCCCATTTGAAGGCTCAAATGGAGTCTAAAAATTATGAAAACTGGTAGGTAGCTACTTCTAATGCTCCTCAAGCTCAAGGACTCCTTGGCTTGCAGAAAATGGAGCTACAAAAATATGAAATGGTATTTACAATGGCTTTTACTGATGAAAATCACTATTTTTGTAGGGATTTCCTCTAACGATTTGACATACACATCTTCGAGCTTCCTACTTGCTCCTTGTCCTTATGTGTCCACCTCTTTGATATGCTTTAGCTTCCTGAAAAAATAATGGCCTACTTGCCCGATCTTCTTTGACTACTCTGTCTGCTTGTACCTTCTCTTCGCTCCGACTCCCTTCGTCGACTTCCTTGTCTTGTGAGTCCTTCAGTTCCTTGACTGCCAACACCCCCCCCCCCTCTCTCGCGTCTGTCATCCTTAACAGACTCTTGTTGGGTGGGTCGTTGGATGTAGTACTCCACAACGTCTTTTGCTAAGTGATGTTCCACAATTCTCAATCCTTTGGCCAAGTCAGTGAGTAGGGCATCCCAATCTACAGGCCCGGGAACCTCTGGATGTGGTATACGTAGCTTTTCTGAATGGAGAGCTTGTTCCACGGCAAATAACTGTAATAGATGAGATGGTCTGTGAATGAATATCTCTGAATGATATTCCCAGAACCCCGTGATAAACATTTCTTCAAACGTCTGTTTGAAGCAAGCAGGTAGATACTTTATACGGGCATGCCAGGCATATATGACGTTAATGGAGGGCATGGTGCTCATGTCATAGACAAGGTCCTGATTCCCTTCATTAAATCCAATAGCCGAAAGATGAGGTTCTTTGATGTTCTTAAATGTCCTGAATGTAATCAGCATGAGCTCAAAAATTTTTAGGCACATCCGTGCCATGACATCTGGGACATTCTTGAACCGGACTGCCGAGTGTCGGATGGTTGAAATCATGTAGTTGACTGTGGATTGGCCATTAGGAGGTGCTAGGTACACATAATTTAACCACTTTTCACATCCTTTAACCGTCAAAACTGTTTTTGTGTACTCCGGCCAAGACCTTCTTTGAAAGACAGGGCAGTAGCAGGGATTATACTTGATATATAGAGGCATGTTATTCCACGTGCGTACCATCTCAGGGTAGGTTTCAAGCAGGCAGATTCTCCAAGTAGGTTGATGTATATTCCCTTGCTTGGCACTTGCAGGGATATCATCCGGTGCAAACTGTGTCGTCGAGGTTGGTTCTTTTGTTGTACGTTGCTTGATTTCAGCATTGTAATCTGCCATTAATACACAGAATGGAACATAGAGATCATCAGACGTGCCAATCCACCTATGATGGGAGAGGTT
Source organism: Ceratopteris richardii (assembly GCA_020310875.1). Lineage (NCBI taxonomy): Eukaryota > Viridiplantae > Streptophyta > Polypodiopsida > Polypodiales > Pteridaceae > Ceratopteris > Ceratopteris richardii. Next base: position 134,384,985 of record CM035427.1, on the reverse strand, counting down.
CCTGAAGTAATCCGATTTAATTACAACTTCTTCCAATCGAGACATTGATGCTATCTGTACTGCAACTCTCTCACCATGGGTTGTGGCCACCTTCTCTAACCTCTGCATCCATTCAGGGGCCTCGATCTCAATGGTGTCCATTCCTTCTTCTGTTTGCTTACCCCCGGGTGTTGGCATGGGAACGTATGGGTCTTCAAAGATCTCCTCCACTTGAATTGGCACTAAGTCTTCAGGTTCTGGTTCCGCCAAGGGAGAGGGTTGACGCTCGTATTGTAGAACTTTAATTCGTAGTTCTTCTAATTCTGCTCTAAGTTTTGCGACTTCTTCAGATGTGTCGGCTTCAGTTGTGACTTTGCTTGGTGACTCCTGCTGGGTTGCCAGTTGCTTTAGTAAGTCATCTCTTTCTCTTTCTAATGCTGCGTGGGCTTCTAGGAGGTCGGCATGGGTTTCCAAGATGATTCGCATATTTTCATATGGGATAGCCTTGAATTTCTCTGGGTCGATTTCCTGTGGTGAACCCTCCATTGCTGCTTCCAAGTTTTCTTCGTTCTGTCTCTGTAGTCGCTTATTTTCCTCGAGTGTTGTAGACATGTGTTTCCGTAATAGGGCCAGGTTGCGTCGAAGCTTGAGGTTCTCTGTTATCTAGGAGTGTAGCAGATCATCAAGTTGTTGTTTTCTTCCACATCTGACTGGGGTGGATTGGCCACTAACTGCTCATGTTGTTCCTGTAACGTGACATACTGTTGTTGTAGTAGCTGCTTTTCCTTCTCTAGGTCAATGAATTGTCCTTGTAATGTTTCATGGCTTCTGAACAGACTTGTATGCTGAGCATCTAGGTGCTGATAATGATGTTGCAACTGAGACATACACTGGTACATGTTATTAAATACATTATTAATGGGAGTGGATGCGGGAAAGGTGTTGAATGCAGAAGGGAAGGGAAAGGGGAATGGGAGCGTGTATGTTGTGCTCGAAAAGGGTGAAGTGGGTGGTGAGGGCATGGGAGATTGTGGACGTATGGGGGGAGGGAGAGGTGCGGAGGTGGGTGATATGTCCATGAGGTCAAAAGTGGATGCAGTCGTGGGAGTGATTGTGAACATGGGAATTGTGGGTGTGGTGATGGTGGTGAAAGTGTAAAGTGGTGTGTGTAGTTGTGAATATGAACCGCCAGGAAGTGTGATCGGGGGAACGGGGTTTTCCGTGGCTACGGTTAGAATTACAGTGTCAGTGGTAGTGTATACAAGTGAGGTGGTGATAGGGTGTGTGGGTTGACTGACAGTCTGTGCTTCGGTATGGGCAGTGGACTCTGAGGCGGTGACAGTAGTGGTTACACTGGTAGTGGGAGGTGAAGTTGGTGGAGTTGGAGGTAGGGGTGGTAAAGGGGGTGATGGGGGTCCACTGGATGTATGGGCTTCCTCAGTTTCCTGAATGATATGAGCTGTGCCCGTGGTTGTGGATGTGGTGCCCTGTGGTTCTGATACTAAGATATTCATTTGTTTTCCTGATCGAGGGGGGCGTCTACCATATCGTCGCTCCGATCTTCTCGAGTGTGCAAGAGCTGTATGCACCGTCTCAGGTACCCCCAATGCATCAGAAAACATATCCAGGGTTGCTCGGTATTGCTCGTCCACACCTTCCTCTTCAAGGATTTGGTTCATGAGGGCTTTTCCTACTGCCAGGGACAGTTTGTGCTGTTCTTGAACTCTGTTGATGGTATCATACAACTTTTTCAATTCCTTCGTATAAGCCGGGGCACCCTCAAGTTCCTGTAGAACTTCTTGTTCATATTCCTGCTCTTCTTCCTCTGTTTGTCCTCCTCGTTCCTCCTCCTGCTCTTCTTCTTCTTCATCCTCCACTTCAACTACTCTTGGTTGGACTGGATGGGGTTGGTCTGCGACTGTCTGCTAGCCGCTTGCCTGTTCTGCTAGCCGCTTGCCTGTTCTGCCTCGACTTCCGTGTTAACAGACTCGATTATCCTGGCTACCTCCTCATCAGTTAGGTCTTCTAATGTGAATCCGTGAGGAAACTCTAGGTCGGTTGGTACAGGTGGAAACACCAGATTCGGTCCATCAGTGCTATGTCTTGGTAATCTGATAGTGAAGGGTTGTACACGCCTCGGAAGTTGTGGAGTTGTCTCAGGTGTCAGTGTCGCACCGCGGGCTTGTGCACAGGGCATCTGAACTGCGCCTCTCATTTTCTTTGATGGTGGCCCTGCGGTTGATAGTCGACGTTGAAATTCTTGTACCGTGGTCCAAATGCCCTTTGAACTGGCACATCATAAGCCAAACATCTATACACAATCCTGGTGAGGGCATATCATCCATACAGTACCGACTTTTGCTTTTTATACCACCGTTGATGTGCCAAGTGGATTTGGTCGATAATCCAATGCGGCATGTTGATTGTCAAATTGAAGGCATCTGCCAAATATAGACTAAACCATATCTTCTTGGGTGGCATGGTGAACTGCTCTTGAGCTGGGAACGCGAAATGTTGCATGACCATTCGCAAGTGGATGATGATTGTGGGTGTCATTGCCAGCATGTCTTTGAGCTTAGTCAGGTTCATGTTCTTCATGTTATCTGGGACCATTGTCTCTTTTTCGGTGGGGATATGCATGCCTTTCATGTCAAGAGCTTCCCTCACCAAGTTGTTTGTCAATTTGAAACACTTTAATTCATTACCTCTGGTAAGTGATGGTAGAACGAAGGTACTATATCCCTTTTTCTCTTTACTAGGGGTCAGAGTGCTAATTAAGTAGGAACACCGTAGAAAATCTGGCTTGGGTAACTGAGCCTTGAAATAGTCATAGAGTCCAGCCTTTTTCCAGATGGGTTTCATACCTTCGTCATTTTGAAGCCTCTCAAATTCCTTGGTGAAAAAATGATATCTGCCCCATCGCCCATTGAACTCTATCTCGGCCTCCCACATGTAAGTGCCTTCACCTATAGATCCGGCCACGTCACTGAACCAATGTGAGTTTTTGCTGACTGGCATTGTGTGCCCCTGTGGAGGATTCTAAATCGGTATGGCATGTAATGCCCTCAATGCCACTGGGCGTTCCTTCAATTCCTCTTCAATGGGAAGACTCTCAATGTCCACGATTTGCGGGCTGGTGCCTGCGTGGGAGCTAGTTCCTACCTCGGCCATGGTGAAAAGACTGGTCACCGGTTCTGTGAGAATAGACAAATGAATGTTAACATTGCAAATGGACACCAAGCGTTCATGTGTCCCCATTGCAACAGTAACATGATTTTAGTGAGAGGTTAGTAGGTCAATAAGTGCTTGGGGATCGTGTGTGTAGTTAGTGAATGGGTATTCCTAAGAGCTAAATGGAAAGATGCGGTGTATAAGTGATGTAGTGAGTAAGTGGATATGAATTTACAAATGAGGGTCGGGGGGTTTATTACACGTTTTGGGCTTCCAAACAAACTGATTTGCTGTTGGTCTTGATTTTGTGGAGACTCTGGAGGGCTTTTCAGGAGTGTTTACTTGGAAATGAGGCTTTTTAAGGACCCATTTACAAGTGATTTTGCTTGTGCTCATCGACCAATGTGTGTCCGTGCGTGTTGTATAAGAAAGGGTATCAGATGTTCGAGTGAGTGAACCATGTTGTACAGGGTGTGGCCTCGGTGTAACTATTTGAGCCCGCAAGCAAGCCTTAGGCACCCAAATTTGTCGTGATTGTGGGATGGCCTTCATCGACTTCTTGGGTACCCAAATAGACTTTATTTTCACAGAAGAACTTTTGAAAGACTTCTTATTAGTGTCATGTTGTTGATTATTAATAAGAAGTTTTGTCCGTGTGGTTGGCTTGATCGCAATAGGGTGTTCGCCTTTCCGCACCCACACTTGTTTCAATGGTTGAGACATTCTGCTTCGCATGTTCTTTTGACCTCCAGCATAGGTATTACTCTGCTCCTTCTATATCTGATCTGCCTTTGGTTGCTGCATCCCTCTGGTCTCTGGAAAAGAAGGGAGTTCTGTTGCGCCCCTGACTTCTTGATTGAAATCATCATTCCTCTGCATCACACAGTTTTGGACAAGAACAACATGGTCATCTTCATGTGTACCCCTAGAAGAACCAGTAGTGTGTGCCTTGTCTAATTCCTTGAGTGCTTCATTTTCTAGCTCAATTGTAACGCGATTCTGATTTACCCAGACCTGAAGGAGTCCACTTCTTAGGTTTAGGTTGACTGTATGATCATAGATCCAGTCTTGACCCAAGACAAGAGGCTCCGGTCCTCATCTTGACACACTAGCACATTAACTATCATTACTTCGTCTTGAATGTAGAGGGGAAGTTCCACCTCGCCCATGCAAGGGGTTTCCACACCTCCCAATCCTATGAGATATGCTTCTATAGGATTGACAGTTAATTTCAACTTTTGACAGTAAGAAAATTTAACAGCACTAGTGGCTGCACCTGAGTCAATCAAGGCTCTTACAGTCCTTGCACCCTTTCCTTGTCCTATCTCTAAGGTTACAAAAGGTCGTCTATCAATTATTCTATGAGAACTTATTCCTGAGACTTCACACATTGCCATATGATAACTTGGGTCCGCATAGTCATCTACCCTGGCCTGATCTCTACCCAGTCTTTGCAACCTCATCCTTCGGATGCGTTCCAATGCTTCCACCTGTGCCTCTTCTCGAACTTGTTTTTCTTCTTCCTTGCGTTTTTTGGCAGTGTTGAGTCGATTTAGCATCTCCTCTATCAGGGGTTCTTGATATAACTTGACTCTGCATCCGCTTATATAGCTAGGGAGAACATCACCTTCCAGTGTAGCGAGTTGAACTGCTCCACTGGTTGAGATCCTATTTATGATCATAGGTCCATAACCCCTCTTTTCGAGCTTTCTTGCATGCTGTTTTAGGGTATACACCAACACTAAGTCTCTGGCCTTCAAGCCTTTATCATTAACATGGGCATCAAAGTATGCCTTCTGTCGTTTCTTAGCTGCATATATCCCCGCAGCCGCCCTCAGCCTTGTTTCTCCTAACCGTTCAAGGTCAAAGAGTCTAGAGGAGAGTTCATGACCCGTCCATTCATGCTCTTGTGGCACTTTTAATGTAGGTATCAAGAAGTTCAATGGTAGCACTGCATTTTGGCAAAATACCATCTGAAAGGGGGTGGCTTGGAGTACCGTTTTATAGGCAACTCGGTATGCCCAAAGAGCATGGTGTAGCTGTTTGTCCCAATCAGAGCGTTTATTATTCACTAGTTTGGTCAACACATTGCACAGGATCTTGTTTGTGCTTTCGGCTTGTCCATTAGCTTGTGGGTGATAGGGGGCAGACTTCTTGTGTACCACCAAGAACTCTTGGAGCAGCTTTTCAATAACTTCATTCAAGAAGTGAGTGCCTCTATCACTTACCAACTCTATAGGTAGCCCGTATCTTGTGAACACATTCTCAAATAGGAACTTAGCAGTTGTCTAAGCATCGTTCTTTGTCGTAACTTTTACCTCTACCCACTTTGTTAGATAGTCTGTGGCAACAATGATGTATTCAGCATGTGAACCCTTAGCTGGGGGATTAATAGGACCTACGAAGTCTATTCCCCACTTAGAGAATGCACGTCCACCCATCATAGGTTTCAGTGGCATCTCATCCTTGCGTATAGGGTACTGAGTTCTTTGACAGACATCACACCGTTTCACATAGGTATGTGCATCCATGTGAAGGGTCGGCCACCAGAAGCTCGCAAATAGTATTGCCTTGATCACCCGATCTGGTCCAAAATGTCCTCCTGCTACACCTTGGTGAGCTGTTTCCAAGATCTTGAGATATTCGCTCTCATGGACACATAGTCTCAGGTAACCATCTTTACCACGCTTGTATAGATTATCACCAATGAGTGAGTAATCTAGGGCTTCTTGTTCTAGACTTCTTTGTCTGGCCAGTGTCATATCTTGAGGGAATGTTCTCATCCTCAGGAAATCTACTAATGGTTCACTCCAATCTGGCACTATGGACACTTGATAAAGAGTGGCATGCTCCACAGGTGGTTTAGTGCAACAGATTGGGCATTCCTTGCACAACTTGTGTGCGAGTACACACCCAATAGCATAATTGGATGCATCTACATGAACATGAAAAGGCTTATTCCAATCTGGTGTGGTCAAGATTGGTGCTGAACATAATCGCCGTTTAAGCTCATCGAAGGAATTCTCACATTCATCAGTCCACTCAAAGTTGGTCAAAAGTCCATACAGAGGCTTTGCTATGATGGCATACATGTGTATAAACCGTCGGTAATAACCACAATGCCCCATGAAAGCTTGTACTTCCTTGACATTCTTTGGCCTAGGTAGCTCTGCGATGGCTCTTACCTTCTCTTCATCAGTGGATATGCCGTTCTTTGACACTATGTGTCCTAGAATCTTGCCTTGCTTGACCATGAAAACACACTTTTTTGGGTTCAAGCAGACTTGATATTCTCTACATTTGTCAAAGATTTGCCTGAGCTCAGGTATGTGTGTTTGTCTAATGTTGGAATGAGCGCAGAGATCATCAACATAGACCTCTAAACTCTTCCTCAGGAACTCTTTAAACACGTGACACATCAATCTTTGGAAGGTTGCAAGAGCATTGGTAAGCCCAAATGGCATTACTCGAAAGGCAAATATGCCCCATTCTGTGGCAAAAGCTGTCTTATGCTGGTCTTCCGGAGCAATGGCTACCTGATTGTAGCCCGAAAATCCATCAAGGAAGCTGTAGACTTCCTTGCCTGCTACCCTTTCTAATAGATGCTCGGTAATTGGAAGTGGATAATTATCTCGAATTGTGGCTGCATTAACCTTCTTCAACTTAATGCACACACGTAGCTTTCCATTCTTCTTGGGCACAACTACAATGGGGGATACCCACTCAGTGTGCTCAATTTCAAAAATAAATCTAGCTTCTACCAGTCTATCTATCTCCTCTTTGATCTTAGCAGCATAATTATCGTTATATGTATATGGTTTCTGTTTAGCGGGTTTCGCGTCTGAGGTCATGGGAATTGTGTGTGAGCATATGTCTGGGTCAACACCTTTCAAATCCTTGTAACTCCAAGCGAATACATCTCTGTATTCTCTTAGCAAGGCTATCAATTCGTGCTCTTCGTCTTCTGTCAGGTCATGCCCTATGTAGGTGCATCACTCTTCTCCTTCTTCCATGGCTACAACTATTTTCTTGGTGGTTTCTTTGTTATCATAGGCCTCTCCTGATTGAGCCTCACGTTTTGGCATCCTTACCATGACTCTCCTATCGTCTATCTCATACTTTTTAAAGTTTTCAGGGACCTCAAACAAAGATTCTTCCTCTTCTGGTGTGACTTCTCTCTTCTTTATTTTCTTTCCTTCATCTTTAGGGATCACTTGTGTGGCTAACCTTACATCATTTGTAAACTCTCCGTGTCTCTGGGGTTGAATTTCTACTTCATAGAAGTATTCTTCATCTGATGCAAAGGGTGGGTCCATAATGATTGACTCTAGATCGGAGTCACTTGCATTCTCAAATGCATCAGGGCTAGGTTCGCACTCTTCTAAAATTGCATCTCCCATGATTGGCTCTATGGAGAAAATTGATATGTCATAACCATCCTCATCACAGTGTGGTGTCCATTGTTCTTCATTGATGGCTACATCCATGGTTGCTAGGATCTCTGCCCAGCCGTGGGGTTCAAATTCTTCATCAGGAAATACTACAGGTGCATAGGCTGGGTCTTGAATGGATCTATGGGTCTCTTTTGCACCTATCTCTCTGGCCTTTTCTCTCTTCTCTTCTTCCACTGCCACTTTACACATCCATAAGTGAGTGTCTTCATGCATCCATGAGGATCCTGATCCCATGGAGTGCACAGACTCTGTATCATCTTTGGTTCTATGAATAGGATTCCATTGGATAGGAGGGACATCTCTATGAGAGTAATCTTTGAGATTAACCTTGGTCGTGACACCTAGGTGTTGCAAATACAAGGAATTGGTTCCCCAATCTTGTACCACTTGCAACTGGCGCATAAATGGTCTTCCCAAAATCATCTCATAGGCATGGTTCTTGCTAAAATCACAGATAGCAAATGTGTGCTCAAACTCTACACCACATGTAGTGAGAGTTATTCCTTCTAGTAAACCTAGGGGTCTCTCTATGTGACCATCAGCCATCTGCAATTTCATCCTCATGGGCCTGAGTGTTGGCTTGCCCCAAAGCTTCCATAGGGAAGTGGTAGCAATTGCAACTCCTGCACCAGAGTCTAGAATTGCCTTGGTTGTGTATCCTTGATGGGTGATGGGAAGATAAGTGTTTCCTTCTTCCCCTTCACTCATGTCTCCTATCTTGTCCAAAGGTATCTCTGGCACTGTGCGATGAGATCCAACCTGGGAACGAGGTTTTGCTATCTCTGGTACTTGTTTGGCTACATGTTTCCATAGCTCTGGCCTTACTTTGAGTAGCTCTTCTAAAGTGAGGTTACACTGCACTTTAGTGTTTTTCACTACCTCTGTATTCCTAGGTATTATCGAGTCTTTGTTTCTGACCATGACTGTGGGTGCTCTCATACAAGTGGACTTAGCTTCCCATGGGCCTGTGAAGTGGGGTAATTCATGTAAATAATTAGACTCAAAGTCTAATCTCTCTTGAGACTGGGTGCTCTCCTGCTCTCCATAAATGGAGGGAATATCTTGTGGGAATTGATCATGTGCATCATCCACAAGTTCAATGGGAGGAGGGACTTCACTTTCTTTAGCCCATTTGTCTTCTTGAATCTCTTGTAGGAATTCTGGTGTGAACCGATTCATAGAAGAAGATGTGTCTGGCTCCGTAGAGTTAGGCACATAGGCTTCTTGGGCAGGAAGGCTTGCCCTCATACTTGCCTTGCCCTTATTGGGAGGGGTGGGTTCCTTTTCTGATTGTGCAATTAACCTCTCCAATCTTTCTAGCAGTCCCTCAAAGTGCAACTGCGTCTTAGCTGAACTAGAGATGTTAAAGAGGTGACTGGCTTCAAACATGGTTTGAGCCAATTCCACCATCTTAGCACAAATTTTGGTTCGTTCGAGCTCTAGTTCTGCTCTAGGGTAACACTTTTCATGATCGGTTAGGTTTGGCCTTTCTTGGATTCTGGCCTGATATGCTTTGAGCATCATATTTAGGTCCTCAGGAGTGGGATCTGCTAGGATTGATCCTACTCTAGGGGGTGGTGGAGTAGCATGAGGCGGGTCGGAAGGTGGTGGGTTGGATGGAGATGGGAATGGTGGAGGTGGGGTAGTGTGAGAGGGAGTTTGAGATGTGAGTTCAACTATCTTGGCTTTTGTTTCCCTTAGGCTTTCCTCGAGTTCACTCATCTTCTTAGCCCATTGCCTCTTCATTCTTTCTCTACTATCTCTCCAGGCTCTAGTTCTCTTCTTGGTTATGCTCTCAGTTTCACTAGCCTCTGAGCTCTTTTCCTGGCCTACCCCTTGGTCTTGCTGCAATGCCTGAGCTCTAGTGACTACCTGTACTGGTGCAGTGGACGTCACACTTCCTGTCGAGTCTACTACTATCCCAATAACATTGATAGGAGTAATTTTTGGCATATTATTGGGGTTCTTGGACAATCTCGTAAGAGATGCTCCTTTCCACAATCTTGGCAAAAGCCTTGAATTGTCACTGACTGGGGTTGTGTAGGTGGAGGTAAGGGGCAATCACGAATGAGGTGATCTCCCTGACATCTGTAGCATGGTCCTCTAGGGAATGGGGGTCTTACCTGCCTAGGTTGGGGTCTAGAGTTAGGGTTTGTGTACATTACATTTGTGTACTCTGGCTTCCAACTAGGTTCACTTGGTTCTTCACTGTAGTAGGACTCACCATGTTCAGGAGATTGCATGTAGTAAGCCTGGGGACTATCAATATGTGTAGAATCAAAGCTATGGTCACTGGGATCACTTTCTGAAAGCAATGGTGTTACCGGCACTATAGCCCTATTCAAATTCTCTTCTGCAGCTGCATACTTTACCGGAATTACATTAGCTGGGGCAGGGGGTTGTTGTGCTAACACAGGCTGAGGCCTTTGTTGGTTTTGGTATTGTGGTGGGTAGGTTGGTTGAGGCCTAGCATACTGCTGAGGTGGGTACTGGTTCTAGTGTCTTCCTTGTTGAGGGTATGGTTGTGGGTACGTCTGCCTAACTGCTTGCTTATTGTAGGGGCAATCTTGTGCGGTGTGATTGGTGTACCTCTGTTCTATGGTGCAGTACTGGCTACTAGGATTTACTTGGGGTTGAGCCATAATGGGACATACATTCGCCATGTGGTCACCACCGCAAGTATAGCATCTCTTTACTGGGGCAAACCTTGGAATTTGTTTGCTAGAGACACCTAGTTTTCGAGCTACCTTTTCTGCGAGTTCCTCAATAGATGTAGATTGTGAGGAAGAGAGGCTAGAAGCGCTATCAAAATCTTTGTAGATTTTTGAAAGCTCTAGTTCCTCCCCTAGGTTATCCTCAATGTCAATGCACATGCGTACACACTCTTCTATGGTCCTAGGGTCCTTCAAGTACACATAGGATCACAACTTTGTACTTAGCAATCCATCCAAGAATAAGGCCACCTGTTTGGCTGGTGTGGGAAACTCAGGACCAGGGCATCTCTCAAGATATTGCCTAAACCTTCTTCCTGCAAGTCTCATGGTCTCCTAAGGGGTTTGCTTGAAGCTATGTATCAATGAGGAAGTATTATGCCTTATGCCGCTTTTAGAGAATTCAGTGATGAAAGCCTCTAAGAGTTGGTCTATGCTCCTCAACAGTCTCTCATTCAATGGTTGAAACCACGTAAGGGCTGTGTTCCTAAGGGTTAGACCAAAGGCATTACACTGCGTGAATAGGTCCTCAACTTGCTCAGCTCTCAAGACTTGCCTAAACTCGGCCACATGATCATATGGGTCTCCTGTGCCATCGAAGTAGTTCTTCATGGACTTAACTAGCTGAGTCGGTCTCAATGTTCTGGTGTGTTCCCTAGGCCTTGGCAGAGGGAAATCGTCAGCATTCCTTTGGTTCCTTGGGGCTCTAAGTCCCTCAGGTTCCGCTCTATTTGTTTCCGTTCTCGTTCTTTCTCTTCCCACTGGGTTGGCAAAGCTTACCTCAGGTCTATCTCTATGTCTGTCTCTTTGAGCTCCATGAGCTTGGGATGTTCCAGCTCCTGGGTGACCAAATGACACATTCGATCTTGGTTGGGGGAAAATAAATTCACCTTTCCAGGTGTAAGCATGCCTATCATTTTCTGTAACCACAAAGATCCTCTCTGAAGCGTGATCTAAGTAGGTCACTCTGCCTAGGCTATCAGGATCTTTGAACTCATATATCATGATTGTTCCTACCTCATTCGACTGATCAGATCTATACCTCCAAAAGGCTTCATCAGTCTCTCGGTTCAGGAGTAGATCTATGCTCTTATTGTTCTGGGGAATCCACTCTGGTGCGATAATCCTGGTGAGAACAGATTTGCCTCAGGGGGTTCTAGGTTCTACACCCATGTTTCCTTGCTCCAGGTCACCTAAGTCCGTTTCTGGGATCACATTCCCAAATTCATCTGTCCTATCTGGTGACTACATATATGGTTCCTTCCTTGTCTAGGTATGCTCCGTTTTCAAACTTGACAGCTGGGTGCTCTAGTCCAATGGATTGGTCAAGGTTTTTAATCTGGACCACAGATCTTCCTAGGCCGTCCTCATAGATGCTGGCACCTAATCGGTTGGTCCTAAGGTATTCCAGCTGCATCTTGTAGGGGCCTTCCACCCTATGCAAATATGGCACACCTGAACTACCTGTAGGTCTTTCCATACCGTGGGACATCTCTGACTCACTAGTTTCAGAGCTAGGGTAGTGCGAATAATGGCTCAACTGCTGGGCCCAAGACCTAGCAGTATGATTAACACTAGCCTCTGAAGATCTAAGACTTTGTCTATCTCTTCCTAGGTATCGTCCTGATCTAAGGTTCATATGCTTTATTGAGCAATCCCCGATTTTACCCAAGTACAACCTCGTTGTTGAGTTCTTTTGTATCATTTACTTGATTCTTTTTAGTCGATTATCGTGTTTAGGATCTTGTCTGACACCACGTCGTCAGGAATACTTGAGTTAATTTCCGCACTTGAAGTTGATCATTCCACGTTAAGTCTTTTCCTTTAAAGTTATCGACCGTACAAAGATTATGTTGTTAGCTTGAACTTGATTATTTTGGTAGTCTTCAACTTGATAAATGCCTATCGTCGCCCTGACTTACTTCTAGCACTATTCGTACTTAGCCTAAGCTAGGAATTGACAGAGGGAGTTGAGAGTATTCCAACCTCGCTTGCTGATCCCTTGCCCTTTGGTGCTCAAGAACCCGGTTCTCAAGCTTGCAAATCACCCTTGCTTTGGATGCCCTAAAGTGCTCTTAGTGGACCTGTAAAATACCCAAAGTTAGTTCAAGACTTCAATTCAAATGACAGACAGGTCACTTTCATGCATGTAATTCACAGAACAAATTTCCCTTTGCCTTTATGGGAAACAATCCCAAGGATCCTTCAGTTTTCCTACCCCGGGTATGAGGAAGTAATGATAGTTCAGGGTTTTGGGGTTAAAACAGGGCTCAAACAGGCTGACAAATCCCAGGATTTTTCTCAAAACACACTCGTAGGGACCTCACAAATCACTAATTGGTTGATAAGTATGCCAAAAATTACCCCAAAACTTGGTATTAAAAACCCTAGAAATTTGGCCGAAAAAGCCTGTCAATCGCGATCGACAGGTCTCTCAATCACGATTGAAAGAGGTGTCCGTCGGGCCTGTCGGTCGCGATCGACACGTCAGTCGCGATTGACAGTGTCAATCGCCATCGATGGTGTCAATCGCGATCGACAGTTTTTCTGGGATTTTCACCGTGATTTCAGTCAATCGGGGATGTGTCCATCGCGATGGACACGTGGCAACGCGAGAATTCAGTAAATCATCAAAATTCAGTCGGTCGCGATCGACGGTGTCAATCACGGCTGACAGGGGTGTTGGTCGTGGTTGTCAATCGCGATTGACAGGGTCAACCGATCGTCTCTGTCGGTCGCGATCGACAGAATCTGTCGATCGTGGCTTTCGGTCGCGATCGACGGTATCAATCGCGACTGACAGAAAAACACGGAATTTTTTAGTTTTTTCTAGTGATTTGGAATGTGCTCCTTGTGCATGTCATTGTGGTGTGCTTTGTTTTACCAAATGAGCGATTTTTCTGTCGATCGCGATCGACAGAGGTTTGCGACACAGAGACAGTTTCGAGCTTGTCCGTACCTGCATAGCATGCTGGAGGGGATGATACAGCTGTACCTGCAAGATCACTCACAAAACAGACAGAAAACCAATGCACACAATTCGCTCTCTCGCTCTCTCTCACAAGTGGAATGAAGGAAATGGAAGGGAGAAGGTGATATGATCAAAAAACTGAAATTTTTCGCGATGATGGAGATGGAGATCAGATATGGTGAGGATGATGATGGTGATGATGATGGTGAGGTAAGAAAGAGAAAAATAAGAAAAGTAAAGGAATTACCTACAACGCCAACGTCTCAATTCTACATCTTACCATCACACGCTCGTCCTCAGAGCTCGATCCCCGGCAACGACGCCAAAATTTGGTGTAGCTCAGTGATGAGTAGCACCTCCTTTAATGTCAATCCGGGAAGACGTGAGGATGGTATGACGACCTCGAGCAAGTGAAGGCACAAGTGCGTGAGTGCGAAGCACACTAACATGCACACACATACACACACACGTGCACACAAGGCAAGAAAAAGAGTGAGAAGCAATGGAGTTCTTTAGATTACTTTCAAAAAGCTCATACAAGTTCAAATCAATTACAAGCTAACCTAAAAAATGAGCTTTCTAGCTCTATTTATAGTTTTTTACTAGGTTTTGGCCGTGTCCAGACCTAGTGTCCGGCCTAGTTAAAAATTAGGTTCTACGCCCCATTTGAAGGCTCAAATGGAGTCTAAAAATTATGAAACTGGTAGGTAGCTACTTCTAATGCTCCTCAAGCTCAAGGACTCCTTGGCTTGCACAAAATGGAGCTACAAAAATATGAAATGGTATTTACAATGGCTTTTAGTGATGAAAATCACTATTTTTGTAGGGATTTCCTCTAACGATTTGACATACACATCTTCGAGCTTCCTACTTGCTCCTTCTCCTTATGTGTCCACCTCTTTGATATGCTTTAGCTTCCTGAAAAAATAATGGCCTACTTGCCCGATCTTCTTTGACTACTCTGTCTGCTTGTACCTTCTCTTCGCTCTGACTCCCTTCGTTGACTTCCTTGTCTTGTGAGTCCTTCAGTTCCTTGACTGCCAACACATAGTATCGGTCGAAGGGATAACTGTTGATCCTACAAAGATCACTGCTATCTTTATTCCATGAACTTCAAAGGAAGTAACAAATTTTTTAGGCCATGTAGGATGGGCCATAAAAGATTTATCAGAATGTATTCAAAAATAGCTAAGCCCTTGTCAAGGTTTACCAGTAAGAAGGTTCCTTTCTCATGGAGTCCTGAAGCTCAGAAAGCATTTTGTGAACTAAAATTGAGGCTATGTACTGCACCAATTTTAAATGTTCCTAATTGTTCATTAGAGTTCCATGTGCATACATATGCCAATCTTCATGCAGTTGGAGTAGTCTTGGCTCAGCCATCATCACACAAGGTATACCAACCTATTGCTTATGCTAGCAGATTACTTCACCAAAGTAGAAAGGAACTACAATACTACCGAAAGGGAAGGTTTGGATATCGTATTCACCCTTCAACAGTTTTGGCATTACCTCCTAGGTGTGCATTTTATTGTCATATTTGATCATCAACCTTTGAAGTACTTGATTAACACGCCTAGTGTAGCTAGAAGGGTTTGGCGATGGTTACTACTATTTCAAGAATTTGATTTTGATATTCACATTAATCCAGGGAAAGGGCACTATATGGTGGATCAGGTATCAAGGACTGCTCTGAGTGAAAATGCAATAGGGATTAATGATGAACTAGTGGATAGTAGTCTTTTCCTCGTTGTAATGCAAACTGATTGGTATGATGGGATTCTTCATTTCCTCACTGTTGGAAAATTCCTTGAACACCTAACACCAATAGAAAAGAGGAAATTACTCTTTAAAGCCAAAGCTTACTCACTCATAAATGGAAATTTGTATAAATATTATTTGAACAATATCTTGAGAAAGTGTATTTTTTCAGAGGAGGTAAACTTTTTGCTTGAAGTAGGAAGAAGAGCACAAAAGATTGCATGACAGATATCTCAGGGCCAATGAAGTGCAGCAAGAATCTTTGGTTTTGGTGCATCAAATCCCACTAGTTTCAACCAAATTGGCTTGCAAATGGATAGGACCATACAAGGTCATAAAGATATTACCACTAGGAGCAGTACATCTAGAGGACTTGCAAGGTGAGAGGATGCCCCTGCTCAACATCTCTAGGGTGAAGAATTATTTGAATTGATGCAAGTAGATGGAATTCACTCATTGTAGATAGCATTGTTCAGTTCAATTCATTTGAGTTCTTGCAATTCATTTTGATTTGATTTAAATAGCAAATAAAAGGGTAGTTGCACCGGGACGGTGCGAAGGCTTGATGTGGGGGTCTGTAGTGTGGAGGTTTCTAATCTTCATATTCTCCAGGGGACATTTTATCTTGGTGAGAGTGTTATTGGAATAGCCAACCTCATGGTGCTATTGCAACATTTGGCTCCATTTGGGTTGGATAAATGGGGATCAGGAGCACTTGAATTAAAGCCTTTGCTATGAGTCACTCACCATTCCCCAATCCACCACCTTCTCAGTCCTCCACCTGATTTACATGAAGAAGTATATGTTTTTCAGGTCCATGGCTTTGTGCAAAAAGGGCATGAAAACCAGCTGTGTAGGTTAAAGAAGGCATTATATGGTTTAAAGCAAGCACCATGTGCTTAGTATGAAAAGATACATGCCTATCTGATTGCACATGGTTTTGAGAATAGTCCAATTGAAAGCACCTTATATGTTAATCGTGCAAATGATGTGCTTCTGATCATTGTTATGTATGTTGATGACATGCTCCTCACTCCTCCTCATGAGAAGTATATTGCTGATTTTAAGGCTGATTTGCATGCCTCATTTGAGATATCATATTTGGGGCATTGCATCATTATTTGGGCATTCAGTTCATGCAAGTTGATGGTGGAATAGCTTTGTGTCAAACTAGATATATTGACACATTATTGTAGCATCTTGGCCTTGAAGACTATATACCTATTGCCACTCCTATGGAGATAGGTTTATGATTGAGTGTTCATGATGCTAGAGATGCATTTGATGTTGTTCTCTATCATTGGGCTGTTGGATGCTTGATTTACTTATTCATTACTTGGCCAAATATTTAGTTTGATGTCTCACAGATGAGCAGGTTTATGCATTGCCTAGATGTCTAGCATTGGTAGGTGGTTACTCGTGCCTTTCACTACTTGAGTGGTTTCGAACTACTTGGATTGTTTTAACCTAAGGGGAGATCACTACCGCCAGATTTGCATGCTTTTTTTGACTCTGATTGGGTTGATTGCTATGACACTCGTGTGTCTACTGGTCTTTTGCTTCATGCTTGGTAGCTCATGTATATCTTGGTTGAGCAAGAAGCAGCCTACTCTGGCAACTTCCAGTTGTGAGCCTGAGTATAGGGCAACCTTCATAGTGACTATTGAGTGTGTGTGGCTCAGGCATCTTATGGCTGATTTCAGTTTCGTTCAGTCTTCTACCACCACCATCTTCACTGACAGTCTGAGTGCATTGGTAGTTGCAAAGAACCCTGTGTTCCATGCTCGCACTAAGCACATTGAGATGCATTATCATTATGTCAGGGAGAGGTTCTCTGCTAGGGAGATCAGCTTGGCATATGTGCCTATGCAGGAGAACATTGCATACCTTTTCACAAAGGCTTTGTCTAGGGAGAAGTTTGAAGCTTTCCACAAATCTTTGGGCTTACTTCCTTTTGTGGACTAATTCCACGTAACTTGGCACTTCCTTATACATGAGTGTTAGCTCCTTGTTCACCGCATCACTCCCATGGGGGATTTAGAGCAATTGATGGATCTATTTTGGAGGGACACATGAAGTATTTTAGTGTACAATCCAAGCAATATATATGGTGGCTCGACATATTTGAGGTAAGATCTTATACTAGTTAGTATGCCTTTGCAAGAATCAAATCTAAAAAGGCTTTGTTGACACTCAAGTTCCTAAAGGGGATTTTGAGATAGTGCAATGGATATTGGACTAAACAAGGCTCCCATCTATTATGGGAGTGCAACAAGCTGGATAAATATTGCACATTCCTAAAAGAGGTGATTTTCAAGTTGAATAGGCATATGGTAGTAGACCTTAAGACTTTGATGTGCATGTACAATATACGAAAAAGAGGTAATATATGAAAAGGAGGTAATAATAAGATTCCTTGTATATATTGCATAGAAACCACGAATAAATTAGATATAAAGCGGTGGAAGCATGCACACAATAGGGAACGAACAGACTCAAAATTTAAATCCATCTTGCATATCCCTTTGACAAATATCCACATTTGTACATTAAATTCACTTTGTTGAATGGTTGAGAAGCTTTTTTATTGAATTTGCATGGAACTTGAAGCTTGAAACTTGTAGAAGCATTGCTATCTCTAAACTAGAGAGAGCTTTAAGGGAAATTATATTGCATGCAGGAAGTTTTGAAATCATGACAGATAAAAAAGTGTCCACCAACATTAGAGATATTCATTGCAACCCATCTATTGGTGGTGTAAAGGCAAAAAGATTTGTTGCCTTCACACCACTTCTACTACTTTGCTTGCCTTGTATCTTCATCGTTAGTTCTTTTAGATGGGATTTTGTGATGGCTAGTGGGAATTCCCTAATCAAGGTAATGTTGAAACATAGTAGATGTTTTTCCCATATGGCTCGAGTATTCTAGTATCATCTATGTTACAACTCAATTTGTAGGTCACATGGTTCAAAAAGAAATTGGTTCTTATTGTCTCATGATGGAGGTACTAGCCAAAAACTCAAAGTGCTATTTTTTTTCCATGAGTTTGACCTTGTCTATGCTTTCTTGCATTTCATATCTCCCTGAGAAGCATGGCTAACTACTTCAATAATGTGACACACAAATTTTCATGTTGACTAAATTTATTATGTACAATACATATATATCTTGGCAAGGGGCAAACATTTAATGTCATTTGAGAGACTTGCTAGTCTCACATGTCCCTCTCCTTGGTACCTATTTCTATTTTGACAAAATCTTCTAAATAAAGCTATAAGTAGGAAGAAAAAAATTCTATGGGATCTTGGGAAATTATGAGCGTATATGTGAAATAGACAAAGACTTACTTGCTTGTCAACCTCATATGCTTCAACCATGTGATATCGCAAGTGAAATGCTTGAATTATTTGGCATTCCAAGTAGGGGTGCTTGATGGTTGGATTAGAGGTTCATCTCTCTCTATATCCACCTGAACTCATCCTATGATATATCTTGGTTCTTTTTACTTGCTTTCATGAGACAATGAGGCACTATTCTCCCTCTTCCAATTCAATAACTAGGAAATTCTAATCTGTGATGCCTAACTTATTTTCTTGAGTATAAGTATGTGAGATCCTTGCAAGGGATTCTGTACATTATTTAGAAAAGCAAAATAAATGTAGGCTTGCTTACAACAATGTTTTTTGCCTCATGAAGGGATGGAATAAATGTGGGGAGGGTGAGCAAAATAAATGTAGGCTTGCTTACATCAATGTTTTTTGCCTCATGAAGGGATAGAATCCCTGTATCAAACTTCAGAATGACCAAATCTTTCTCAAGAGGCTCTTGATTTTCAATTCTATATTAATCTTATCCAAGGTCATGCCACTTGATTGGCATGAGAAATCATTGGGCTCACATATCCTCTCCTCGAAAACAAGGCCTTTCTCCATACTGAAGCTCTGCTTGGATTCAAGGTCCTTCTCTTATGCTAATTTCTCTTGGGTAAGATTTTTGAGGTCTTTGTGACTCTCTTGTTTCACAGCCCAACATACCCCATATTGGATATGTAGAAAAAATCCAAGGTCTTTTGTTATCGTTCTTTCTTGATGGCATTTGTAGGTTGCCCTAAAGGTCTCTTCAAATTTGTCATACATTCTATGCATCAACTTGCACTTAGCCCAACCCTTGGCTATTGAGGACACGAAGCATTGCCTTTACATTGATCTTCATTGTGCCCTTTTGCACTCTCCTCTCATAATCATAATAAATATATTGAATTATATGCATTTTTTCCTTCAATATCCTATCAAATTTTATACCTAGATTTAAACATTTTGTAGTTTATATGGAAGTCTTTTGCCAGTCCAAGATCTGATGAGTTACATTAGTCTCATGCAATTAAGATCCTGAAGTGTGTACTTATGATGCGTAACACCCAAGATCTATGTGCATAGCTTGAAGCTGGGGAGGATGGGAGAGGAGGAGGTACCTTGTGACTTGTGTCTTTCATAAAAGAGGTTTCCCATCAAAGTCATGCACCAAATTACCATGCCATGATATGCAATCCTACATCTCCATTAAAAGTCCCCCGGACCTATTGTATATAACCAAATAGTTATAGGGATTATGCCATTCTTGCATGCACTAGGGACAATGCCATTCTTGCATGAACTTACCTTTGAACACTCCTTCACCCAAACATCCTCCATTAATTAGCTCTAAAAGAATTATCTTTGGCAATCCCTCTTAGATGAGTGAAGCTTGCATTGCTAACTAATAACTAAAATGCGTTCTAAAGTGGAAAACCAATGCTTCAAAGAAGCAAATCCTCTCACATCACGTCTTAGAGCACAAGAGGCCACTTTCTCTCTCTTCTCTCTCTCTCTCTATCTCTCTCTACTTGTGTGTATGCTGACCCCTATCTGTTCTTGACAAGTTCTAATGTCTCACGCGTGATGATTAACACATGAGGTCTTTATGAATATCATGCAAGGTACAGATGATGGGAGTGGGATTTAGCTATTGGTATGTGAGGTAATGAGAATTGATTTTCATGTACATTAAAAAAAATTCACCTACCCTCTTGAGGATGAAGAACAATAATAATATACCAATAAAATAGTGACACATGTCATAGCATTATCATTTGCACACATTCAAAGGAGCAATCATATATAAGTAAGAAATCATGGGGAATCATGTATTTTTTAGAACATAAGGACACAATCTCTTTACAAATGAGATGATATCGACATGTTTATTAGTACTGCATAGTTAGAGATATACTCTGAAATATCATGACATTCTTGAATTCAAAACTAGAAATTCTTTTGTAAACCTATCCAAATATTGCAATTCATTAGATCATATTTATTAGTCTTTCTAGGAGTGCAAAAATTTCAATAGGAACCCTTATGTTTCGAAACACGAGGATGACATCTCCTTCTAAGTGCAACAATCCATATGAATTTCAAAACACATTTTTAATGTGCATTCACCTCTGTTTGTATATTTTTAATTTTTTATATTCATTTCCTATTCATTTTTTATCGGTGAATAATTTCATGTACCAAATAGATAGAGAGGAAAGTATTTCGAGCAGAAATTTGGCAGAAAAGATTGCTAAACAAGAGTAAAAAGGGCTAGCCAAGAGGCCAAGAAAGGGAAAGCCTATACATTTCGCAAAAGTGACCAAAGAATGAGAAAGACAAAGGATAGAGAAGATCGTTAGCATTCTAAGAGAAATCAGAAAGGACTGCAAAGTTATGGATTTGGCCATCATGAAAGCACATGATTGGTCTTTGGATGTGAAGTGAGGAAGAGTTGAAATTGGCTCCCAATAGGAGGAAACCAAATGTTTTCTAATTGAGTTCTTTTAGGACGCAATCTTTTTGGAGGCACATGCTCAAGATACCATTATGGTGAAGGATATGCATCCTTGGCAAAGATGATCCACCACATATATGATAAACTACTGTAGACAATTGAGTGGGTGGATTAAAATGCACAATATCCTCTATGTCCCAACAACATGCAAGCTAGGACATTGGTATTCTAATCCAAGAGGTGACACATATGGTCAATACTAGAGGTTGCAAGAGGTGTCAAGAGTACCTTAATCAATAGAACAAAGCAAGAGACAATGGAATAAAGGAGGAGATAGATGATTTCGAGAAGTGAGTTCATCTGTTACTCCAAAAATTGGGGGCAATGTAAGTCTTCCTCCCCAAATTTCAGGTCACCATGGAAGATAAGATTGTCAAAGGAATCCATCAAATGCTTTGCAAATTCCACGTGAGCATTCAACCTATTTATTTTCTTATGCAAGTTCCTAACATCATTATTAAAATAAAATCTCCTAATTTTAGTCATTACTAATGTTGCTTGCACTTAGCAAAAAATGAAATCATTTTTTTTAAGGAGAAGAACAACAAGGTTTTCATAATCGATCCTTCACATTCTCTTCTTCTAAATAATTTTTGGGCTTCCTCAAAAGATAAGGAGAGTTGGTTGAGGCAAATCGCACCAAGAGGTTCTTCCATACTGCTTTAAGTATGCCTAAGATTTTGTTATGCACTATACAATATTTCTCCATACACATGATGATCATATTTTTCCTTTTGATTGTAGTGATGATTGGAGCTTGATGGTGATGGACATGAAGGAAGTGAGTTGTTTAGTCTACAACTCTGTACATAGATCACATTACAACTTTCCCACTAAGTGATCTTCATATGTCATTTTGAACTCTTTTAGGAGTGTTGTGATTCAAAACATCGTGTGGCACATAATTCAATTACAAATATATCTAGTCACATTTTGAAACATATATCCACATATATTCATTATATGCCCATTGACAGATAGGTGTAGAGAGATAGATAATTTGGCATAGAGAGAGAGAAATATAGAGAGCAAGAGGAGAGAGAGAGAGAGAGAGATTAAAACAAGGTGTTCAAGTTCTAATAACTAAGAACTCACCTACTCCCATTTCAAAAACACACACTTGCACTGACAAAGATCAACACATGATAAATTTGAAAATGCATGCCTTGGCACTCCTCCCCCCAAAGATCAATTAGTAATGGAAAATAGACTTCTCATGCTCACAAGGCAATCAAGAGGATGTTAATAGTAGTGGATGGTATCCTTCTCGAAAAGGATATAACCAAAATAATACCCAAGCACAAACAAGTAAGTGAGGATAGAGACTTTATCAAATTTATGAAGTAAAAATGGTCTAATAATCTCTTCATAGATGCCACAAGAATATGATTCCTTCTCTTGGGGCTAGAGGGTGATCTTCAATTTTGAATATGTGCTTTGAACCTTGAGAGAGATGTGCCAAGATGGTAACTAGTTTGTTTCTTGCTTGCTTCAAGTTTCTTAAAATCGTATTGAGTAAAATGCACATTTCAAACGGTTTGGGATAGTTACAATACATAATATGTCATGTTATTTTGAGTCAAGGACCTTCATTAATTAATTCAATGAGGATGACATAAAGTCCACCATGAACATTAGCATTAGAAATTCGACCAAGAGTAGTAGCAACAACAATAGAAAGTGCAGTATCAAGGACTCCATCAAATTGGTTTGGCTCCATCGACAAGAGGGATTCTGTGCTCTCCATAATTGGCAGGCACTCCTTCTAAGTCTTTATAATGCCATGTGAAAACATCGCAATAATGTGTCAAGAAAGATTTTACCTTTTCAAGCAGCTCTGGGTGGCCCCACAACCTTCTTCTATAGCTTTAATCCTTGTAGCTTTAATCCTTTAATTGTTACTGTCAGTCTGGGACTTTTATAGTCGGTGAGAGGTGCTTCTTCTACACCCTTCCCTTGGCCTAAGGCAGTAGTCTTGGCCACCAACGTGGATGAGGAAGCCTCATCAATAATCTGTACTACTTCATACCTGAATTTTGCATCCATGTTTATCAAGTCAAGGATACTAACCTCTATTTTAATTGACTTGAATAATCTTGAAGCTCTAGATTCCCTAAGGTCAATTTTGATGTTTGATTTCTCAAGTTCCTTGTGGGCCCAGCTATATGCATTCCCAATGAAATCGTTAGTTTTTGAAAAATCTTCTTTTTGTGTTACCTCTTCACATTTTGTTGAACTTCCTTTCTCTTGTTTTGCATCTTCATATATATCTATCTCATGTACCCTCTGATCTTTGTCACTTCCAAAAGTAATTGATCCCTGGTTTGGTTCTTCTAGAATTTTCCCTTTGCTTCTTGTCTGCATGACCATGGAGTTGATTTCTTCTAATTGTACCACTCTATTGGATGGTGATTGTACAGCAGTGGCTCCTTTTGTTGCTCCATGATTATTTATTGAGATCATTTGGAGATGGGGCCCAGATGTAGATGCTCTATTTTGTGGGCAACAATTTGTATAATGATCACTGGCATCTGGGCAATTGCTGCAAGGGGGAGCATTTTTTGGTAGGGTGCATTTACTTTGATAATGTCCACACTCTCCACACCTGAAACAGATAATTGGCCTTCTAGGCCCATTTCCATAATTACCTCTAGATCTTTGACTATAGTTGTTACCTTGGGTGGGGGCTTCCGCCATTACATTGGTTGAGAATTGAGCGCCTCCTTGTGCCTAATAAGGTTGTGCTAGCATCCCTCTTGATTGACATTCATGGGCCTCATGATCAGCTTTCCTGCATAGCTGGCAAGTTACACTTAACAATGGACATTCACTTACCACATGACCCTACTTGCTACACATGGTACACCATAGCCCACTTTTGATGCCACCCCCCTTGAGTTCCTACAACTCCTGTCAAAGCTGAGGCAGTTCTTCTACTTGGGCTTCCTCTTCCTTTCGTAGCTTCAATGCTTCAATTTCCCTCCTCAACTGAGTCACAACACTCTCCTCTTCGTTATTGGGCCTATTCCTTTTTAAGCTCTCAAGCTCTTTCCTTAGCAGAATTACTGGGTCTTTAGGTTCTGCAAGATATGAAAAATTGGAAGAGCTTGCCCCATAATGCTGTCTAATTTGTTCCAATCTTGTAGCCGTATTGATAAATTCTTCTATTGTTGCTGTTGGTAAAACCAACTCCTTTATTTTACATTGTGTTGATATGGGAAGTGGTTTAGCCAACCACTTCTTGATAAAGAAATCATGGGGAGGGTCTGGTAGTTTGGCCATCAATGCCTTAGCTCTGGTCACAAATTCTAGGAAGGTCTCCCCGGAACCTAGTCTTAAATTTTCTAATTCTTCAATAATGTTTTCAGTTGTGTTCCCTTGTTGGAACTATGTCCCAAATGCTTCCTTCACCAAGTCCCATGTGGTGAAATGGTTGTCAACAAACTGACTAAACCATTTGTCTGCTAGCCCTTCTAAGGTTGCAGGGAAAAGAATCAGAAACGTGTCCTCTCTTCCCCTCAAACTCCTTGTTTTACATAATGCTAAGAATCTCCTAATGTGCTCATCTGGGTCTTCTTGTGCTAGTCGTCTGAAGGATGGAAATTTGATATTCAATCTAGAAAGTAAAGTTTCCAAATCTACCTGGGCTACCATATTCTTTACTGATGATGTCGATGACAATGGGTTGGTTGATCTTCGAATAACCTTCCTTCTTGTTGCTTTGCAAGGGACCCTCAAGCTTTGAGACCGGGTTGCAGTCATGAGCTGTTCATACTCCTTAAGAGAATTCCAATGGAAGAAAGATTATCTCTTGAGTCAATATAGTACTGTCAGTACCCTTGAACTCCTCTACACTTTGCAATTTGCTTCTCCTATGCTCAAATCTCCTTGTGGTCCCACCAGGTGTGCCACATTTTGTTGGGGGATTCTTGTGCAGAAAGGGATTTGAGTCCTTGTAGGAGAATGGAGAGTGAGAACAGGAGAATTAATTACACCAAAAGCTTCTGATCAATTAGGAAGAGAAGAATACAAGCATGTACATAAGCCAAATGCTCTGCGCAATATGCCAAAGACTAAATAATTCCCATGAAACAAGATTACAAAGTACTTAAAATCTGCCGCAAACCTCTGCACCAGACCTCAACCTTCTCCAAGCTTTCCCTTGTGCACACCTTGCACCAAGCTTCCAATAAGGGGAGGGATGGACACCTTCTGTTGATGCACACCTTCAATGGGACTTTGGAACTCTTGATATTCCTTGCTTCACCTTCTCTGCATACTTCAACGTCACTCTTCTTGCACACCTTACACTTCGCTTCTATGTGTCGCGCACACACTTATGACTCTTGCACTTCTTAGTCTAGACTATGCTCACCTTGCTTAGTCCCCAAGAATAATGCCTTGCCTTGATTTGAGTGTTGGTTCACGTACGCTCCTAACTGCTAGAGTATCTTGGTGCTCACTTTGATGTCCCAACATTGTCTCCCAAAAGAGGGCAGCCAACGAATCCCTATTTTGTCTTGTAGTGACTTTAGACTAAAACAAAAATTTTAATTGGGAGGCCATACTTTCACTTGTGCATATGCTGCCGCTTCACATACCTTCACATTTTGCCTTTTAATTCTTCAAATGTGCACCTATGAGAGGGTTCACCTGAACCTTCAAAACACTTTAAAACCACTTTGAACCTTAGAGAAATTACGAAAATACACTCTGCAACCTGCAACCAACTTTATGCAATTATACCCTTTGTGAATAATTAATTGTGCACTACCTGTGCACCTTGACACTCGAACTTTGAACACTTTGACTTTGCCCATGTTGACTTTGACCTTGAGCATGTTGACTTTGGACTCTTTGACTTTGACCCTTTGACTTTAATTGTGGTTGACTTTGACCAATATGACTTTTATGGGCTCAACAAAGTTGTTGTGGATGTAGCCTTTGTGGTTGAATGGTTGTCTTTATGCCTTCCCAATCTGACATGTTTGGTAGTCCTAGAACACATTGATCCTTGCAATTATCCTTCAAGGTTCTTTCATTCACATGAGCAAGTCTCTTATGCCACACCTCAAGCTCACTTAGGATTTGAGACCCAAAAGTGAATAGAGCTATGTTCTTGATTTCTCCTACTTCAAAAGTAAAGAGCCTACCATGCTTCTCACCTCTGGCTATCTTCTTGAAGCCTTGACATGGATCTTCCACAAAAGCTCCATGTTGGGTGAACCTAACTTGCAAGCCTTTTTCAACTATTTGGCATACAATTATTAGGTTCTTAGTGATAGTGAGTACATAGAGAACCTTACTCAGAACGTTTGTCTTGCCATTGGAAGCTTTGAGATTACCAATCTTCTCCACATTGTGCTTTGTGTCATCCCCTGTTTCAACTTCATGCCTATGCTTTAAACTTTCCAAATCAGATAGAAGAGCAATGTTGCCTGCAACATGATTTGAACATCAGGAATCTATGCAGAACAAATGATCATCTTCTTCACCTTCTTTGTGGCTTAGATTCATTAGAAGGAATGAGTCTTCATGTGCTTGATCTTCAGAATAATTGTTTTGGTCCCTTCTATTATGACATCTATTGTTATTGTTGAAGTTGTGTCCACCTCTGCCTCTATTGCTATCATATCCACTTCTTCCACTTCCTTTCTGGGTCTTTGTCACTCTAGCACAATGGTGAGTACCAACGTGAGGAGCTTCACCTCATAATTGTCAATCCGGGGAGACGTGAGGACCGGTATGAAGACCGTGAGCAAGTGATGGCTCAAGTGCGTGAGTGAAAGCACACAAGCATGCACACACATACACACACACGCGCACAAGGTAAGAGCAAAGAGTGGAACAATGGAAAGCTTTGATTACCAAAGAGCTCTCTTACAAAACTGAAATCTACAACAAGCTAAACTCAAAAATGAGCTCTCCAGCCCTTTTTATAGTTTTTGAGTGGTTTTGGCCCTGTCCAGACCTAGTGTCCGGCCTAGTTAAAAAATAGGTTCCAGGGCTTATTTGGGGGCTCAAACGGAGTCTAAAAATCATGAAAATTGGTATGATGGTAGTTCTAATACTCCTCAAGCTCGAGGACTCCTCGGCTTGAACAAAATGGAGTTACAAAAATGGAAAATGGTATTTACAATGGTTTTTAGTGATAAAAGTCACTATTTTTGTAGGGATTTCTTCTGAAAATTTGACAGGTGCTTCTTGGAGCTCCCTACTTGCTCCTCCTTCTTGTGTGTCTACTTCCTTGATGCGCTTCCATGCTTTGTCCTTAACCTTGAGCTTCAACACTCCCCCCCCTCTTGAGTCTGTCGTCCCTGACAGACCCTTGTTGTAGTGGTCGTTCCATGTAGTACGTTGAGAGGTAGCGTCCTTTGCGTCCAACAGGGGCGATCCCTCTTCCCAATGTATCCTGTCTGGTTCTTCACTTTGCCACTGTTATCTCTTGCAGTTTGTAGTCCCTTTGTACGTACTTCTGCCTTGTATTCCATCTGGGTGGTGCATTTGTGAGTTTTCCAAAACTGCTAGCTGCTCAAAGGATGTGGTCAATGTTGATTGTGAGCAACTCTCGGTGGTGGATGGCTCCCTTGTTCTTGTAGTGGTCACCGTGATGTCCTCTGATTCTTCCAAAGATGGCTTTCATAGTTTCCGTGCCAAGTACTTGTAACCCATAATGGATGATGGTTAAGTGCATTAGTGCATGGGTTGAACAATTTATGTGCCTTGTGCATGGCCTTGTAATGTGGCCCTACGTATGCGTACTTGGATAATGCATGGCAAGAAGTATGGTGCAAGAGATTGGGTCTTGAGCTAAGTGCTCAAGGGTATGCTGACGAAGAGGTTTCCTAATCTATCATGGTTATAGTGTTGTTGAAACATACACGTCTTACCATGGTGAAGGGTCCGTTGATCTTTATCTCTTCGTGTTGTGGTTCCCTCATGATGTTTGACCGTCGGCTTGTCCTTTTTGTTGAGGGATGTCCTTGCTAGAAGTTCGCTGATGAGCACTTTCAAGCACATAGTCTTTTTTTTTTTTTTTTTTTGGAACAATGGCATCAAACAAGAAGAAAGAGGTTAGTATCAATAACATATTTTTCATGTGAAAATTATGTCTCATGTGCCTGGGATTTCTCAATTGTGTCTATGCACGGCCGTGTAAGGTGGCCCTATATTGATGCATACTTTGGAAATGCATGACCTGAATGGTGCAAACGACTTGGTTATGCCAAAGGCACATGGTTGCTGCTGGTCGAGGCTTTTGATGTTACTTGTATACTTGATGAATTCTTTGTTTGGAGGTGTCGATTGGATCTCGAAATGATGTAATCCTCCTAATGGGAACCCATTTCCGAATAGTATTTGGCCCTGTAGAGATCACCTCAGGCCAGTTCTTCTGTGGATGCTGTCCAAACTTTGGTATCCAGTGTGGTTGACCCCTTGGTTCTGTGGATGTTGCTTGTGCTTTTGGCTTCCAAACCCATATCCTGGGTGAGTGCCTGCTTATTTTTGTAGAAGGGTTAAGTTTATCTTCTTTTGGTCTTTGTGCTCTGTTCTTACCCTTTGTTTTCCTTGGCTTCTTTGTTGAGACCTTTTGCATGGTGGGGAGCATAGGCCGTTGTGTATGTAAGAGCTTCTTGGGTACCCACATCTGTAATCGCCCGTGTTGAGCTGTAGCTAATTTTTTAGGCACCCAAATTTGTACCTGATTGTGGTCGGCCTTCATTGATAGCTTCGGTACCCAAATTTGATGGATTCTTCGTGCTTGACCCTGTCGTAGGTGCTTGGTCCTTCTGTAGTCATGGTCGATCTGGTTGGGTGGGAGTCCTTGAGGCAGCATCGATGGTTGTACGCCTTTCTTTACCCAGATCTGTGTCATGCCCAACACTTCCTTCTTCTTGAGGGCTCGTTGTCTATTTGATAGACTGGCTGTCTTGCACTGTCTTGCTTGCTTCTGAGGTTGAGTTCCTGTGGATGCTTTGCTCTTTAAAAAACAAGAAGAAGGTTCATCTTGCCTTTGCGACTGTCCTCCCGTGATTGCGTCCGTTTGGATCATAGAGCTTTTGACATCTACAACATCTTGTTCGAGAAGATTAGCCTTAGAGGAACAAAGAGAGTGTGTGGTGTCAGTTTCAGTGGGCATGCGATTCTCCAATTCTAATGTAATGCATTGATTATATACCCATACTTGAAGAAGTTGACTTCTTAGGTTCAAGTTGACAGCATGGTCGTAAATCCAATCTTGACCCAAGACAAGTGGTTCTGTGAGGTCCTCATCATGACACACTAGCATTTTGACTTTTATTGGAACATCTTGAAGGTAGATGGGAAATTCCACCTCGCCCAAACAGGGTGTTTCCACGCCTCCTAATCCTATGAGATAGGCTTCTATGGGCTTGATGTCCAATTGCAGGTCTTGGCAGTATGAAAATCGAACTGCACTAGTTGCTGCTCCTGAGTCAACCAATGCTCTCACAGTCTTTACACTCTTTCCTTGTCCTACCTCTATAGTCACAAAGGGTCGTCGATCAATTATTTGAGAAGTAGTCATGCCCGATTTTTGGCACATGTCCATGTGATATTTTGGAGCTTTTGTGTTGACATCTAGGCCTAGCCGCCGTGACTTATTTCTTCTGATGCGCTCTCTAGCCTCTGCTTGTGCTTCTTCTCTAACCCTTAACTCCTCTTCTTTTCGCTTCTTAGCAGTGTTGAGTCTCGTGAGCATTTCCTCTGTAAGAGGTTCTTGATATAACTTGACTCGGCATCCACTAATATAGTTTGGTAGGATATCACCTTCTAAAGTGGCCAATTGAACTGCACCGCTAGTGGAGAGTCTATTAATGATCATGGGTCCATATCCTCGTTTCTCCAATTTGCGAGCATGTTGCTTTAGCGTATAAACCAGCACTAGATCTCCTTCCTTCAATCCTTTATCCTTTACATGGGCATCAAAGTATGCCTTTTGCCTTTTCTTTGCAGCATAAATGCCTGCTGCTGCCCGTAGCCTCGTCTCACCTAAGCGTTCTAGATCAAAGATCCTGGAAGACAACTCATGTCCATTCCACTCATGCTCGTGTGCTACTTTCAAGGCTGGGATTAGGAAGTCCAAAGGTAGCACGGCATTCTGTCCAAAGACCATCTGAAATGGGGTAGCATTGAGTACCGTTTTGTAGGCAACTCGGTATGCCCAAACAGCATGATGAAGTTGTTTGTCCCAATCAGAGTGTTTATTATTTACAAGTTTCGTCAATACGTTACATAGGATCTTGTTCGTGCTCTCGGCCTGTCCGTTGGCTTGTGGGTGATAAGGTGCAGACTTCTTGTGTATCACCATGAATTCTTGAAGGAGATTTTCAATGACCTCATTCAAGAAGTGCGTACCTCTATCACTAACCAACTCTATTGGTAACCCATATCTAGTGAACACATTTTCGAATAGAAACTTGGCCGTCGTTTGAGCATCATTCTTTGTCGTAGCTTTTACTTCCACCCACTTTGTAAGGTAATCTGTGGCTACAATAATGTATTCTGCATGGGAGTTTCTAGCTGGGGGGTTGATGGGACCTACAAAGTCTATACCCCACTTTGAAAATGCACGTCCTCCCATCATTGGCCTTAAAGGCATTTCATCTTTTCTTATCGGATATTGGGCACGTTGGCATATGTCACATTTCTTCACATAAGTATGTGCATCCATATGAAGAGTGGGCCACCAAAGTCCTGAGAATAAAATGGTCTTAATTACTCTGTCAGGCCCAAAGTGTCCACCTGCAGCACCGCTGTGTGCAGTTTCTAAGACTTTCAAATAGTCTGATTCATGAACGCACAGTCTTAGGTAACCATCCTTGCCTCGTCGATATAGGTTGTCTCCTACTAAGGCATAGTCTTGAGCCTCTTGCTCCATGCTCCGTTTTCTTGCAAGACTAGCCTGATTGGGTAATGTTCTTGATCTCATGAACTCAACCAATGGAGCACTCCAATCTGGGATTAATGACACGTGATAAAGAGTGGCATGCTCCACTGGGGGTCTCTTCTGGCACACTGGACAATTCTGGATCCACTCTTGTATTTCTTTGTCCATGCTTGGCCAATACACTCCTAAACGTTTTAGATTCTGCAATGTTCGTTGTTTAGAGTAATGATTTCCTAGCAATCCCTCATGTGCCTGTTGCAACCAACTAATATGTTCATCGTCCTCGACACAACAAGCTAATATGCCCTCTGGATCTTGTTTGTACATGCTTCCGGCCAATATTTGATACTTTTGTGATTTTACAATTTCTTCTTTGCTTGTTTTCACATTCTTATTTGCAGGACCGAAGGTTAGGACTGGTACCAACTTGTTTGCCCATTTAGGAACAACTTCCAAATTGAACAGATAAGCATCGGGCAATTCATCAGACACTCCTTGCGGTGGCTCCTGAAGTGATGCGAGAAAGATGGTCTGCCCTAAGATGGGTTCTACCTTTCCTGACAACCACTTCAAAGTCGTATTCCATTAGTAAGAGGAACCATCTCACCAAACGACCTGTATTGCAAGGTTTATTGACCAAATATAGTAAAGCTTGATGATCAGTGAAAAACTTGAACTTATTGGCCAATAGATAGTGCCTAAACTTCTTCACAGCGTATACCATGCCTAAGCCTTCTCTCTCCGTTGTGGTATAATTTCGTTCAGCTGCATTTAATTGCCTACTAGCATATGCTATCGGCAAATCTAGGTTTCCTTCACCTGTTGGTTGTGCTAGCACACATCCTATTGCATGATTGGAGGCATCTACATGGACATGGAATGGTTTACTCCAATCAGGAGTGGTCAGTATTGGTGCTGAGCACAAGCGTCTTATTAGCTCGTTGAAGGAATTCTCGCATTCCTCGTTCCACTCAAAATTTGTTAACAACCCATAAAGAGGTTTAGCTATGATGGCATACATGTGGATAAACCTACGGTAATATCCACAATGGCCCATAAAGGCCTGTACCTCTTTAACATTTCTTGGTCTTGGCAACTCTGCTATCGCTCTTACCTTGTCTTCATCTGTTGAAATTCCATTCTTAGAAACAATATGACCTAAGATTTTACCTTGTCGTACCATGAACACACACTTCTCTGGGTTCAGACACACTCGATAATCTCTACACTTGTTGAAGATTTGTCTGAGCTCAGGGATGTGGTAACTTCTTTGTTGGGAATGCGCACATAAATCATCCACATATACTTCTAAGCTTTTCCGCAAGAACTCCTTGAAGACATGACACATGAGCCTTTGGAATGTTGCAGGTGCATTGGTGAGCCCAAATGGCATCACACGAAATGCAAAGATTCCCCATTCTGTGGCAAAGGCCGTTTTGTGTTGATCTTCGGGGGCAATGGCTACTTGGTTGTAACCTGAAAATCCATCAAGGAAGCTATAAACTTCCTTGCCTGCAACACGCCCCAATAGATGTTCGGTGATTGGAAGTGGATAACTATCTCTGATCGTTGCGGCATTAACTTTTTTAAGGTTAATGCACACTCGCAATTTCCCATTCTTCTTGGGCACCACCACAATGGGGGACACCCATTCAGTGTGCTCAATCTCATAGATGAATCCAGCTTCAATCAGCCTGTCAATTTCCTCCTTTATTTTGGCTGCATAATTGTCATTATATGTGTAGGGCTTTTGTTTGGTGGGCTTGGCATCAGTGGTCATCGGAATCGTATGAGAGCAAATCTTTGGATCTACTCCTTTCAAGTCTCTATAGTGCCATGCGAACACATCCCTATATTCCCTTAATAGAGCTACAAGCTCTGCTTCTTCTTTTGCACTTAGGTCGTCTCCTATGTACGTGCATCGCTCTTCGTTCCCTTCAATGGTCACTACAATTTTTTTGGTCTTTTCTTTATTGTCATATGCTTCTCCTATAATGGCCTCTCTCTTAGGCATCCGTACCAAAATTTTTTGGTCTTCCACTTCATATTTCTTGAAATTTTCTGGTACTTCAAACAGTGATTCTTCCTCTTCTTGTTTCACTACTTTTCTTTTCTTTTTCTTTTGACCTCCTTCACTTCCTTCCTTTGAATTTATCGTTTTGATACTCGTGAGGGGTTCTTCTTCTTTTTGGGTTAACACTCCTATGTCTTCTAAATAGTGTTCCTCTGAGTCAAAGTAAGTATCCATCACAATGGATTCTAGATCATCGTCATTCTCTTCTTCTTCTATGAACTCACTAGGATCACACTCTTCCAACAGGGGCTGACACATGAACACTGAAATATCATAACCCTCCTCATCACAGTGAGGTGTCCATTGTTCTTCATTGACTGCTATGTCCATGGTAGCTAAGATTTCTGCCCAACCATGAGGCTCAAATTCCTCATCTGGAAATATCATCGGTGTATAGGCTGGGTCTTTTATTGGTCTATCTCCTGGGGGAGTTCCTTCTTCTCTCGCTTTTAGGCGCTTTTCCTCTTCCTCTGCGACCTTGCACATCCACAAGTGAGTATCTTCATGCAGCCAGGATGGATCAGGTGAACTTCCAGAATGCACGGAGATAGAATCTTCTTTTGCTTTGTGGATAGGATTCCACTGTAGGGGTGGTACATCTCTGAAGGTGTAATCCTTCAAATTGACCTTGGTTGTGACCCCTAAGTGCTGTAAGTACAAGGAGTTGGTTCCCCAATCCTGTACTATTTGCAATTGTCGTAGGAAGGGTCTTCCTAGTATCATCTCGTAGACATTATTTTTCTCAAAGTCACATATAGCAAATGTATGTTCAAACTCTACACCACATGTGGTTAGAGTTATCCCTTCAAGCAATCCTAGAGGTCTTTCAAAATGACCATCTGCCATTTGAAGTTTCATTCTCGTTGGTCTTAAGGTGGGTTTGCCCCATCGCTTCCACAAGGAGGTGGTCGCAATAGCAACACCGGCACCTGAATCTACGATTGCTTTGGTTGTGTAACCTTGATAGGTGATTGGAAGATAAGTGTTACCTTCTTCACCTTCGCTCATATCTCCTATCTTGTCGATAGGTATCTCTGGAACTTTTTGCTTAGAGCCTACTTTTGGC
The DNA here is from genome assembly GCA_020310875.1 of Ceratopteris richardii. NCBI lineage: Eukaryota > Viridiplantae > Streptophyta > Polypodiopsida > Polypodiales > Pteridaceae > Ceratopteris > Ceratopteris richardii. Next base: position 134,351,023 of record CM035427.1, on the reverse strand, counting down.
ATATTGGATTCAAGTTCTGGAACCTGATCCTTCACATGATTCCATAGCTCCGGTTTTGCTTTGAGCAGCTCTTCCACAGTAAGATGACATTGAACCTTAGTGTTCTTCACAACATCAGTGTTTCTTGGAATCACTGAGTCTTCATTTCTTACCAATATTGTGGGGGCTCTGATCTGGAGAGATTCAGATTCCCACGGGCCTGTGTAATGAGGCAACTCTTGTAAAGAATTAGATTCAAAATCTAATCTTTCATCTTCTTGTTGCTCTGCTTGGTCTCCATAGATAGACGGAATGTCTTGGGGAAATTGATCATGAAGATCATCAATCTCAGGAATAGGAGGGGAATTACCCTTCTCCTTGGCCCATTTCTCTTCCTGTATTTCCCGCAAGAACTCTTGAGAGTACTGTTGAATTGAAAGAGGCATTCCATCATCCGTGGAATTAGGAACATAAGCTCCCATTGGTGGTGAGCTTCCTCTTTCAATAACTGGTTGAGCCTGTGGAGGTAAAGAAATTTGTGGTTTATTTACCAACTGCTCTAATCTTTCTAGTAAACCTTGGAAATGCAAATCCGGTTTGACAGAGTTTGTCTGATTGAACTTTTGACTAGTCTCAAGTATGGCTTGAGCTTGTTCTACCATTTTCATGCACATTTTCATCCGTTCAATCTCTAAATCTGCTCTAGGGTAACTCTTGTCTAGGTTTGCAGCTGTTGGCCCTTCTTGAAGACGAGCCTGGTAGGCCTTGAACATCATGTCCAAACCTTCTGGGGTTGGATCTGCAAGAACAGACCCTGGTTGTGGATTATTTACAATGGGTGTTGGGATGGAATGAGGTGGAGTGGATGGAGCTTCGGCATGCGAGGGGCTTTGAGACGCGATGTCTTCTATTTTTGTTTTGGTATCCCTTAGGCTTTCTTCTAGCTCGGATAGCTTTTTGTTCCACTTGCGATTAGCCTTCTCTCTGGTATCCTTCCATGTTCTTGGTTTCCTCTTACTAGGTTCTCCTGCCTCACTTGACTCCGACTGCTCAGATGGTTTTGCTTGTTGTGCAGCCTGTGCCCTAGTAACTGCCTGTACAGGAGCCACATTATTGCTACTTGAACTTGAATCTGCCACTAAGCCTACCACGTTGATGGGTGTGACCTTGGGTACACTAGAGGGATTCCTGGGACACTCTCTAGGAAGGTGTTCCTTGCCACACTCAGGACAAAAGCCTTGTATTGTGATGTTCTGTCCTGATCCCAGAGCTGGTTGGTGGGGACATTCACGAATGAAATGATCGCCCTGACATCTAAAGCATGGTCCTCGAGGGGCTTGTGGTCTTACTTGTCTCAATTGGGGCCTAGGATTTGGATTTGTATACATGACATTGGAGTACTCTGGCTCCCAATTTTGTTCCATAGGTGGTGTCTCATATTGATACTGAGAAGTCTCACTTTGCTCAGGTGACTCTATATAATAAGCCTGTGGACTATCTTCATGGAAGTAGTCTGAACCATGAGCGTGAGAATCATTTTCTGAGACCAATGGGGTTAGTGGCACCAATGCTCTATTAGGGTTCTCCTCTGCCATCGTATATTTAACTGAGATCACATTGGCAGGAGTTGGCAGTTGATTTCCTAGGACTGGTTGTGGCCTATATGGTGCCTGATATTGCTGCTGGTATTGAGGTTGATATTGTTGTGGCCTATAATATGGTTGTTGGTACTGATTCTGATACCTTCCCTGTTGGTAAGGTTGCTGATAATTTTGTTTAACAGCTTGCCTGTTATAGGGACAATCTTGGGTCGTATGATTTGTATATTTCCTCTCAATGGTGCAATATAGAGCATTAGGGTTTCCTTGGGGTTGAGTCATCATTGGGCAGACATTAGCCATGTGATCTCCTCCACACGTATAACATCGCTTCACTGAGGTGACCCTTGGCATTTGTCTATTTTGGACTCCGAGCTTTTTGGCCACTTGCTCAGCTATCTCATCTATCTCAGTGGAGACTCTAGAGGTATGACTTGTAGAACTATCAGAATCCTTATAGAGTTTGGATAGTCCTAATTCCTCACCCAAGTTGTCTTCTATGTCAATGCATATCCGTATACACTCTTCTATGGATCTAGGCTCTTTCAAGTATACATATGACCTTAGTTTTGTGCTCAATAGGCCATCTAAAAACAGTGCCACCTGTTTGGCTGATGTGGGTAATTCTGGTACAGGGCATCTTTCCAAGTACTGTCTAAACCTTCTTCCTGCGAGTCGCACTGTTTCTTGGGGTGTCTGCTTGAAGTTGTGGATCAAGGATGATGTGTTATGCCTGATACCACTCTTGGAAAATTCTACAATGAATTCTTCTAGCAGCTGACCTATCTCTCTATAGTTGCGACTGTTTAGAGGTTGAAACCAAGCTAAGGCAGTTCCTTTAAGAGTCAACCCAAATGCCTCGAACTGGGTGAATAAGTCTTCAACTTGTTCAGCTCTTAGCACTTGTTTGAACTCCGCCACATGATCATAAGGATCTCCAAATCCATCAAAGTAGTTCTTCATTGTCTTAACCACTTGAGAGGGTCTAAGGGTTCTTGAGTGTTCTCGTGGTCTAGGCAATGGGAAATCATGATCATCTCTTTGATGTCTATGAACTCTATGTCTCTCCCTTTCAAGTCTTTCCGTTCCATATCCTGATCTGTCTCTGCCTATAGTGTCTGCAAAGCTTACCTCCGGTCTCTCTCTAGTTCTTTCTCTCTGGGTTTCATGAGCCTTGGATGATCCGGCTCCTTGGAGGCCCTGGGAAACATTAGATCTTGGTGGAGGAAAAATTGATTCACCTTGCCAAGTGTAAGCATGTCTGTCATGATCTGATACCAAGAATAATTTCTGAGATGTGTGATCTAGGTAGACAGCTTTCCCTGGTGTCTCTGGATCCTTGAATTCGTAGATGGTGACTACTGGGCTGGGTTGATCTGGCCTAAATCTCCAAAAGGCTTCCTCCGTTTCTCTATTCACGAATAGTTCTATGCTTTTATTATCTTGAGGAATCCATTCTGGAGTGAGCACTCTGGTTAAGACTGACTTACCTCTAGGGGTCTTGGGTTCTCCTCCTAGGTCTCCTTGCTCTAGGTCTCCTATCTCATTCTCAGGGATGATATTCCCAAACTCATCTGTCCTATCTGGTAAGTTGGTAACCACATACATGGTTCCTTCCTTATCAATGTAAGCACCCTCTTCAAACTTGACCACTGGGTGTTCACGTCCAAAGGGTTGGTCAGGATTTTTGAGTTGAGCCACTGATCGCCTTAAACCATCCTCATAGATGCGAGCACCTAATTGGTTGGTCCTGATATACTCCAATTGGGTCTTATAGGGACCTTCGGGTGTCTGTAAATAGGCAGTGCCTGAGCCCCGTGTGGGTCTTTCCATGCTAAAAGACATTTCCGAGTCACTGGTTTCTGAACTTCGTGTGTAAGGATAACTACTAAGCTGTTGAGCCCAAGACTTGGATGTATGGTTGACACTAGCCTCAGATGACCTAATGCTTTGTCTATCCTTGCCTAAGTGTCTACCAGATCTCAGGTTCATAAGCCTTGGCTTCTAGTCCCAAAGTTCTCTTATATTGCTCAAAATCCTTTGGAACACCTTGGTTTTCCAGTTTTCCTGAGGGTCAACTTCAAATTACCCTATCGAATAATCCTTGTATTATTTTTACCACAACCAGTCGATGTTTTGGTTGTATTCCCCACGAGCTTTCCAACAAAACCAAAATCACAGCAAACGGATTTCGCATGAGAAAGTTATGCCAGTTCAGGGTTCTGGGGGTTAAAACAGGGAAACAGGATCACTCTGGGAGCTCAGAACAGACGAGACGATACCAGATTCTCCATGATACGATACCTCTTTCTTACACGATACCACTTTAGACGACACGATACCAACGGGATTACTGAAATCGCGATACCAACATCACGATACGATACCCAGGGTTTGCCACGATACGACACCAAAAATGGTATCGCGATACACTTCCTGGTAAGGAAACGATACGATACCACTAGTCTTGGCGATACGATACTATTTCAAGTGTCGCGATACTACCTTGGGAAGTAGGCGATACGATACTAAAACTTCGACGATACGATACGAGAGGACCAGGGCGATACGACCTCAGAATGGTATCGCGATACCCTTGGGAAAGTGGGCGATACGATACTGCTAGGTAAGGTAAGATCGCGATACCAACTTCAGGGCACGATACCAGAATGGTATCGCGTTACCAAAATAAGTACCCGACGATACGATACTGCACAATCAACGATACGATGCCAAGGATGGCACGATACGATACCACCGGGGCGACCGCGATCGCGACACCAACACTTGACGATACGATACCAGAATGGTATCGCGATACCTCAAGTGGGCAGGCACGATGCGATATCTCGACAAGTATCGCGATACACGGGAGTTCTGGTATCGCGATACCAAATCTCAACCGGACACGATACTTGGAGATTTTCACACCCAAATTCAAAAATTTTTGCAGGTTTGTGTACCTTGTGTCCTCCTTGTCCCTCCTATCAGCCTGTGGATGCAAAGTCACCCTCCAAAATCACAATATGATGCTCGCGATACCAGGCGCAGGTCGCTTCAGTCCGCGCGATACTGAATTGAATTTTTGGAGTTTTGAGAGGTTTTCCAAGTGATTTTCTTCAGCGCTTTTGGTTCTCAGCTCCTCCTAAGCTTGTTTCTCACAGCCACGAGTAAGAAACGAGTGAATGTAGTGGCGAAAATGGAAAAAATCAGAGAATATGAAGAGGGAAGGAGATGGTGATGATGATGAAGATGAAGAAGGAGAAAAACTCAGAAACTGAACTGAAAATGGCGATTTTTCACCTTCCAACGTCGCTACTCCACATCTTACCGTCACACGCTCGTCCTCCAAGCTCTCTCCCCGGCAACGGCGCCAAATTTGGTGTCACTCTAGCACAATGGTGAGTACCAACGTGAGGAGCTTCACCTCATAATTGTCAATCCGGGGAGACGTGAGGACCGGTATGAAGACCGTGAGCAAGTGATGGCTCAAGTGCGTGAGTGAAAGCACACAAGCATGCACACACATACACACACACGCGCACAAGGTAAGAGCAAAGAGTGGAACAATGGAAAGCTTTGATTACCAAAGAGCTCTCTTACAAAACTGAAATCTACAACAAGCTAAACTCAAAAATGAGCTCTCCAGCCCTTTTTATAGTTTTTGAGTGGTTTTGGCCCTGTCCAGACCTAGTGTCCGGCCTAGTTAAAAAATAGGTTCCAGGGCTTATTTGGGGGCTCAAACGGAGTCTAAAAATCATGAAAATTGGTATGATGGTAGTTCTAATACTCCTCAAGCTCGAGGACTCCTCGGCTTGAACAAAATGGAGTTACAAAAATGGAAAATGGTATTTACAATGGTTTTTAGTGATAAAAGTCACTATTTTTGTAGGGATTTCTTCTGAAAATTTGACAGGTGCTTCTTGGAGCTCCCTACTTGCTTCTCCTTCTTGTGTGTCTACTTCCTTGATGCGCTTCCATGCTTTGTCCTTGACCTTGAGCTTCAACAGTCTTCCCATTGAAGCAACAATTGTGAGTGGTGTGGTTGTTCTTATCACATATGGCACAAGGTTGAACATTCTGAACTTTGTTTTTGTCAAGCTTTGGCCCTAATGTGGTAATAGAAAGTCAAAGATAGAGTTTACTATGTACAACCTTGCTTGATCATCCCTTGTGCACCAAAGTGTGAGCTTATCTATCTCCTCTTGTGTAGGTCCTCCTTTGGATCTTGGAATAGGCATAGCGTCATCACCTGCTACAATTCTATAAAGATTTCTACCTTGCAAATAGACCTCCATTTTGATTTTCCAAGCCACATAGTTGTGTCGATCAAGCTTCTCAATCATTGAGGGAAAGCCATCACCCATCTCGATCTAGCTCTGATACCATTGAAAGAACTTGGAGAAGCTTGTAGGAGGTAGAAAAGTGAGTTGCAAAGCAATAAACTTAGGAACAACCAACCGGCACAAGACCAACCCTTGAGCTTATGGAGACTCAAATAGAACTTTCCAATGAGTGCTCACTCATAAAATTTGGACCTCTGTAGAGAGAGCAAGAGCCTCTACAAGCTTACTGTTGTTGAAGGAGATGACACAGAAAAATGAAGGAGCAAGACAATGATGGCCACAAGTGTATGTATATTCCTTCCATGAAATGTACAAGTGATTTGAAGTCTTTATATAGACTCTTGAAGTGCTCCATGAATTTTACAAGTGGATTTTGAGTTCAAATGAAGGCGGGATTAGTTATGTGAGGGAATCAATTCACTTTCCTACAATCTAGGAAAAGTGAAGATCTAGTTGATCTACTTTTAGATGATTAATTGATTCATTGATTGCAACTCAACCACCTCAAATTTATGGAGTTTTAGCTCTCTTTTTCTCCTTTTACATGTGTAAAGCTCTAGGCTTTTAGAATGGTAAATGATCCATAAAAAATATTTTTAAAAAAATACAATAAATGAGCATAAATAAAAGAACTCTCTAGCGGATATTCTTTTGACATAATCCAGACGATAGCTTTTTGATGTAGATCAAATCCACCTGAAGCATAGTGTATGCTTGATGTTCCAACACGTGTCATGTAGAAATTTTCTCATCTGTTTCTCTTTACCTTGGAACTCTAGTTGTTGAAAGCACATCCATTCTTTTAGTTGCACGCATATAGTAAACATTTCAAAAGTGGGGCTAGAAACAATCTTCGATGGTACTTCCATGAATGCTAGGCTTTGAGAGTTCATGAATTGCTATAGCATGTACTCACGATCTTTCTTACCTTTATCTATCTCATCTATTTTTCTCTATAGTTGTATTTTCAATAAGGTTTCTTTGGTAGAAAGAGTACTTATATGTGATGATAGCCTACATTTTCTTCTTGTGTGGCTTCCAATAGTGCTCTTGCCTCTGCATGTTGTTCTCTTTGTTCGTGGAGCTCATTTTGTAATCTTGTAAGCTCATTTGTGTCTAGAGTTCTTTCCTCTACCTACTAAACTTGGTCTTCTCAAAACCCATATGATATTTCTTGAAAAGAGTCAATATTAATTGCATTTTAGTGTCTGATGGAGAAGATGGGGTGGCACTGGTGTGAAGTAATGTGATGCTATATTTAGAGGTGGTATTGGTACTAGGATGGGTGTAGATGGAGTTTATATATTGAAAATGTTGAATGTTGTTACAATGAACCATGCATGAAATGGTAGCTTGGTGGAAAATGGTGGTATGAAAATGGGTATGGGTACTTCTTCAGATGTAGCATGTGCTACTTGAACATGTTGATATGAGGTCACTTGAGATGGTGTAGCCACAGATGAAGATGATATCTATGAATAGAAGGGTCAAAGGAAGAGGAAGATGAACTTATAGATGTTGCTAGAGTAGAACTCTTCTCGCTCTCTCCTTTATTCTCTTTCCACTACTTCTTTGAAGACTTATCTGGAGGCTTTGGCCTAGTCTTGGTGGCAATAGTCTTGTAATGCATGACTATAAGCTTTAATGCTACCTAAGGAATTTGAGTTGTAAAATTGCAACCATTTCCTCTTCCCATTATGGATTGTGTGAATTTGTCAATTCTATTAATTGAATAGACTATTCTTCAAAGGTTTTTATCTTCTTTTGACATGGATTATGAACTATAATAGGCTACTAGACTAGCTTCTTGAGTTTCCATAATCGGCTCTTTTCCTAGTCTTTGTGATGATGAAGCATCCATACTTTCAATGTGCCCATAATAATGAAATTAGCCTAAATCCTTTTCAATCATGTTGGTTGAATTAATTTTTTTAGGAAAATGCAAAATATGTACAATGGTGTGTGTGTGTGTATATATATATATATATATATATATATATATATATATATATATATATATATATATATATATATATATATATATATATATATATATATATATATATATATATATATATATATATATATATATATATATATATAAGCATGTTGAGTCTAAGATATAAAACTGTGCCTATCCAAAGTAAAGGAATGCATAATGAGATTGATGATACAAAAAAGAAAAATTGGGCTAATAAGATCAAGGATTTCTAACAAAGATTCTTTCCTAATAGGAAAAATCACTTGAAAAAGAAGTTTTTGTGTGCATATCAACCTCTCCAATGACTCTAAGAATTCTCCTATGATGTGCATTTTTAAAGAATGTGGTTCATTAATAGGCTTGGGTACTCATTAAGAGAGTTTTAACAAGTTTAGAGATGAGTTTAATTTTTTACCCACTTAGGTCTCATGGGTGTTGGATTTTGTAGTTTCTTTGAAGCTATAAGTATTTTTAGGGTATTTGCTTTCGAGTTCCAAAATTTCTTGGTAGATGGGGTCACTTTTGGTCTTGTTTTTTCAGGTATACTAGGCTTGGATTTAGGCTTCTTTATAGGTATGAGTTTTGGTATAGGTTTTCTAGAGTCAACTTTGGGTGATGAATGGACTTGTGGCTTCATGTTCGATTTAGGAATCCAAATTTGAGCTTGAAGTAGAGCCTTAGGGATTCAAACATGCCAACTCTTTATTGATGGAGGATTATGACAAGGTTGAGCTTTCTTTGTTTGTATTTTTTTGCACTTGGTGAAGGATCATTGGTTGCCTTCTCATGATATTTCTTGGGTATAGAGTCCATGACGTCTATGGAGGGATTCATCTCTTTTGTTATCCTCACCTCTCTTTGATCTTGATGTTGGAGTTTGATGTCCACGAAAGCACGTGAACAACACAAGGAAGAAGAAGAAGAAGCTTGGAGCATGACACACAATATTGAATGTACAAAGGTAAGTGACCCAGTATGGTTATAGGCATATATACAAGCCGAGGGAGAAGCACCTTCGAAAGAGGAAAGAAAGTGCCCCGACAGTCCTATTGTGTTCACACACATCAGTATCAGAATATGTCAACAAATCCACCCTGGGAGTGATGCAGTGAACAAGGATCTGGCACTCATGTATAAGGAAGTGCCAAGCTATGTGGAATCAATACACAAAAAGAAGTAATCCCAAAGCTTTTTATGTTTGCAACAAATGTACTTAACCATATCCCACTAAAGCATTGCCACCTATCACTCCTTATCAGGCTTGGCATAATCACAAGCCATCCATTTCTCATTTAAGCGTTTTTTGTTGTTTGGTATATGCCTTAATAACAATGAAACAACACACAAACTTGGATGATAAGGCTGTGAAATGTATTTTTGTTGCTACATTTCTAAAATTTGAGGTTCTTGTTTGTATCATCCATAGACTAAAAGGATTGTGGTTAGTCGAGGCATAGTATTTATGGAGGATGCACATTGATCCCTACTTTCATGTACAATGGAGACATTTATTAGCTCAAAATATGTGTATGAAACTCCATTATTTTCTTCATTTGAAGGGTAGCCAATTGTATCTTCTAGTGAGGCAATTTATTAGCATATGCATGTTTCTAATGAGCATAAACATCATTCTATTTCTTATGTTGATATACATTATGCGCTTGTTGATGAGAGAACTAACATTATAGATGATAACACTATGCCTAAATGGTTGGTGTAGACTTTGGGAGATAGCAATTTAGATGCATCTTTTCCATATCATACACATTCATGCTCATATAGTGCTTCTTTTGCATCAAATTGTTATGCAATGGTGTTTTCTAGTCTTTGTGATGAGAATGATTCCATATTTTTTTATGAAGGCATGCAATCACAATATGACGCTATTATGAAAAATGGTACTTTGTGTTTATGTGATTTGCCTCTTGGAAAAAATTATATCAGCACTAAATAAGCTAAAGTCTAAATATAATGGAATAGTCAATCACCATTAGGCTAGGCTTGTATCCAAAGGTCACTCTCAAGAGAAATAACTAATCCCGCCTTCATTTGAACTCAAAATCCACTTGTAAAATTCATGGAGCACTTCATTTGATGAGTGTTGCGTGACAACTATTTGTAGCAATTCTACACTTGCAACTCATAATGCTTGGTATGTATATCAAAAGGACATTAACACTACATTTTGGAATGGTGATTTGCATGAAGAAGTGTATGTATTTCAGCCCAATGGTTTTGTGCGAAAAGGACATGAAAACAAATAGTGCATGTCGAAAAAGGCATTCTATGGATTGAAGCAAGTGCCATGATTTTTTGTACAAGAATATAGATACCTATTTACTAGCGCATGGTTTCAAAAACATTCCAACTAAAAGCACCTGACATTTAAAGCATGAAAATGATGTATTTCTAATCATTTTTTTTAATGTGGATGTCATCTCACTAGTCTTCATGTCAAGCATGTTGTTGAATTTAAGGATGATTTTCATCCCTCATTTGAAATGTCAGATTTGGAGCTATTACGTCATTATTTGGGAATTAAATTTATGAAAATTGGTGGAGGAATTGAAGTGTCTCAGACAAAACACATTAACACATTATTGTAGATATTCAACCTTGAGGATTGCCAGCCCATTGCCACCCCTATGGAGATACAATTAGGGTTGAGTCTTCATGATGCTCAAGATACATTTGATGTTGTTCTCTAACAAGAAAAACATGTGTTGGTACATTTGGCAAGCCTTGATGCTTGACCAAAAGATCAAAGGTTTACTTCATATCTTGAGCATGAATGTTCATAAGTCACATGTGAACACCTCTTGTAAATATCTTGAGTTTAACTCAAGATAAATGTAAAAGGCAAAGTTTGAGAGAATCTCGTAGCTTTACGAGTTGTAACTCGCAACAACCAAGTGAGTGGAATCAAGTTAATTAGGAGCCTAAAGATAGGATTACTTTTAGGTGGCAGATTCAAAATTAAAATTTGAACTCATCTTAAAAATTCATGACTTTTAGTTGCGAAAGTCAAAGCAGAATATATATATATATATATATATATATATATATATATATATATATATATATATATATATATATATATATATATATATATAACAAGGACACATTGAGCTTCAAGATTGTGGGCACACTTAGCCCACACATGTATGAGTAAGCCTACAACATATCCTTTGTATCATACATTCAATATATTACAAATTTGTTTCAGATTATGCAACTATCTCATGTTCACTTGTACTTGCTGCTAGACTCTCATTTTTAGTAAGCTTGCTTTGAGGAGTTCTCTGCGTATACTTAATCTTTTATTGTGATTCAACTTGAGAAATGTAGCTTAGACCTTCTAGTTCTATAGTATCAATTTTCTCATCATTTGGTTTAGAGATCTAGGAGATATGTTCAGTACAATCTGCCTATGTCTGCTACCTGTCATTCTCATAAATTGTCGGGATTACACCCCTAACTTCTTAAGATTATTTCTCATCATATACTCATCCTAAATTAGTGAAATAACTTCCTATAGCAAGCGTAGTGATCCAATTAGATATTTCTAAAAGCTCGTGGGTCAATTGTACTCAGTGAGTGAGCACTGACTGAAACATTGAGCAGGTTATAGTCCATAAATAGCAAGTTTTTACAACTCTTCAAACTTGGAGGTAGTGTATTTTGATGCAACTATTTAAAGGTGATGTTCCAAAGCACATTATGGGTCCAAATGCATATTTGTGAAGTTAAAGGTGTCTACTAAGATAATCTGAAGTAACATTGGCAGGTGTAGAGCAGGATTTGTGCAGCACCAGCTCATTTCTGGAGTGTATCCAACCATCTCCTCACAGTGGTATCAGAGCAATCTTCAACTCAACATGGGAGCTAGATTCCCATCATTAATTGACAAATTGGATCGAGGTAATAACTCTGCTTGGTCTATTAGAATGGAAGCATATCTACAAGGTAGAAATCTTTATGGTTACATATCTGGAGATGAGTCAATGCCAATACTTAGAAGCAAAGGGCAACCCACTCAAGAAGAACAAGAAAGGTTATCAACATGGTGCTCAAAGGATGCAATGGCCAGGTCATACCTTCTCAACTCAATTTTTGATTTCTTACTCCCACATATTAGGAATTGTAAGACATCACAAGAAACCTAGAATGCACTTGAAGCATTCTTTTCTTCAAGCACTAGAGCAAGAAGAATCAACTATGGATGGAGTTCACAACACTCAAAAAGATGCCCAAACAAAATGTGACTGATTATGTCACTAAAATGAAGGACTTAGTTGATCAACTTGGAAGCATTGGAGAAGTCGTCGATGAGGAGCAAATTGTGAGACAAGTGATCAATGCAATCAAAGCAGATGACAAGTGGGAAGCATTCACTACTGCAATGGATTTATACATGGACATGCACGTACCTGACTTCAATACTCTAATGGGACAACTGTTTACTCATGAAGCCAAGCTTGTGAAGAACAATGAAAACTCAAAAGGTAATCAATCCTCTCCCTTATACACTGATAAGAACAAGAGTAAGGATGGTAAAGGTAAAGGCAAGAAATTTGATGATGAAGCTAGTACCTCCCAAGCTAACTTTGCAGGAAGAGGTAGAGGTACAAGAGGAAGAGGCAGAGGAGGAAGACAAGGTAGGGGGAGAGTCCAAAGCAACTTCTCCATGTGCCATATGTGGACTGACTAACCACACAACTGAGAATTGTTTCAATAACCCTAGAAATCAGAGAGGAAGAGGTTTCAACAAAGAAAGCTATGGAAGAGGAAGATCAAACAACTTCAAAAACTATAACAACAACTACAAAAACTACAATAACCAAGGAGTCTATAGAGGAAGAAGAGACTAAAACAATTATACTGAAGAGCAGGAACAAGAAGACTCACTTTTGCTAATGAACATGACCATGAGGCAAGGTAAAGCAGATGAGCATGTGTTTTATATAGATTCTGGTTGTTCAAATCATGTAGTAGGAAATGTAGCATTGCTATTTGACTTGGAGGATCCAAGGAACAAGCATGAGGTTCAGACAGGAGATGATACAAGGCACTTAGTTGAAAAGATTGGGAATCTGAAGACCTCAAATGGAAACATGAATCTACTCAGTAAGGTATTGTATGTACCTACCATAACTAAGAACTTGATAAGTGTTGAACAAATTGTAGAAAAAAGCTTGCAAGTAAGGTTTACAAGAAATGGAGCATTTGTTGAAAATCCTCAACACGGATTCAAGAAGATAGCCAAAGGAGAAAAGACAGGTAGACTCTTTACATTTGAAGTACATGATACTAGAAATATAGCACTTTTCAATTATGGAGGACAAACCTTATCAGAATTAGAAATGTGCCACAAAAGATTAGCTCACATAGGAGAAAGAAGTTTAAAGCAAATATGAAGGGATTAGAGTGTACTTGGATTGCCAAATATATCCAAGCAACATATGATATACAAATGCAGCTCATGTCACTTTGGGAAGTCTCACTGACAACCATTTATGAAGAAAGGTTACATTCATGGTGATCTATTGGAGCTAGTCCACACAGATGTTTGGGGACCTAGCAAAGACCCTTCAATTTCAGGATCCAGGTATTATGTATCATTCATTGATGAATGTAGCAGATGGACCATACTTTATTTTATGAAGCACAAAGATGAAGTATTCAAGTGTTTCAAAAAATATCTTGCTCTAATTGAAAATCAAACAGGGAAAACATTAAAGAGGCTAAGGTCAGATGGAGGGGGAGAATACTTCTCCCATGAGTTTGATGCATATCTCCAAGATAGAGGCATCAAAAGAGAAATCACCACTAGATATACTCCAGAACAAAATGGAGTAGCAGAAAGGAGGAATAGGACCATTGTGGAGGCAGCAAGATCCATGATCAATGAGAAGAAATTGCCCAACTATCTATGGGCAGAGGCTGTATCCACAACTACTTATCTTATCAACAGACTCCCATCTAAAGCATTGGATGGGATGACACCATATGAAGCATGGAATGGAAGAAGGCTTAGCCTAGATCATTGCAAAAGTTTTGGGTGCATAGCTTATGCACATGCTCCATCACAAATCAGAGGTAAAATGGATCCCAAGGTAGAGAAATGTGTGTTCATATGTTATGATCTTAATAAAAAAGGGTACACGTTGTATAATCCAAGTACTAAGGTTTTATTGTTAGCAGAGATGTTTCCTTTGATGAAAACAACTCGTGGTTTGAAGATGATTGCAAAAAAGTCAAACTACCTTATGACATAGAAGAAGACTTTCCTATAATTCAGAAGGTAAATAGTCAACAAGTGAAGATTCAAGTGATTCTGATGATGATAAAAAAACACCAAGGAGGAACTTCAAAGTATGGAGCAACAAAGGTAAAGAGAAGATGCAAGACTTGAGGGATATTGTAGAATCCTCTCAACAAACAATAAGGAGATCAACTAGGGAAAAGAAGAAGCCAGAAAGGTATGGATATGACACCTCTCTAGTCACTAAACACTCAATCTATATTGCTCAGGATATCAATTCAGAAGAACCATCAACCTTTGAAGAAGCAATCAAGAAATCTGAATGGAAGGAAGCAATGGAGGAAGAGATATAAGCAATTCAAGAAAATTAGACTTGGGACCTAGTTCCCAAGAACCAATCCATGAAGATCATTGGATCTAGATGGATGTGTAAGGTCAAAAAGAATTCTGATGGATCAATAAACAGGTACAAAGCAAGACTTGTGGCTAAAGGGTTTGCTCAGACCCAAGGGATTGATTATGAGGAGACCTTCTCTCCTGTGGCAAATATGCCAACAATCAGAGTTCTCATAAGCATAGCTGCTTCAAGGAATTGGAACATCTATCAATTAGATGTAAAAAATGCATTCTTAAATGGTTGGATTTCAGAGGAGGTGTACATGGCACAAACTCCTGGATTTGTTGATGATGTACATCTTGAGCATGTGTGCAAACTCAAGAAAGCTCTCTATGGTCTCAAACAAGCTCCTAGAGCTTGGAATCATAGATTGGTTACATTTTTGCAGGACAAAGGATTCAAGATGAGCAAAGCTGATTCTTCACTCTTCACTAAGAAGAGTAACTCTGAAGTTGTATATCTATGTGTGTATGTAGATGATATTATTCTTACAGGTAATGATGCAGATGGAATAAAGAAGATAAAAGCCCAAATGAAGGAAGAATTCAAGATAAGTGACCTAGGATTGCTCACTTCATAAGTTCTTTGCATTTAGCTGCTAATCCTATCTTTCATGCCAAGAATAAGCATATAGAATTCCATTATCACTTTGTTAGAGAGAAAATAGCAAGCAAAGAAATAAAATTGTCTTATGTGTCTACACAGATGCAATGTGCAAATATGATGACCAAAGCACTTGATGGAAGTAAACTCAACAGGTTCAAATCAATGATTGGAATGCAAGAGATACCTATGGATTGAAGACTCAAGCATCTTAGGCTTGAGGGCGAGTTGTTGGTACATTTGGCAAGCCTTGATGCTTGACAAAAAGATCAAACGAATACTTCATACCTTGAGCATGAATGTTCATAAGTCACATGTGAACACCTCTTGTAAATATCTTGAGTTTAACTCAAGATAAATGTAAAAGGAAAAGTTTAAGAGAATCTCGTAGCTTTATGAGTTGTAACTTGCAACAACCAAGTGATTGGAATCAAATTACTTAGAAGCCTAAAAGATAGGATTACTTTTAGGTGGCAGATTCAAAATTCAAATTTGAACTCATCTATATAAGTTCATGACTTTTACTCATGAAAGTGAGAGCAGAACAAGGACACATTTAGCTTCAAGATTGTGGGCACACTTAGCCCACACATGTATGAGTAAGCCTACAACATATCCTTTGTATCATACATTCAATATATTACAAATTTGTTTCAGATTATGCAACTATCTCATGTTCACTTGTACTTGCTGCTAGACTCTCATTTCGAGTAAGCTTGCTTTGAGGAGTTCTCTACGTATACTTAATATTTTACTGTGATTCAACTTGGGACATGTAGCTTAGACCTTCTAGTTCTATAGTATCAGTTTTCACATCATTTGAATCAGAGATCTAGGAGATATGTTCAGTACAATCTGCCTATGTGTGTTGCCTGTCATTCTCCTAAGTTGTCGGGATTACACCCCTAACTTCTTAAGATTATTTTGTTGGAAATTTAGTAGTCCCATTGCTCATATCACAGGTCCATGGTTCCATAGGTCCAGCATATACAACATAGAATTTAGCAATCTTTCAATATTGGCAAAACATGAACATACCACACTTAATCACACAAATGATGAGACAAAGATAGAGAAAGATTAGACACCATGTGTAAAGTGTTACGTAAGCCACTGCTTACTCACACTATCATATATACCAATGTTGAATGTACAATGTGGGAGGAAAACTCTCAACCATTCTATGTGAACATAAATAGATGGATGAGTGAATGTACAAATGTAACAAACATATTCAGAGGTATGAACAAAAATCTGAATATACATGAGATGTGTGACCTAATAGGTTGTAGAAGAGTGAATATGAGTGTCCGAAAGAGGAAGGATTAGTCTAAAATTGATAAATCAGCAAACCCTCATCTGAACTTAGGCTATGGAAGACCCTAAATCAGATATGTGTGTGAAAAGATAACATGTTACAAAAGTAGCAAAGAATGCTAACAAGTTTGCTGTCAGAAATCCTCAAACTCATATGAACATACCTTCTCGAACACCTCATCCAAATATTCATAAAGCATATACGTACTGATTCTCTTGTACCTATGTCGAATAGGACTCCTCCTGATATGGATGCAACTGCCTCCATAAACTCCAAGTAGTACCTATGTGCATAAAGAGAATATGTACCTGAGTTCTTAGCATAAGATGCAAATCTTATGTTAACGACCATCCAATGTCTTTGAAGTAACCCGAAATCTTCATGTAGAAGACAATCTTCAAATACATCATGTGAATGGCCAATCCACATCACCAAGCTGCTAATAGCTTCTCCATAAGCAAGAGTGTGAGCACACTCCTCTTCTCTAAGAAGAACTCCTCGCTCCCCAACATGCTTCAACATAGCACCATGGCTGCCCCATGTGCTAAAAGCACTACCTCTATTGAGGTACCAAAGCTCCAAGCTTGGTGTTGAAATTGGTGATGGATAAACAAAGTGATCCCAAAGACTCTCTTTTATAGTAGAGCCTCCAACAATAAAGCTACTGTGAAAAGCACTCCAATAAAGCACTTTCGTAGCGATTGCCTTGGAAAAAACTTTATTGCTCATCTTAAGTGAAGTTTTCTGTCGTCATGCGTTCGTATGCTTTTTCCTCAAACAAAAAAAATTGCGCTGTGTCAATCTGCTGTCGGACGTGGGATTTGAACCACGGTGAGAGTTTTGGGGGGGCGATTGCTTTACACAAGGCAACCACGCCTTTTGGTGTATGAAAGCTACATAATAATAGCTACACATGTTGTAAACTGGTAGACCAATGGACATGCACAATATGACATTGTTTCCAACATATTTCTCAACATATACTCATCCTAAATTAGTGAAATAACTTCCTATAGCAAGATTAGGGGTCCAATTAGATATGGCTAAAAGCTCTCGGGTCAATTGTAATCAGTGAGTGAGCACTGAATGAAACACTGAGCAGGTTACAGTCCATAAATAGCAAGTTTTTACAACTCTTCAAACTTGGAGGTAGTCTGTTTTGATGCAACTATTTGAAGGTGATGCTCCAAAGCACATTATAGGTCCAAATGCTATCACTCTAGCACAATGGCAAGTACCAACGTGAGAAGATACACCTCATAAATGTCAATCCGCGGAGACATGAGGACTAGTATGACAACTATGAGCAAGTGATGGCACAAGTGTGTGAGTGAAAGCATACAAGCATGCACACACATACACACATGTGGGCACAAGGTAAGAGCAAAGAGTGGAACAATGGAAGATCTTCGATTAAGAGTTCTCTTATAAAGCTCAAATCTACAACAAGATAACCTCAAAAATGAGCTCTCCAACCCTTTTTATAGGTTTTTGAGTGGTTTTGACTGATTCATGAACGCACAATCTTAGGTAACCATCTTTTCCTCTTCGGTATAGGTTATCGCCTACTAAGGCATAATCTTTAGCCTCTTGCTCCATGCTTTGTCTTCTTGCTAGACTAGCCTCGTTCGGTAGTGTTCTTGATTTCATAAATTCTACCAATGGAGCACTCCAGTCTGGAATTAATGACACATGATAAAGGGTGGTATGCTCCACTGGGGGTCTCTCTTTGCACATTGGACAATTCTTAATCCACTCATGAATTTCTTTGTCCATGCTAGGCCAATACACTCCTAAATGTTTTAGATTCTGCAATGTTTGTTGTTTAGAGTAGTGATTTCCTAGCAGTCCCTCATGGGCTTCTTGCAACCAACTAGTATGTTCATCATCCTCGACACAACAAGCTAATAAACCCTTTGTACCTTGTTTGTACATGCTTCCTGCCAATATTTGATATTTTTGTGATTTTACAATTTCATCTTTGTTTGTTTTTACATTTTTATTTGCGGGTCCAAAGGTTAGGACTCGTACAAACTTATTTGCCCATTTAGGAACAACTTCTAAATTGAACAGATAAGCATCGGGAAATTCATCAGACACTCCTTGTGATAACTTGCCTGAAGTGATGCAAGAAAGGTGATCAGCCCTAAGGTGGGTTTTACCTTTTCGAACAACCACTTCAAAGTCATATTCCATTACCATCTTACTAAGCGTCTTGTATTGCAAGGTTTATTGACCAAGTATAATAAAGCTTGATGATCAATGAAAAACTTGAACCTGTTGGCCAATAGATAGTGTCTAAACTTCTTCACAACATATACCATGCCTAGGCCTTCTCTTTCTGTTGTTGTATAGTTTTGTTCAGCTGCATTGAGTTGCATGCTAGCATATGCTATAGGAAAGTCTAGATTTCCTTCACCTATGGGTTGTGATAACACATCCTATTGCATAATTGGATGCATCCACGAGGACATGGAATGGCTTATTCCAATCAGGAGTGGTCAATATTGGTGTTGTGCACAAACGTCTCTTGAGCTCATTGAAGGACTTTTTGCATTCATCGTTCCACTCAAAATTTGTTAGCAAGGCATAAAGAGGTTTTGCTATGATCGCATACATGTGGATTAACCTACGGTAGTATCCACAATGGCCCATAAAGGCTTGTACCTCTTTAACATTCCTTGGCCTTGGCAACTCTGTTATGGCTCTTACCTTGTCCTCATCTGTTGATATTCCGTTCTTAGAAATGATATGACCTAAGATCTTTCCTTGTCGTACCATGAACACACAGTTTTCTGGGTTCAGACAAACTCGATGTTCTCTACACTTGTTGAAGATCTGTCTGAGCTCAGGGATGTGGTATCTTCTTTCTTGGGAGTGAGCGCATAAATCATCCACATATACTTCTAAGCTCTTTCGCAAGAACTCCTTGAAGAGATGACACATGAGCCTTTGGAATGTTACAGGTGCATTGGTGAGCCCAAATGGCATCATACGGAATGCAAAGATTCCCTAGTCTATAGCAAATGCGGTTTTGTGTTGATCTTCACGGGCAATGGCTACTTGGTTGTAACCTGAAAAATCATCAAGGAAGCTATAAACCTCCTTGCCTGCAACACACTCCAATAAATGTTCAGTGATTGGAATCGGATAACTATCTCTAATTGTAGCGGCATGAACTTTTTTAAGGTTAATACACACTCGCAACTTTCCATTCTTTTTGGGCACCACTACAATGGGGGAAACCCATTCAGGATGCTCAATCTCATAGATAAATCTAGCTTCAATCAGCTTGTCAATTTCTTATTTTATTTTAGCTGCATAAGTGTCATTATATGTGTAGGGCTTTTGTTTGGTGGGTTTGGCATCAGCAATCATGGGGATAGTATGAGAGAAAATTTTTGGATCCACCCCCTTCAAGTCTCTATAGTTCCATGCAAACATGTCCCTATATTCCCTTAATAGAGCTACAAGCTCTGCTTCTTTTTTGTGCTTAGGTAATCTCCTATGTATGTGCATCTCTCTTCGTTTTCTTCAATGGTCACTTCAATCTTCTTGTTCTTTTCTTTGTTATCATATGCTTCTCCTATGATGGCCTCTCTCTTAGGCATTCGTACCAAAATTTTTCGATCCTCAACTTCATATTTCTTGAATTTTTTTGGTACCTCAAACAATGATTCCTCCTCTTCTTGTTTCACAGTTTTTCTCTTCTTTTTCTTTTGACCTCCTTCACTTCCTTCCTTCGAATTTACAGCCTTAATGCTTGTGAGAGGTTCTTCTTCTTTTTGGGTAAATACTCCTATATCTTCTAGATAGTGCTTCTCAAAATTAAAGCAGCTATCCATCACAATGGACTCTAGATCATCGTCATTTTCTTCTTCTTCTATGACATCACTAGGGTCACATTCTTCGAACAAGGGCTGGCACATGAACACTGAAATATCATAACCCTCCTCATCACAATGAGGTGTCCATTGTTCTTCATTGACTGCAATGTCCATGGTAGCTAAGATTTTTGCCCAACCATGTGGCTCAAATTCCTCATCTGGAAATATCATTGATGTATAGGCTAGGTCTTTAACTGGTCTATCTCCTGGGGGAGTTCCTTCTTCTCTTGCTTTTAGACGCTTTTTCTCTTCCTCTGCGACCTTGCACATCCACAAGTGAGTATCTTCATGCAGCCATGATGGATCACATGAACTTCCAAAATGCATAGAGATAGAATCTTCTTTTGCTTTGGGGATAGGATTCCACTGTAGGGGTGGTAAATCTCTAAAGGTATAATCCTTTAGATTGACCTTGGTGGCAACCCCTAAGGGTTGTAAGTACAAGGAGTTGGTGCCCCAATCCTGTACTATTTGCAATTTTCGTAGGAAGGGTCTTCCTAGGATCATCTCATAGACATTATTTTTCTCAAAGTTACATATAGCAAATGTATGTTCAAAATCTACACCACAAGTGATTAGAGTTATCCCTTCTAGCAATCCTAGAGGTCTTTCAAAATGACCATCTTCCATTTGAAGCTTCATTCTAGTTTGTCTTAGTATGTGTTTGCCCCATCGCTTCCACAAGGAGGTGGTCGCAATAGCAACACCAGCACCTGAACCTACGATTGCTTTGGTTGTGTAACCATGGTAGGTGATCAGAAAATAAGTATAACCTTCTTCACCTTCGCTCATGTCTCTTATTTTATCAAGAGGTATCTCTGGAACTTTTTGCTTTGAGCCTGCTTTTGGCATTTTGGAATCAAGTTCTGGAACCTGATCCTTCACATGTTCCCATAGCTCAGGTTTTGCATTTAGCAGCTCTTCTACGGTAAGATGACACTGAACCTTAGTGTTCTTCACTACATCCATGTTCCTTGGAACCATTGAGTCTTCATTTCTTACCACTATTGTGGGAGCTCTGATATGAAGAGATTCAGATTCACATGGGCCTGTGAATTGTGGAAACTCTTGTAAAGAATTAGATTCAAAAACTGATCTCTCGTCTTCTTGTTGCTCTACTTGGTCTCCATAAATAGATGGAATGTCTTGAGGAAATTGATCATGAAGGTCATCAATCTCAGGAATAGGAGGGGGATTACCCTTCTCCTTGGCCCATTTTTCTTCTTGTATTTCCCGCTAGAACTCTTGAGAGTACTATTGAATTGAAAGAGGTGCTTCCTCATCCACGAAATCAGGAAAAGCTTTCATTGGTGGTGAGCTTTCTCTTTCAACAACTGGTTGAGCCTATGGAGGTAAAGAAACCTGGAATTTGTTTACCAATTGCTCTAATCTTTCTACTAAGCCCTAGAAATGCAAATCCGATTTGATAGAGTTTGTCTGATTGAACGATTGATTGGTCTTGAGCATAGCCTGGTACTATCTAAACCTTCTTCCTGCAAGTCGCACTATTTCTTGGGGTCTCTATGGATCAAGGATGATGTGTTATGCCTAATACCACTCTTGGAACCAAGCTAAGGTAGTACCCTTAAGAGTCAAACCAAATGCCTCAAACTATGTGAACAAGTCCTCAACCTGCTCAACTCTTAATGCTTGTTTGAACTCAGCCACATGATCATAAGGGTCTCTGAACCCATCAAAATAGTTCTTCATTTCCTTGAATACTTGAGAGGGTCTAAGGTTTCTTGAGTGCTCTCGGGGTCTGGGCAATGGGAAATCACGTTCATCTCTTTGATGCCTATGTGATTGATGTCTCTCTCTTTCAAGTCTTTCCCTTCTAGTCCTGGTCTATCTCTTCCCACAGTGTGTGCAAAACTTACCTCAGGCCTCTCTCTGGCTCTTTCCCTCTGGTTTTCATGAGCCTTTGATGATCCGACTCCTTGCATACCATGGGAAACACTAGATCTTGGTGGAGGGAAAATTGATTCACCCTGCCAAGTGTAGGCATGCCTATCCTGATCTGTTACCAAGAACATTTTCTCAAATGTGTTATCGAGATATACAACCTTGCCTGGTGTTTCAGGATCTTTGAAATCATAGATGGTGATTATTGGGTTATCTTGATCTGGATTGAATCTCCAAAAGGCTTCCTCTGTTTCTCTATTCAAGAACAATTCTATGCTTTTATTGTCTTGGGGAATCCACTCTGGAGTAATTACCCTGGTCAAGACTGACTTACCTCTGGGAGTCTTGGGTTCTTGTCCTTGGTCTCCTTGTTCTAGGTCTCCTATGTCATTCTCAAGAATGATGTTTCCAAACTCATATGTCCTGTCTGGTAAGTTGATAACCACATACATGGTTCCTTCCTTATCAATATATGACCCCTCTTTGAACTTGACCACTAGGTGTTCAAGTCCAAAAGGTTGATCTGGATTTTTGAGTTGGACCATTGATCACATCATGCCATCATCCTCATAGATGCGGGCACCTAATTGGTTGGTCCTGATATACTCCAATTGGGTCTTATAGGGGCCTTCTAGTGTTTGTAAATAGGCGGTACTTGAGGTACGTTTGGATCTTTCCATGTTGAAAGACATTTCTGAATCACTTGTGTTGGAACTTAGTGTGTAAGGATAACCACTAAGTTGTTGTGCCCAAGACTTAGCTGTATGGTTGACACTAGCCTCAGATGATCTAATGCTTTGTCTATCCTTGCCTAAGTGTCTGCGAGATCTCAGGTTCATAAGCCTTGTCTTCTAGTCCCAAGGTTCCCTTGTATTGCTCAAAATCCTTTGGGGCTCCTTGGTTTCTTAGTCCCACCTGAGGGTCAACTTCAAAATACTATATCTAATAACCCACGAGCTTTCCAACGAACCCAAAATCACAGCATACGGATTTCGTATGAGAAAGTTATGCCAGTTCAAGGTTCTGGGGGTTAAAACAGGAAAACAGGATCTCTCTAGGAGTACCTCAAAACAGGCGATACAATACCTCTTTTTCCACGATACACGATACCCCTATAGACGATACCTCCTTAGACGAGACGATACCACCAAGGCGATACCAACTTCCACAATACAATACTGCTATCCAGCCAATATGATACTGGAAGTGGTCACGATATGATACCTCTGATTGGCGCAATACGATACCAACTTCACGATACGATACTATGACCGAAACGATACGATACCAAAATTGGAGGCGATACGATACCAACTTGGCCAACGATATGATATCGGGATCGACACGATATGATACCACCGGGATGACTGCGATCGCGATACCAGCACTTGACGATACGATACCAGACTGGTATCGCGATACCTCAAGTGGGTATGCACGATATGATACCTCGACAAGTGTCGCAATACATGGGAATTCTCGTATCGCGATACCAAAACTCAACCGGACATGATACTTGGAGATTTTGACACCCAAATTCAAAAATTTATGCAATTATGTGTACCTTAGGTTCTCCTTCTCAGTCCTATGTGCTTGTAGATGCAAAATCTATCTCCAAACTGGCGATTACACCCGTGCAATACCAGACGGAGTCCTTGTCACTCTACGATACTGTCACTCAGTTTTTGGGGTATTTTGAGCGTATTCCAAGGATATTCTCTAGCATTTCAACTCTGAACATCCTTTGTGCTTCTTGCTCACAGCCACAAGTGGAAAAACGAGGTGAATGTACACTCGAAAATGAAAAAAATCAGAGAAGATGAAAATGGGGAGGAAATGGTGGTGATGGTGAAGATGGGGATGAAGAAAAACTCAGAACCTAAACTAAAAATGGTGATTCTTTTACCTTCCAATGTCGCTTCTCTATGTCTTACCGTCACACGCTCATCCTCCAAGCTCTCTCCCCAACAACGGCGCCAAATTTGGTGTCACTCTAGCACAATGGCAAGTACCAACGTGAGGAGATACACCTCATAAATGTCAATCCGTGGAAACGTGAGGACTAGTATGATGACTATGAGCAAGTGATGGCACAAGTGCGTGAGTGAAAGCATACAAGCATGCACACACATACACACACACATGTACAAGGTAAGAGCAAAGAGTGGAACAATGGAAGATCTTCGATTACAAAAGAGTTCTCTTACAAAGCTCAAATCTACAACAAGCTAACCTAAAAAATGAGCTCTCCAGCCCTTTTTATAGGTTTTGGAGTGGTTTTGGCCTTGTTCAGACATAGTGTTCGGCCTAGTTAAAAATTAGGTTCCAGGGCTTATTTGGTGGCTCAAACGGAGTCTAAAAATTATGAAAATTGGCAGAGATTATTCATTATACATTCCTCAAAGACTTTCTTATGAAGAATTTGAGCCATATGTATGGATGCAGAATTTAGCCACCATGGACATATCAGTTAAATGAGGCCACCATGATGGAATATTTTGATGAGGGTGGCTATGAAATTAATAGATTATTCATGATAGCTATTCTCAATAAAGTTAAAGAAGATGATCAAATTCAAGAAGTGGAAGATAATTCAAACGTTGGTGAACTAGTGTCCATCATGATGAAACCTAAATGCTATAGAGGATGAGTTCCTAGAAGAGATAAAAGCAAGCCATTGTATAAGAAACCTAGTGACAATGTGTTACCCTTATACAAACTAGTTGAACTTCTTGAAGAGGTTAGCATTACTTCTAGAGATAAAAAATCAGATGACTTTGAACCTCTCATTGTTTCAAGAAGTATGAGGTTGAAAGTTGGAAGATTGTAGCACTCAATCCCAAGCGAGAGAGAAGCAATAAAAGGAGAAACCATTTATAACCAAGAGTTGAATAGGATGATAATAATTGTTGAGAAAAAGAAATAAAAGTGTACCTATTGGTAATCAAAGACGCTCGATTGAAATATCTATTTAAACAATATAGAAATGATTTTTCTTATTTGTATAAGGATTTAAAGCATGTTGACCCTCAAAATTTGCACACAAAATTCCCATGGCATATGATGCAAAACCCTCTAAGCACATGTCATACACATATACCAATGTATATTCAAACAAAGTTAAAGAGGAAATTGATAAGATCTTAGAACAAGATTTATATTTGAGATTGAGCGTATTGAATGGGTGTCTACCATTCTAGTTGTGCCCAAGAAAAATGGGGAAATTAAGAGTTTGCATGAATTTGAAAAAGTTAAATGTTGCTACCATATGGGACATTTATCAACTACCCATCACGGATCATTTGTTCGAAAGAGTAGCCAACAAAGACTTTTACAATTTTTTAGATAGATTTTTTAGTCACAAACAAGTAGTGATTGCATCATAAAACAAACATATGACTTCCTTTTCTACTGAGTGTGGGATATCTGCACCCAACATAATGCCTTTTGGATTGAGAAACAACCTTGCCACTTTTCGAAGTTTGATGTGCGATGTTTTCAAAGAGTTCCTTCAAAAATCTTTGGAAGTATACATGGATGACTTAGATGCATTTTTTTGATAAACATGTGTTTGTGAACACTACATAATTTTAAGATGTATTAATAATTATACCACCAAAAGTAAAAAAGAAGATGAGATGCGCTAGAAACTCCACCTAATAACCATGCCAAATGATAAAGTTGATACAGAGAGGATGAGAGGGAGGGAAAATGGGTTAAAATGGTGAACTCCAAATGAACAAATGGGTCGGAGGGTGGGCAAATGGGCAATGTAAAACCCAAAGAGAACACAAAATGATGGAAAAAAGACCTCTACCAATGATTGGAGAGTCACACTACCAAGATCTATGAGCACCACCACCAAAATGATCACCAAATGCACCACTAAGACCTCCACCTAGCACTCTCATACCATGTAGAAAGTACACACACAAAAGCAAAATGAAAAGAAGAGTGCACTCTCAAAATGAAAGAGTGTGAGACTCAAAAGTGAGTAGATCATGAAATGAGAAAACTCACACGCATTAGAGTGAGCTTGCCAAAAGCATGGAGTAGGCTCTTCAAGCTTCTAACCAAGTACAAATGGGGGGAGAGGTCCGCCTTGTATAGAGTTGAAGGGGGCTCTCCAAAGTACATCAATTGTGGGATAATTTCCCTTAGGAGAATGAATACACATGTAGAAGAAAATGGTAAGATATCCAAATACAAAAGAGATACAATATAAAATGGAAATGAACTAGAAATGGAGTGTCTCCTAGATACAAAAGGGAGATGGACTCTCATATTCTCGACAAATATTGGTGCAAAGATAAGTTTATGTTGTATCTCTTCAAACGCATTACACACTCTTCAAACTTTGGTGATCAAAGCATAGAGAGGTCATCCTACCACTACATACGTGTGAATAAATCTATGATAATATCCATAGTGCCCCATGAATGACTTAAATTCCTTGACATTTTTGGGTTTAGGCAAATTAACCATTGCTTTGATCATGTCTTCATTTGTAAGGAATCCATTTTTGGAGACAATATATCCCAAAAATTTTCTTTGTCAAAACCATGAGGTCATTGATGACGTATTTTTTCATCTCTGCAAGCATCACATTTTCTCTTTCATGCTTCATATGATCTATCCAGGGCATCTATGAAGGAGCCTACTACAAGCAACCTCAACAAATCATGTTGCAGCCCATGCATCCTCGGATCCCCTAAAAGAAGAACAATTAGCTCATGCTCTGTAGAAGAGGTGGCACTCCCTTAAATCAACACGACTATCACTATCACTACGGCTCTTCTCACGTGTAACAACATCTCTAGTGATCTCACGTGCACAGAGAGAGAGAAAGAGGGCCTCAGGTGCTTCTCATCACCAAGCAATAGACACTCTCACTCTCACAAGCATAGAATGGGACTCGGGGTGGATGGGGAGGGTCAAAACTGCATATAGCAGAATGTATCGCTTATTGAGCACTCCAAAATAGATTGCCGCCACATGGTCTTAAGCCATTTATCTATAGCCATGCGAGGGGAAGCGCACCTAAGTGTTGATTACAGAGGAAAATGTAGCTGGTCTACTTTTCCCTTATCTACAACATCTCTGCACAACGTCCTTCAACCACTGCTCCTTCCTAGCCATACGAAAGTGTCTAATAAAGAAAGAGATAGAGAGAGCTAGAATGTTTCTCTGTGTGTGCCTTAAACTTACAAAAAGTTGCTGCCAACTGATTTCTTGCACCATCGCTAAGATAGTGACAAGGAGTTTTGCGTAGACATTGCAAAGTAGGATTTTAGCAGAACAGAAAGGGAGATCAAGCCTCGGTAGTGCCATCTGCCATCTCTGGGCTAGAGACACACACATACAGAGAGAGAGAGAGAGGTCTCTGCAAAATTGGTGCAATTTTCTTTATCATCAAAGAGGCACACTGCCCTCTTCTTTGCCCCATATCACATCAGCAATTATGTCATGCATATTTTGTGATATAATGTCATATACTAACTTAGTATGGTTCTTAAATAGAGCATGAAAATCCAAGCATTCCGTTCTCCAACTTGTGGATAGCCTTGGATGGACCATTAGAATTCTACTCACAAAGTTCTATATTGCACCTAGATCTCTGCCAAGTCATTCTATTCTCTTTCTCAATTTTATCTCTACATTATGTCTTTAGGTTTCATTCATTGCATCTAGTATTAATGTAAACATATCTCATGCCCACATCTATACTTTTTTACTGAACAAAAATCTCTCTCCATAAGATATTCAACATATTTTAGTGCACCTATACTTTTTTACTAAACATTCAACATACTTTTGGCACTAAGCATTATAATCCATCACTTAAGGGTTCTTGTGTAGCACCCAAGGGACTTTTATCATCCATTTAAACCACACTATTTAGCTCTACTTGACCCAAATTTTGTAACAATCAAGTGCTCATTATTGTCTTTTCTATTATTGGAACTACCTTTGTATTTTTGAAGGGAATCCACCCTTAATTTTGACACCCAACTTGGCACTCTAGAGTTGCTTTCTTTTTCAAGGATTTTAACCCTCAAGTTGGGCACACCATTTGGCTCACTTTGGCACTAAATGACCATCATTGTATGTCAAGAACATAAGAAGAAGATATTATGTGTGTGTGTGTGTGTGTGTGTGCCTTAGAAGGCTACTCTAAGCCCCCAAATGTGTTTCTCTCAGGCTGCAAATTTAGGCCACTATAATCCCCTCTCCATCCAAAGTGTCATCATCACGTATACGGCTACTCTAAACCCCCCTCCCAAGGGTTTCCGATTCTTCAAGGGGAACTCTAACCCCTCCCTCTGTCAGGGGAGCACTAGATTGTGCTCTCTTACTACACTAGACAAGATTTTGGAAATATATTTTTGATTACAAGATCACCCACATAGGGAAAATAGAACAAGAGTATGTTATTGATACAAGATGTCCCATAACCCGGGACTGATAGGTATGCATAATTGAACTAGAGATGATATAGGAGATCCCACAACTTGGGACCTTAGGTATGAAACAAGATATCTAGATTACGAGAACTCCCTTCAGAGAGATGAACTAGATACAAGAAATAACTTGACAAGATCTTGTACTAGGAGATTACAATAGGACATAATAGGATGTCCAAGATACTAGACTAGACAAGACTAGAACAAGGCACAAGATTAGAACTCGAACAAGAACTTTGAAAGTACTTACTTGGAGATAGTGACTCCTTGAGCTCCCAAGATTGGCATTGGCAAGACTGGGTATGTATCTCACCAAGACCTCCTTATGTAGGAGTTCGAGAGCCATTGCCAAGGACAATTATATAGTCGGTTACAAATTCATGATATCATGATGATATCAGCAATCTAGAACAGGACCTCCAGATGTCAGAATCTAGCAAGTAGACAGTTGATATTAGGGTTTTGGTATGTTTAAGACGCAATGGAAGCATTGGTTTCTCCAAATTCTAAACCAATCATGAGATATAGAAGTCATATGGAATTTGGGGTTTCAGATGGTTTCCTTTGTCCATGACATCATCTCCCCCTCAAGCGATGAGTTCCACGAGGAGCAGTTGTGTGACAGTAAGATCTTCTAGGACTTGAATCTTTATAGCTCTTGATCTTTGTAGAGTTCATGATATGTGGTGCTTGAACATGATGATGATGGATATCCATGACAAAACTAGAAAGGGTTTGTAGTATATCTAGGTATAGAATCAAGGTTATGATTCTCATGATGGACTATATTCCTCTTTTGACTCCGATGATGATCTTTCTGATAGGGATGGTGATCATGGAAGTCCTAACTCCAACTTGTTTCTTCTTCTTAGGACACTTGAATACCATGTGATCATGATCTCCACAATGAAAGCATAATCCATTATCCTTCCGATGTTTTATTTCCTTTGGTGTAATCATCTGACCTTGATGTTATCCCATTGCATGAGTTCTGGTTAAGTCTCTTCGAACATATTTTTTTGTGGAATAGAGGTAAAATTATATTCTTGATCCCTAATAGAAGTTTTATTCTCTTGCTTCCTCTCGAATAACCTATTATCACACTCAATTTCTTGTTTCATGAATTCATTCAAAGATTTTACCTTGGGCATGGTTAGCATGAGGTCTTTTACATCATCACATAATCCCCATCAAAATTGCTTGATAAAAGAATCCTCGTGCCATGTGAGATCACAAATGATTACGGAAACCTATTTCCTTGATGTAGCTTCCTTAGCTTTGTCTCAGAAACACATGAACAATTGGTATCTCCAAAAGAAGATGTGAAGTCTCAAACAAAGACCTTAAAATCATACAAAAAATATCCATGTTCTTCTCTAGGATAGGTGCAAACCACAAAAGAGCAGGACCACATAATAGAGTTCCTATGAGTCCCACTTAAGAAGCATCACCTAGGTACCTGTCAGGTTGCATTCTTATGAAGAGCTTCACTTGTTGCAAAAATCCTCGAAAAATAGATCTTCTCCCATCAAATTTCTTAGGCATGCTCACTTTTGGACTTTTCTTCATATTGGTTGCCATGGATGTACATGAAGCATATTGATTTACAATGATCTGCAACTCTTGAATTTGCCTTTGAAGTTTTGTGATTACATCTTGAATATCCAGTTGTTGAATCCTTTCTTGGTTTTCTCATGTCTCTTGGACTTATTGTTGAATGACTTTAAGTGGAAAAAAAAAATCTTCTCAAATAATCTCCATAGCGCTTGGCCTTGATGAAGTTACTCTTGCCAAAATGTTAGAAGAGCACTAGATTGTGCTCTCTGACTACACTAAACAAGATTTTGGAAATATACTTCTAATTACAAGATAACCCACATAGGAAAAATAGTACACGAGTATGTAACGGATACAAGACATCCCACAACTCGAGACTAATAGGTATGCATAACTGAACTAGAGATGATATAGGAGATCCCACAACCCCAGAACTTAGGTGTGAAACAAGATATCTGGATTACAAGAACTCCCTTCAGGGAGATGAACTAGATATAATAAATAACTCGACAAGATCTCGTACTATGAGATTACAATAGGACACAATAGGATGTCCAAGATACCAAACTAGACAAAAAAGAATAAGAGACAAGATTAGAACTCGAATAGGAACTTGGAAAGTACTTACTTGAAGATGGCGACTCATTGAGCTCCCAAGATTGGCATTGGCAAGACTAAGTATGTATGTGACCAAGGTCTCCTTATATAGGAGTTCGAGGGTGGTTCCCAATGGTGGTTATAAAGTCGGTTACGAATTGATGATATCATGATGATGTCATTAATCTAAAACAGGACCTCTAGATGTCAGAATCTAGCAAGTAGATAGTCGATCTTAGGGTTTTGCACATTTCGGATGCAATGGAAGCATTGGTTTCTCCAAATTCTAAACCAATCATGAGATACAAAAGTCACATGGAATCTGGACTTTAGGATGGTTTCATTTGTCCATGACACCATCTACCCCAAGATTGACAATGTCAAAGAAAGAAGCAAGTTTCTCATCCATGGCATGTTATTTACCTTCATTTATGCCCATGTTTATGCCTAAAGAAGAATGCTTAGATGGCTAGAACTATAATCTATGGAAAGATATCATGCATGCATACTTGTATGAATCTTCTCCATGAAGTTTTGGATGGGTCAAATCTTGAATCAAATAAGGTCAAAGATTTAGAGTCTTGGAATATTTGGAATGTTAAGGCAAAAGAGCATGAGGTCAAATTCTTCTAGCATGCGGTGATTTGACAAAGGGTCATATCACTATCTCTAATACTTCCAAGGAAGCTTTGGATACACTAGCACGTCTATATGAAGATGAAACTCCTTCAAAGATTTATGCTTTAGAGGATGAGTTGCACAATCTCACTATTCATCCTCAAGACACCATCACAAAGGTGATAGAACAATTTGGAGATTATGAAAGAAAGTTAGCACTTTATGGACGAAAGATCTCAAGTGAAGACATGGTCATTAGATTGCTTAACAAACTCCTTAGATATTATGAAACTTTTGTGACCATGCTTATTAACAAACATCAAGAACTGATCACTTGGGAAGCAATAAGAAGACTTTTTCTTCTCATGAATCTAGGCAAAAGACTCAAGCTACACAAGAAACAACTATGAAGTCCAAAGCTTCTTCCGACAAGACTAAAATTAAAAAAGCCACTCAAGAGTCTAAGGACAAGGGTAAGAAGAAGTTTCTTGCAACCTTTGTGGCAAACCTAGACACATAGAAAAGTACTTCTTCAAGAAGAAAAACAAGGATAAGTCCAAAAGTACTCTAAAAATAAAGCACAACTGAACACAAGGCACTTGTCACATCCAATCCTAACAAAGAAGATATTTTGGATATTGGAGCTTCATCACGCATGCGCAATGATAGAGAATACTTTCATGAGTTTCAAGAATACAAAGACCAAGTTTATCTTGGAGATAGCAAGTGCATCGAGATCCAAGGAAAAGAAAAGTTCAAGTCACAAACTTAGAAGGTGAGAACAAGTCACTCAAAGATGTTCTTTATATACCAAGCCTTTGTAAGAACCTTCTCTCACTAAAGACCATTATTAAGTGCAACATAACAATGCAACTTGGTAATGACAAAGTTCTAGTCATCGATCGAGAATCCAAAGGAATCATATCTCAAGGATTCAAAGAAAATGATCTCTACGAGCTTTCAAGTTTCATGGCTAAGGATTCAAGCTTTATCTTGTGGCATTTTAGATTCAGGTACAACTCTTACCGATCTCTTCAAGTCATCTTATCATAGGTTTAGTCAGGATCGCACAAGTGGAATTGGACTTCCAAGCATGTGCTAAGCAGACATTTATTCCTTTGCCTATGGAAGCATCCATTTCCACATCTGAACCCTTAGCATAAGTCCATGTTGATCTTGATAGGCCTATGCATACAACATTCCTAAGTGGGTCACTTTACTTCTTTATGATAGTAGATGACTTCACTAGGTACACCTGGGTCTATTCACTAAAACATAAAAAGGATGCACTTTCCAAGTTTAAGGAGTGGACACAAATAGTTCAAGAAGACTTTCCAACATCTTTTAAGATCATTAGATCCAATGGAGAGAGTGGCTTTGTCAACCATAAATTTTCCAAGTATTTGAAGCAACAACTTATTAAGTATCAAGCACATAATGCTACTCAACAAGGTATTTCTTTATAGAGGATTCAAAGTGTGATCAAGATGCCCAAGATTATGCTTCATC
Organism: Ceratopteris richardii; assembly: GCA_020310875.1. Taxonomy (NCBI): domain Eukaryota; kingdom Viridiplantae; phylum Streptophyta; class Polypodiopsida; order Polypodiales; family Pteridaceae; genus Ceratopteris; species Ceratopteris richardii. Next base: position 134,318,002 of record CM035427.1, on the reverse strand, counting down.
AGAAGAAACTTCCACAAAAGATTTGGGATAAAGTTGTACATACAATAATACATATTCTTAACAGAGAGTTCTCACATGTTTTGAAGAACCAAACACCATTGGAGGTTTACTTCTATAAAACACTAAGTGTGAGCTATTTCAGAGTCTTTGGTAGTGGTGCCTATGTGCAAGGTCCTAACTATGATAAGCATAAGCAATACATTTTCATCAGTTATAGTGACCGTCATCATAAGGCATATAAACTCTATGATCCTAAGAGTCACTCAATTAGAGTTACATGAATACTCTAAGTGTTCATCCCTCTTGGATCCTTCTCAAGATTTGGATCCTCCCATTTCCTCTTCAAAAGGGGACCATTCCACTATCAGACAGTCATACTACCTGGAGGATGCTCTCTTTGTACAAAGCTTTTCAAATCATGATACAGTTTTGGAGCATGAGGACTCAGATATACAATCTTAGTTCACACCTTAGATGGCTATACCTCCCATCGTACCATCAAAGGTTCTCATTTCCCCTCAGCTTCAGTTGGACTTTACTCCACGATCAGTGAATTGTCATTTTCCATTCATCTCTTCAAGAGTCCACTTACCTTGTCTACAATGGCATTCTCAGCATAGAGTGTTTTATTCATGGAGTCCGACATCTTTCCATTCTCCATAGGATACTCTTGGAATTTCATGCATATATCACTCAGTTGGACCTTTTTCTGAGAAGTTTTCTTTATTCAAAGGAATCTTTCATGGTCCTATCGACACATATCAAGCCTTACATGGAGGACCACAACATATAGATGTACTACCATGTGATTATGATATCATGCTTCATGTTTTACATTTTATTCTTGCAGGACCTACTTCTTGGTGATACACATCTCATGGTGGATATTGTCAAAGCTTTAGAGGTCCCCACATACCACATGGATTCATCATATCTATCTTGCATGGAACATGGAGTACCTAGTGATCACACATGATCGATCCCACTTACATGCTACGGATTTCCACATGGATACTTTCTATTTGATGCTCACGTTGTTGCTATTACACTCATGGTGGACATTTCTCTTAGACCCTAGTAGCCTCAATACTCTACAAAATTGAGTTGCAGAGGGGGTGTTGAGAATATGAGAGTGCATTTCCCTTTTGTATCTAGGAGACACTCCATTTCTAGCTCATTTCCATTTTATATTATATCCCTTTTGTATTTGGGTACGTTTGTTGATATATTTAGGTAGTGATGTGTGTGAACACACTAGGACCACCGGGGCACTTTTTTCCCTCTTTAGGAGGTTTTTTTTTCCTTGGCTTGTATATATGCCTATTGCCCTAATGGGTTACTTATTTTTTTACATTCTAGTGGTAACACATTCAGTATTGTGTGTTGTCCTCTAAGCTTCTTCTTCTTCTTTGTGTTGTTCAGGTGCTTCTACATGCCTCAAACTCCAACAATTGGTATTAGAGCAGGTCTCCGCTTCATTTAGGGCATCATTGACACTCCTCTGATCATAATCTCAAAATCGCATGAAATTGGTGAGCATACTCAGGGTGATTAGGAGATCAAAACAGCTTTGTTATGTGGTGCCAAAATCACAATTTGAGCTCATTTTGGCCTTTGAATGCACTTTCATAGTGCTTGTGCAGGCTATTTCATCTTTTTATGCCAAAGATATATACAGGTTTCAGTTTGCGAGTATAAGTGTCTCAAAGTCTACGGTAAGTTTAGTAGAACTCGATAGGGTACTTCTATTCAACTTTTTGAGATGCAATCAATTTTTTGCATCAGGGTATTTTAGTCAGTGGCCATGCTTTATTTGTGCCAGGGATCAAGAAGAATTTGTTATCAGTTTCAGCTTTTGCCAAGATTGGCTTGGTTGTGAAATTTGTTGATGACACATGTACAGTTCATGATTTGTCAAATGGTGATGTCATTATTGCTTTTGGCATTTTATGTTGTGGGCTCTATAAGCTCAAACTATGAAAGATTTGTGAATGATCTAGCATGTGCAGTACATGATTCTCATGCTATATCAGATGCAAAGCTTTGGCATGCATGCTTTGATCATCAGAATTTCGCTAGTTTGTTATGCCTGCAGAAATCTAAAATGGTGTCCTCTCTGCCCAAACTTGAAGCACCCAGTAAACATGTATGTGAAGGCTGTATTTTGGGCAAAATGCATCATTCCTCCTTCCCAAAAGATGGTTCAGTTCAACCTACTCAAAAATTCTAGCTAGTTCATAGTGATGTCTGTGGTCCTATGCAGACACCTTCTTTTGGGAACTACCTTTACTTCATGACTTTCATCGATGATTTTTCCAAGCATGCATGGTTTTATCCATTGAAGGCAATTTCCGAAGTGTTTATGTGCTTCAAATAGTTTCCACCATGTAAAATGAGCACCCTCTGTTCTAATCGAGGGGGAAATATATGTCTTGTGAATTTAATACATTTCTGGTTGAACGTGGGATAAAACATCAGTGTACAGTGTCGTATACACCTCAATAGAATGGAGTTCCTGAGCGGAAGAACAAGTCACTCATGGAGATGGCGAGGTGTATGGTCAAGAGTCAGGCTTTACCACATAGTTTCTGCCTTGAGGTTGTCATGTGTGCAACATATGTACTTAACAGGTGCCCCACTAAAGCATTGCAATCTATCACTCCATATGAGGCTTGACATGGTCGCAAGCCATATGTTGCTCACCTACACATTGTTGGTTGTCTACCATATGCATTAGTGCTTGAACAACAATGCCTGAAATTGGATGATAAAGTAGTGAAATGTATTTTTGTTGGGTACAGTTCTAAAAGCCAAATCTATCATCCGTATCATCGACAAAATAAATGCATTTTGATTAGCCATGATGTTGTTTTTGTGGAAGATGCTATTCAAGCACTACTTTCATGTACTAGGGAGACATTTGTTAGCTCCAAAGACACATATGATACTTTGCTACCTCTTTCTTTAGGTGGACAGTCTAGTGTTGGTCCTAATGAGGCAACTTCTCAGCCTTTACAGGTTTCATGTGATGATGCAGATCATTCCATTTCTTATGCACATTTGCATGATGCACTTGTTGATGAGAGAGCTGATATTGAGAAGACAAAAACTATGCCAAAATGGCTAGTGCAGACTTTGGGTGACAGCAAATTAGATACCCCTCTATTGTATCATACTCGTTTAGGCTCTCATACTGCTTCTTTTGCATCAGATTTCTATGCTATGGATGCCTCTAGTCTCTCTGATGAGAATGAGCTTGTTCCTGTTACCGTTAGTGTCCATGTGAAAGGCCAAATGGCCACCGGACACTTCTTTGTATATGTTCTTTAATAAAACATATAGTGGCCTAGTCAGTCATAAACTAAGTTCGAACATAGTTTTAACACCTAAGAAGTCAATGTTCGTGCTCCCTGTGTACTGTGTTTTTTTGCGTATTCTGTAGCCCCTGTGTGGAGTACCGTGTGCAGCCCTAGGAGCTCGGTTTTCTACTCTGATGATATTGTCACAGAGCTCTCGAGAAGGAGAGCGCACTGTGGTACATTTCCATTGAAATACTTCACTGGTATCAAAGCATTTCAACGTAAAAGATTTGTTCATTTTGTGCGAGCAGAGCGAGCACCCACCCACCCACCCAAGGGTTTCTCCAAGGCTTACGACTAAGGTGGTGACCAAGGCATAGACCTTGGCATACCTTGTCATCCGAGTTACTGAAGTCACCGTTAGTGTTGTTGGCTCTGTGCGAGGGAGGACCTCAATGACCAAGGAAGATAGAGGTTCCCAGTACTTCCCGAGAGGTCACCCATCTTAGTACTGTTCCCCCTGGAGCTCGCTTAAGCGTGGCAATCTCTTACCACTAAGCTACACCATTGTGGTGTTTGAAGAAGCGAAAAGACTAAGGTTAACATTACCTTGAACATGTTTTGGTCCCTCAAAGCTTCATTCTTTGCTTTCAAATCCTATTTTTGAAGCATTTTTGGGTTGTCTTTGGAGTACTTTCGCACATTGTTCTCTTCACACAGGTCCAAGAACATCAAGAAGAGTGTTCTTTGTAATTCTCTGACAATAAATATCAACCTTTGGGGCTATGTTTTTGGCCACGCTTGTAAAACGGTTTCTCGAAAGGTTTTCAGTTTTGGTGGGAGCAGCTGCTACAAGTTTATGCGGGTTTTTGAGCTTAAAACATCAGAGTTGACAGACACTTGCATGTGTTGTTGGCTAGTTTTTGGGTTGTGCATTCAACCTTTAAGTGTCATTTTATTGCATATATTGAGCACATACACACCATGTATGCTTCTGTGGATACTGCTTATGTGCGTCCATGTGGTCATTGATATAGTGGTTATGGTTTATGCATAAAGCCTTTTATGTTTGCTAAAGAGGGTCATGGTGAGGTTTTCTTAATTGAGAGACATCCAGATGTCAGGGTCTCTTTGGAGATGCAAGTGGAAGACTTACCCAACCTTGACATAGGATATGTATGATAGTTGTTCATAGGTGCTCGATAAGCTTAGTTGGCTTCTATTGGGTAACTGATTATATGAAATGGAGTTAGTCACTCACTATGTAGGTAAACATGTCAGTACTTGTAGGTTTATGATATTTTGACACTGGCCATATGCTCATGTTGCAGTGGATACTCTGGCAAAAGATTTCCATATTTTTTGGTTTTGTCAACTACATAGTGGTCAACTACACTTATTCGTTGGTGTTTCGACTCTTCTAGCTCCATTATCATTCTATTCAGTACTCTACCATCATGGCGTCCGAGGTCTCAGGCACATCTAGTGGATCAGGGTCTAGTGCGAGTGTTCCGAGGAGGAGCTATAACTTGCAAGGCAAAGACCATTTTGAGATTCAAAAATTTATTGGCACAAACTTTGCTCTATGGAAGAATCAGATTAAAGATGTGTTGATTCAAAGGAGGCAATGGAAGATAGTAAATGGAATTTCAAAGAAGCCTACTAACATGTATAATTAGATGAAATGGTTAGGTCTATCATTCACTTGCACCTGGCATATAATGTTTACTTTATAGTATTAGACTTTAAAAGTGCAGAGGAGCTTTGGAAGAAGTTATCCAATACATATGAAAAAGAAATGACATCAAATAAAGCGTATTTGATGAGAAAATTATATGACCTTCGCATGAAGGACATAAATAGTGTTGCTGCTTATCTAAATGAATTTGATGCTATATTCTCTTAGTTATAGGCTCAAAAAATGGATATGGATAATGAAATGAAAGCAATATTGTTGTTATGCACCTTGCCATCATCATGGGATACATTTTGCACAGCTATTAGCAATACTGCACGTGGTGGTAAACTCGTCGATGATGACATATGTGGAGCACTCTTGAGTGAGGAGATTCGTAGAAAATCCATGGTTGGCACTCATAGTGGAGATGCGTATAATGTTCGTGATTCTTACTAAGGAAAGAATCAACAACATGGCAAGAATGAGAAAAAGGAAAAAGAATGGTCAACACAATAAGAGTAGAAGTAAATCAAGGAAGAGGGATATCGAATGTCATTATTGTCATAAGAAAGGACACATGAAGAAAGACTGTTATGTATTAAAGAATACTAAAGGTAAAGGACAAAATGTTGATGGGCATGTTAAACAATTACCTCCACCATCTACCTCGAATGTGAAGATTGAAGAAATTAATGCTATTTTTGATGATGTTGATGTGTTGAGACTTGATAGTACTATGCCAACTGAGGCTCTTATGGCTGATTCTCTTTCCCACATGTGGCTACTAGATTCTAGTGCTGCTTTCCATGTGACACCACATAGAAAATGGTTCTCTAATTATGCACAAAAGTCTCTTCGTACCATTAGACTTGCTGACTCTTACCATTGTGATGTTGTGTGGATTGGAGATGTGGTTTTTTAGTTAATTGATGGTTCAAAATTTATTATGCATAATGTATGCCATGTACCTCATTTATCATGCAGTTTGATATCAGTTGCTTAACTTGATGACCTAGGTTACAAGGTGGTCTTCTATGCTCAATCCTTTCATATATCAAAGGGTAATATGGTTATTGCGAATGGAACCAAAGTTGGCTCACTTTATGTTTTATTTGTATCACAGGAAGAACACTTGTTGGCTGGTATTGAACAACCTATGGCTTGTATTTGGCATGGTCATTTGGGACATATATCTCGTAGTGGAATGGAAAATTTTTCTTGTTCTGGCTACTTACCTGTGTTATCTTTGACTGATTTTTCATTTTGTGAGCATTGTCAATATGGAAAGCAAACCAAAAATGTGCATAGAACGCACATTGACTCTTCAATTCAACCTTTAGATCTCGTTCATACAGATGTGTGTGGCCCTATGCCCATTAGGTCCTTAGCTAGTTCTCTTTACTTTGTCACTTTCATAGATGATGCTACTAGAAAATTTTAGGTATATCCTATCGAATCAAAGGATGAGCTATTCCCTACTTTCAGAAAATGGCTTGCCTCAGTTGAGACTGAAAAAGGAACTTAGCGTAAGGCTTTACGTTCAAATAATGGGGGAAAGTATACCTCACATGATTTCAGCCTTTTCTGTCAGTCTAGAGGGATTCGTAGAGAGTTTACAACTCCTTATACCCCAGTACAGAATGGTGTAGCTGAAAGGATGAATAGAACTATTCAAGATAGAGTAGTTTCTATCTTGCATCATGCAAACCTCTCACAAGGATTTTGGGCAGAAGTAGTATTGACTGCAGTTCATGTGATTAACCTTTCACCTAGTACTGCTAATGGTCTAAAAGTGGCACAAGAGTTATGGACAGGCAAGCCACTATATTATGATCATCTTCGAGTTTTCGGGAGTGAATCATATGTTCATATACCCAAGAATCTTAGATAAAAGTTGGACCATAAGTCAAAGAAATGCATTTTTTGGGATATGGTCGAGAAGGACAATTTGGATATCGCTTATGGGATCCTGAAACAGGGTCAGTGATCAGAATTAGTGATGTCATTTTCAATGAGTCTAAGATGCATAAGCAACCCATTGAGGAGATTGAAGTGAGAAGAGTGGTGTTTGAGGATACTAGTCCTCTAGTTAGCATGTATAAAAATGATGCACATAGGGACATTCAAGAGAATGTCGGATCAGATCATTTTGCACATGTTCGTGTTCAGCAACCATTGAGACGGTCTGCATGTATCTCACATCCACCTGATAGATATGTTCCAGGTTTAGATTTTGTTATGATAACAAATGTGGGCAAGCCTTCTTGCTACAAAGAAGCTATGCAGACAGAGGATCATGTCAAGTGGGAGCATGCCATGAAGACTGAGTTGGATTCTATTCCTAGAAATTGTACTTGGGATTTAGTACCTTTGCCAAAGGGTAGGAAATCTTTACCATGTAAATGGGTATATAAGTTTAAATTCACATCAGATAGTGCTTCTCCAAAGTATAAAGCACGACTTGTTGCAAAGGGTTTTAAGCAACAACATGCTATTGATTTCCAGGAAATCTTCTCTCGAGTGGTCAAGGTGACTACCCTATGCATGCTTGGATTCGTTGCAATGGAGGACTTAGAGCTAGTCCAAATGGATGTGAAAATTGCTTTCTTGTATGGAGATCTTACAAATGAGATCTATATGGAACAACCAGAGGGTTATGTAGTTCATGTTGAAGATAAATGTACAAGCTCATTTTCATATGAGCTATGCTTGGATAAATTTACCAAATATAAAGATAAAGGAAAAGAAGAGAAAAAAGAAAAAAATAAAAGAAAAAAAAGTCTAGTGAAAATTCATGATGAGTAAGAGATACAATATCTTGTAGTGGGGAAAGTGAAAAAGTCTAGTGGCATGTAGTGGGGAAAGTGGTGAGTTAAGAAGGAGGTACAAACTTCTTCACATGCTCATTGGTTATAAAAGTGAAGAGGGAGCACGTTCTAAACAAGGAGAGAAAGAAGCAAGAGCTCCCAGTAGTCGGATCTAGTCATTTTGTCATTTTGTCTTCCCTTAGACCCCTTCCAGCCGCACGTCAGTTTGTACACAACTCTGTTGTGGAGCTCATATCTCAGTGTATATGTAACCATTTCTTGCATTCAACATTCATTAGAAAGCTTATCTTGTGAACTTTCTGCATAACAAATATCTCCTTCAAAGCTTATATATTATGTGAGATATCAGTGAAAGAGTGAAGTCCAGGTTTTTAGTATACCTATGTAGACAGGTAGTCTATTTTGGTCGGTTAAGTTTCCCAACCAAAACATATCCAAATTGCTTGATTTTTGTCTTATTGGAAAGCTCTTGGCATGTGCTTTCTCTGTCCCAAATATCTCATCGAGAAGATTTATATTCTATGAGATATCTGTCAGCAAGTGAAGTCCAATTTTATAGTGTACTTATGTGTGCAGGTGGTCTATTTTGGTCAGTTGCATTTCCTGATCAAAACTCATCCAAATTACTTGTTGTTTAGCTTGTTGAAAAGCTATATGTGTCTACGTTCTCAATACCAAATATCTTTTTCAAATCATATATATTGAGAGTTTTATAAGTTCGAGAGTGAAGTTCAGTTCTTCAGCATACTTGTGTGGACAGGTAGTTCATCTTTGTCAGTTGTGTTTACTAATCAAAACTTGTCCAAATTAAGTTATTTATAGCTTGTTAGAAAGCTCTCTCTGTCTAGTTTGATTGACTAAAGGCAAAAGTCCATTTGAGTTTTGTATTGAGAGCAGCAAGCTATCTAAGGTGCAGCTATTTGTCGAAGTGCTATACATACAAGGGTTCACTACACATTTTCATTGCGCATAGGAGAACTCATTCTCCACAGTTCCTGGCAAGGAAAGTCTAGTTTGTAAGCTCAAGAAGGGACTTGTATGGACGTAAACAATCCCCCAAACAATGGTATCAAAAGTTTGATGCATTTATGAAGTCTCAAGGCTATTCTCGAAGCAATGAGGATCATTGTCTCTACACAAAGAGATGATCAGATGGCAGCTTGATATGCTTGATACTTTATGTCGAGGATATGTTGATTGCTAGGAAGTCCTCTTATGAATTATCAATTCTCAAAAAGAAGTTGAGTCAGACATTTGATATGAAGGATTTGGGGGATGCCAAACATATTCTTGGCATGTGCATTACTCGTGATAGGAGTCAAAGATGCATATACTTGTCTCAAAGTGAGTACATATCCAAAGTACTTCACAGGTTCAATATGCAAAGTGGAAAGGCATCTTTACCCACATATGTGAAATTGAGCAAGGATGATTGCCCCAAATCAGATGAGGAAAACAAATTCATGCCCAAAATTCCCTATCAGTCTGTTGTTGGTAGTCTCATGTATGCTATGGTAGCTATGAGACCAGACATTGCATTAGCCGTGGGAGTTGTGAGTAGATATATTTCTAATCCTGGCAAGAAACATTGGGAAGTTGTTAAGATGATTTTGAGATATCTTAGTGGCACTTAGAGCAAGTGTCTATGCTTAGGTAGAAGGAAAGCATCCATTATTGGTTATAGAGATTCTGTCTATGCTAGTTGTGTAGACAATCATAAGTCTACATTAGGGTACATTTTTCATTTTGTTGGAGGTGATATCTCTTGGGGATCTCGTCTTCAATAATGTATAGCTATTTCCACCACATAAGTGGAGTATGTTGCAACAAGTGAGGCATGTAAGGAAGCATTGTGTCTTTCTCATCTTTCTTGTGATATGGGTTTACCTCAGCATGTACCTCGTTTGCTCAATGATAGTCAGAGTGCCATTGCTTTGGCTAAGAATCCGGTCTATCGTGCAAAGACCAAGCACATTGAGGTCAGGTATCACTTCATTAGATATTGCTTAACCACTAAGCGCATTATTCTTGAGAAGGTTCACACTCAAGATAATGTTGCAGATGCTTTGACTAAAGCTCTACCATAGGATAGCTTTCGACACTGTTGTCACTTGATGGGGATTACTTTATTCATGATCTTACACAGTCACTTGTATACTGTGCAACATGCCCATTAGGTGGGAGGTATAGTTTGTATACTTACACTCAGGTATTCTTTATCATTCTTTATTTTTATCCCATAGTTACTTTAGCCATATTGGCCTTTAGTGGGAGATTGTTACCATTAGTTTCCATGCGAAAGGCCAAATGGCCCCTTGACACTTCTTTGTATATGTTCTTTAATAAAACATATAGTGGCTTGGTCAATCACAGACTGCAAGTTCAACCACAATTGTAACACCTAAGAAGTCCGTGTTCGTGCTCCCTGTGTATTGTGTTTTTTTGCATATTTTGCAGCCTCTGTGTGGAGTACCACGTGCGGCCCTAGGAGCTCGGTTTTCTGCTCTGAGGATATCATCCCGAAGCTCTCAAGAAGGAGAGTGCATTGTAATACTTCAGTTTTGTTTGATGAAGCACAAATGTCTGAAAACTTGATGGTTGTTATGCAATCAAAATATGATGCTATTATGAAAAATGGTACCTCATCTTTATGTGACTTTCCTCCTGGAAAGAACGCCATTGGCGCTAAGTGGGTATACAAGCTGATGCAAAAGCTTGATGGAACAGTTGACAGGTATAAGGCTAAGCTTGTTGCAAAGAGTTATGCTTAGGAAAGAGGCATTGATTTTGATGAGACCTTTGCTGTTACTTGCCCAATGACTCCTCTTCGTAGCATCTGTGCTTTTGAAGCTCATCCTAGTTAGAGTGTACATCAATTGGACATTAAAAGTGCATTTATGAATGGTGACTTGCATGAATAAGTGTATGTTTTTCAGCCCAGTTTCTTTGTGCAAAAAGGGCATGAAAACCAGGTGTGCAAGTTAAAGAAGGCATTATATGGTTTAAAGCAAGCACCACGTGCTTGATATGAAAAGATACATGCCTATCTCATTGAACGTGGTTTTGAGAACAGTCCATCTAAAAGCATCTTATATGTTAAGTGTGCTAATGATGTGCTACTGATCATTGTTGTGTATGTTGATGACATGTTGCTCACAGGTCCTCATGAGAAGCGTATTGCTAATTTTGAGGCTGATTTGCATGCCTCATTTGAGATGTCTGATTTGGGGCATTTGCATCATTATTTGGGCATTCAGTTTATGCAAGTAGATGGCGGAATAGCTTTGTGTCAAACGAAATATATTGACACATTATTGCAGCATTTTGATCTTGAAGATTATAAATCTATTGCCACTCCTATGGAGATAGGTTTATGATTGAGTCTTCATGATGTTGGACATGCATTTGATGTTGTTCTCTATCGATAGGCTATTGGATGCTTGATTTACTTATGCATTTTCGACCAGATATTCTGTTTGTTATCTCATAGATGAGCAATTTGATGCATGCTATGAGCTTTTTGGAATGGTTTGATGTATACCAAAGAACAACCACCCCGACCTATGATGAGTGGGTAGGCATTTGCTAAATGGATAATAGATTTTACAGGACCTATCGTCCCCCTAGCAAAAGGTTCACATGTTGAGTATATAACTATAGCAATGTATCATCTAACAAAGAAGAATCAAGTATGAGATACGAGAAGATATGAAGAAATGAAGAAATATTCAATAGGTATAGACTTCCCATTCAGATAGTAAGTGATAAGGGAAATTTTATAATATCACACAACCATTAGAAGAGTTTCTAATAGTGCAAAAAAAAAAGGTAGCTTATCATCCACACACCAATGGTCAAGTAGAGAGTACAATAAGATTATATGTACTATTTTGATCAAACTAGTGAACAAAAAGTGCTCTAATTGGGACAAACAATTGCATCATGTAGTTTAGGCTATTGGGTTGCTTACAAAATGATGTTAGGAGCAATACCATTCAGTTTGATGTATGTTTAGAATGCAAATTTACTTTTAGAATTCTTAATTTCTACATTGAATGGCAAAAAAATATGAATGGATAGGTCATGAGTTATCGAATCACATTGAGCTATTGCAACAAGTTTAGGAAATGAGATGGAAGGCTACATCAAGCATATACGTTGCAAAAAGATGGAAGGAGATTTTTTTTTTCACTATGTATGCCAAAAAAACATGCGAAGAAGCTTTAAAAAAAGATTCCACCAACCATTTATGTTAAATGGATCTTCATCAGAGATGCAGTCAAATTAGCAACTATCAATGGAGAGATTTTTCCCAACCACATTAGTGGATGCCGAGTCAAAAGGTACATAGATTTGTTTTAACTCATGAGATATGGGCAAGACTCCAAGTTGCTAAGAATAGAAAGGCCAAGGAAGAATGCATATGCAAAGAAGCACAAAAGGAAGTTATGTTAAGAATTATCCAATGTAAAAAACACATGCAAATGCTTTCAAAATCAATTCCATCATACCCAATAGCTCACATCTACACCATGAACATTAATGATGTTGGAATGTTTGATGTTAAACTTTGTGTACATGCCATTCTTGCACCTGGTTTCTCAACAAGAATGATGGTATCAATTGACACTGGTGGATTGAAAAGTGTGATTAATCTCAAATTATCTTGGCCCATGCAAGAAAAAAACATTTCAAATGAATGCACATGTTGTTGGAGTAGATGGTAAGGGACTAGATTGTTTAGGAGAAAATATGATCATGTTAACTGTAGAAGGATTAGTCGCTTTATGAATATTTCTTGGTTATTGATGAAGAAGGAATAAAAAATCAGATTATCCTAGGAATAGACTAGTTATGCAAGCAATCACCTATTGTGGGTTATGCACAAAGTTTTATGATTGCTTGAAATGAACATATGCATGGTGTATTGTTATTTTTTATCCTTGTGGTATTGCATATTTCCATGAATGTTTGCCTACTCATGCATTACACTCTTCTATGGATGAGAAAACTTGAATAAATAATGATCAGACTCATAAGCATGAAAGTGAGGACCACTCTCTACCCATAGGAGAGGTGAGGTCAAAATAATATCAATCAACTTTATTAGAAATCAAGGAAAACTCATCTCCACCAATAAAATTAGTGACAACCGCATCTCCTAGATGAGAAGATAAGGAAACACCAAAGAGAACCTAGAAGTTGGAGAATCTTCATGCAAATAAACCTATTCTAGGATACCAATAAGTTTGGATTCGAAAGAGTTTGTTAGAAGCTCATAAGGGAAATAATAGATATGGTTTTCTAAAAAGCTATTATGCACAATTGATTTTTTTCTTATTCTAAAAATGACTAACTCATTATTCAAGCCAAGGAAAATGCCAAAACACTCTAGTCAATAAAATTCAAACCACTTAGGATATTATCATTAGTGAAATCAATTAAATGAGTTAAACAACCTAGAAGACCATGAAAGCCCATGTAATTGATTAGAAAAAAGTACCAACACATAATCAAAGCCAAAAGATTTAGAAGAGGATTCTAATTTTGAAAATTGATGAACACCCAAGGTTGAATAATTTATGGATCCACCTACTTTCTCTATAGAAAAACTATATTCTATCCTTAAAGCAACTTAGGAATTAGATTAAGCCTTTATGTTCACGAACCATGTGTAAAAATGCACCACCTTGTCTTTTGCACCATGTTGAGAGCTTTACATTTCCGAAGTATGCATGTCATAGTGCTTTTCATCACCATGTATAACCACTATTCTCACACCCATGCACAAGATGCACAAATCATCCTTGTAAATTCTTACTAACTTCTCCTTACCCATTTGACCTTTGGACTAACACCTTTTCTCATACTCTAGATAGGATTGAGTATGAGAACATATTGTACTAAATTGAGTACATGTAGGAAACTAAAGGATATCATGGAAATTTCATCATCATGAAGACCAAGAAAAACACAAACTGAAGTCATGGTTAGTTTGGGTCCCATACAATAGTGTCACTCCTTTGAGGTAGTAGTGAAGAGATCGAATACATACGTATATGTCGATCACTTATGATGACTAATTAATGGTGAGCCACTAATAGGAGTTGCTAATGATTTACTTGATGCATACTTGTTTAACTTGGAGAGTACCCAGATGGTTGAGAAGAAAGTGCCCATCCTAGTTTTTGGCCCACATCATGAGATCACTACCAAGTCCCCAAGATGGGCCCAAGAAACTATAAAGTTTCATATCATCGAAAAAAGTCCCTACTATCAAGATTATCAAGATGTACTCCTTTGTTGTATGGATGATGAAGAGAAACCTAAGCTAATATAGAAGGCATTCTAGGCTCCCGAGGTCGACATTACTCTCAGGTGAGAACCATGAAAAATCTATGGAGAGATGGATTCTATTGGCCTACAATGGAAAATCACATATACGAGCATACAAAAATTGCAATAGGTGTAACAATAGGAAACCCATTAAACATGCCACCTCTTACCAAGTCACAATAGTGCCCTATTAGAGTAAGACAAATGTATATCACTTACAACATGGAAAATACCCAAATATCACAAACTCTTAGGAAAAGAGCACTCAAAGAGGAAACAAAAGATTATGAGACCATAGGTGGATAATTATATAAAAGTGGTGAAAGACAATCTCCTACATGTGAACTCGTGAGTTTGAGTACTTGATTATCTTATAAGAAAATCATCAAGAGTGACAACATGACACTTCGCTCTTGCTTGGACAAGAAAAATTATTTTATTCGTTGTTTTTTGGTGGCCATCCACATAGATGTTGTAGAGTTAGTTAAAAGATGTGTGGCTTTTTAACATGCTAAATACCCTTTCAAGTATGATTTTGTGCATCTGAGACCTGTGATAGGAGGTAAAGCATTTACAAAGTGGGGGCATTGAATTCATATCACCTATCAACACCCTAACAAGAGAATCACATGCAAAATACATTATTATAGCCATATACTGGTTGATTAAGTGGGTAAATGCAAAGGCAACACAATGAAATGATGCACAAATTATTATGAAGTCCCTAATTGAACTAATATTCACAAGATTTGGTACATCAATAGAAATTGTAAATGATCAAGGTACCATTTCATCAATGAAGTGGTGATAGCTTTGCTGGAAAATGAATCTGCATTCTATCACTCTCATGCTCACAAACAAGTTACGAGCTCTAATAAGGCTCTTTACACAATACTAGCTATTCTAATGAACAATGGAAGGTCCAAACGGGATAGACAACTCCATCATATTATTTGGGCATATAGAATAGCTTACGAAACCGCTATAGGAACCACAAAATTCAATGTGGCATATAGAAAAATTTTATTATCTCGTTAGACTTCTTGGTTCCTATTCTATCAGTTGCAAAGGACTATGAATGGTCAAGATATAAACTACTAGCATAAGTCAACCAGTTGGAGAAGTTGTAAGAGACACAAATAATAACTATAACAAGAAAACATGCAACCAAGAGACATCAAAAGGCTTACTATTACAATCATGTAAAGGACAAAAGTATCAAAGAAGGTGATCTAATGGTGGTCTACTTGTTGAAACATGTGAAGAAATCGCAAAAGAGAGGTCACGGACCATTGGTCATTAACTACGTAACCAATACAGGACCTATGAGTTTTACAACCCTAAATAAAGATATATTACCAAATTACAAATAGTCATACTCGATAGAAGAACTTATCTTACCATAGGCCTAGCATTGAAGAATCACAAACTCCTTTATGTTCTCATAGACATATGAATTTCCCTCAATATGATTAGGTGGTCCATAGCAAAACAATTTCAAGAAAAAAACGAACATATGGAGGCATACATTATTGACATAGGAGGATCTCATATCAAGTGTGTAGGCAAAGTAGAAATACTAGTAAACCTAGGAAATATGTTTATCGATGCTACTTTCCTAGTATGCAAAACAAGAAACTAATTGCGGTAGTGATCCTTGGGCAAAATTGGTTATACCAATACTCAATCACATTGAATATAGCCTAGATACCTATTTTCTATAGTCTACCATAGAGAAGTTTTCAATTTTTTGGAAGAAAAAGCTCTCAAGACCTCATCAGTTTTCTTCTCTACTTGTCTCAAACCCTTCATCAACTTCTTCTGACCTTTCATATGAGAGTCAACAAAGTAAAGAAGAGGACTATAATGGAGAAAAAGGAAATAAGCCCAAGGCATTTATAGATCATCTACTAATCAAGTCTGCAACCTCATGTCTTGATCAAGGCAATGCACTCCTCATTAGCAAGAGTCTTACTAATATATCCATATGCGTCTTATGCATGGATGCATCTTTGCATGACTTTTGTTTTCCTATACTTTCTTTCTTCTTGCATGTCTCTTTTACAACATTCATAAAAAATTGCACCATGAGTCTTGGGTATTACAACGGTCACACAACTGACCACACACCTATATAGCTTGAATGTGTAAAATCATTTGAGTTTTTTTTTGTTGGAGCACATTGTAAATACATCGAGTTCAAACACTTAACATTCTTTTCTTTCTTCTTATCACATGAATATAATCCATTGAAAACAAGGAAGCTTCAAAAAAGAAAATAGCATCAGGCAGTGAAGCATCCAACTCTCTGAAGAAGATCTAGTAGAGGCTCAACCTCAAGCCAAAGAGGAAGAATTTCAATTGAGATATCTGAAGGTGCAAACAACAGTCCTATTAGTAGACCCAACCTTTGGAATTGTCTCTCTATCATGAGGTCATTGGTTGAAGGCAAATAACCACTCCATGAAAGAAGGAAACCACTTCTTTGTGCCTCAATAGGATATAACTCCAAAAGTTGCGAATTACATTTCATGTCATGGAAATTTGGATGTCGCAAAAGCATGGATGATTTAATAGACAAATGGGAGCAATTGGATGTACACAAACTATATCAAGTTTTCAATTGTAAAGCCAAATTTTTATAGAATAGTTGAAATGATCACTTTATAAAACCAAGAGTCTGGACTGGAGAAGAAACCAAGGTCTATTGTGAAAGATTTCAAAGGAGCACCAAAAGCCCAATTAGAGGTTGCACTAGCCCAAGTTGGCAAGTTGGTCCACTAGGTGCCTTGCCCATGTTGGCCCAATGGGTGCCCCTGCCCATTGTCCTCTTCTTGGATAAGTCGGCAAATTTCAATTTTTTGACCTTCTTTGTTTCTTTCTCGACAAACATTAAGTATGTTTTGTCCATATTCAAGTTTTGTAATTTACACTTTCTTACCACTATTGGTCCAATAGAGGATAGTTGGAAACCATCTCTTGAAAAGCCACTATCATGTGTAGAGGGTGGGCAGAGTCCAACTTGAGCTAGTTCATCTATTTCACAAATTTCCATTATGTAGCACTCCAAGATGCCCATCATCCGATTGAACAAGTTATCATCGAAAAGCGGTAAGGAGGACATTACCCTAGTGTTTGTGATGTATCAACTTGCTTTCACATCATTGCACCCTTCTTCCAAAGGGATTAGCAACTAGTCATTCATCTTGGTGAGGATCCACAACATTTTCATGTCCCAATCTTGAAGTGCCTTAGTCTACCTCAGACAAGATCTCCCAAAGATCAAAGAAAAGGAGGTTTCTCAGGTAGTCTGATGATAGAAAAATCAAATGTGATTTGGTATCCTTGTACTAGCATAAGTAACTTTCCAATGATGTTTAAAGATGTGACTTGGTCTAGGTCTACCAATGTCACTATGAATGGTGTTGCTTTATTCAAGTACAGCTTTTAATTTCTTCATGGTGAAATCAAAATGTATATAGAAGGGGAAGATGTCATCCCCCCACCTCCCACACGTTGTGTCACAAGGAATATAAAAGGTGTGACACTCTCCTTTGTATCACCAACGAGACAATCTGGTTGGCAATGTAATAAGAAGGAATTGACTTTTGAAATACCAAACAATCAACGATTCCACCATACATTCCTGTCATTTCCATACTTATTATTTAAAAGTTTTATGATTTCAAAGAAAGTTTCGTTAATTTGAAGTTGCAACCTACCACCGTTTGGCCATGCATGTTTTTATTTTAACAAATTCTAAATTTCTCTATGATCACTTGAAAACAATAGAAATTAATGAGATAAGGGAGCATTAGAGACCCCATCTTGACTTGATTGATTGGAACACTTTGCCACAATGATGCATGTTACAAAGCAACAACATGGAAAGATATTAGGCATAAATTTTTCCATCCCCAAAAGGGTCCTTCTCGATGAGAGTATCTAATCTTAATATGGGATCATTGGTAGAAAATTAAAAAACTTCAAAAGAAAATAGTCCCATACCATGCTAAAGAATTGATACACCTTACTTAATAGTCTTCCCATGTGTTCATACGTTATTAAATTTTTGAAATAAGCCGAAAAAATTAACAGCTGTTTTGACCAAGGTATAAGAGGAAAGATCCTCATAGAGTTTATGGATGTTGTTGACATTTGCAACATAATATACAACCATTCATGAATGGGGAAACTTGCAAGACAAAACTATCATGTTTGATATGCAAAATACTCCAATTGACATAATGGCCCTTTCAAAATAAGAACGATAATTCCCATCAAAATTCAAGAAAAAAACAAAATGTTTTTTTTTTAATGGAAGTTCACCGAAACCTACTCCCCAAGCTTTAACTTTGAAAGTGCAACTGTACAAATGAATGAGCATGGTACCTGCGAGATCCCATATCCCAGAAAACAAAAGTTAGATGAGGTGACAACTCGGTTACAACTGGTTTAACAATATGATTATATATATATATATATATATATATATATATATATATATATATATATATATATATATATATAACTGGTTTAACAATATGATTATATATATATATATATATAATTAGCTTACATAAATGCACGAAGGCGGATTTTGAATTTGGAATCCCAAAATCGCAAGATTCACATCTGGGCAGATATGACGAATGAGAAAAACCATGATTATTTCTCGACTATAAATTCCTGCACTGCGATGCCTGTGTGACGGGCCTCATCTTGCTTGCTAAGGAGCACTTTGTCGCCGACTTTTAAGTTCGTAACAGAGATTGCTAACGAGCTTTTATCCATGTCCGTTCCTGCAAATCGAGAACACAGATGCAACATCAATTTTGAAACATTATTATCTTCAATAGATCTTATACATAAGGTCAGTACGATGAATCCACGTTAGCAGCATGTAACCTGTAGAAGCCTGTACAAGGCTAACAGTTTCCGCGTTCTGCAGCAATAGGGAGCATATTGAGAATGGATCGTCCTCCATCTGAGAGATGACAATTAATATTTCACTCAGAGCTGAAGCACAAGGAAGTGACATTTGAACAAAAAATATGTGTGCATGAGTGCGTGCGTGTGCGCGCATTGATGAAAGGATTACTTTTGCTTCCACAAGAATGAGTGGCCGAGTTTCTATTTTCACACGGCCTACTATTGCAGATCGCTGAAAGCCGTTCGTATCTACCACCAACACTTGCATGCCTGTTTTCAGCTCTGAGAGATATGAGGTTCTTCCTCCCGGCGTGGCAACGTACGCATGTACGGGACCCTATGAAAAGTACATAAATCTTTCCTGGGGCTGCAGTTACACCAGTGACCAATTGCAAATAACAACGCAGTAAAATATAAGTCATTGCATCATGAGCAACAAAGCAAGGATAAATTGTGATGATTTTATTCTCACTTTTATAGCAACATAAGGCCGACATGGCAATGGAATTTACGCTAGGAAATTCCATTGCCAACTGTTTATTGTTAGAAAGTTCCTCGTATACAGCCTTGCATCTGAACCAACTGTTTAATGTTACCGATAGACATTAACTGTTGTGCGTACGTCTATCTGCCTTACTTATTACAGAAAGGCTGTTGTCGGGAATAAGCTATTCCATCTATTCGGTGGTAGTTGTTATCCTCCACAGATCAACTATAAAGAGAGAACTAATCGGTGGGTATTTGGAGTCATAGTTTAATTCATCAACATCTGTGAGACATGGATACCTTCTCGTAGGACATTTTGCTTGTCATAAAAGATGTCTGCTTTTTCTAGAGGTGAGAATCCTCAGTTGAGATGTCTTCAACTGCTTACTGCATACATGGAACGATTTTATGAATCGAGAAATGCCGTCAGCACCGTCATACATTCATTACATAAATGCATGGACTCCTTACGCTATTCCGTCTTGAGATTTGAAAGCCATTGTTTGTTGTACACTGAGTTGACAAAGGGACCACTCAGCCAAAGAAATCTCAAAGCAGGCTATATTACCAAAGTTAAGATTAAGGTCGAATCCACATCCTAATTCATATGATGCTACCTCTCATTCTTTTCTACAGACTCTAGGCTTCGGATCTGGGTGCTTGTTGATATGCATAGTAAACTTCTTGCTGCCTCAAGATTTTGAGGATGCTTACATCCTTTGGAAGTTAGAACAAACAATTTAGCATATTGGTGATAAAGAGAGGCAGTCTAGATGGATTATATTAAAATTTCACCATGTTTCAGCTGGATTCTGGAAGCTTCACAATATTGGGAGTTTAATGCTGCAATGGAATTTTCTGGATCCATATCCAGGAAACTTAGCATTGATCTTGTAGGCAGATTTGAGGATCCTCACTGCAAGATTGTTCGAGTGAAGCTACCCTGCAAGATTGTTTGAGTGAAGCTAGCTGCTAATTCTTTGGCGACAGAAGGCACTTCCTAGATCAGTTTCTTTCATTCAAGCTTATGAGAACTCCACAAGTATGTATATGCTTAGTTTGCACGTCATCCCTGAGTTAGTTCTGCAAACCTGCTGGTGTGGCCAGATACCATAATGTGTTCCACAAATACTGTTTTAGACATCACCACCCTTCCATTGTTCTTGGTAGGCATCTAAGCTCACACTTGACATAGGTGTCAATTATTAGACTCTTTGCCAAGATTTGGCTCCGCTTGACATTAGGCAGATATGGATAGAGCCAGGAAATGAGTTGGGAACAAAGGTGGACCATAACATAATTTATTGTGCTAGCACCACGTAATTTTTGTTTGGGGGGAAAGCCAGCTACTATTAGAATATTTGTTCGATCCTCTACTTCAGTGCATGGGTTGTCCCCCATCGATATTGAATCACACAGAGCACCTACTTACCAGGGGTAATATGAATCTAAAATAAGAAAACAATACACTTAGCAACAAACCAGTCCGCCAAAGCATTCTTGAAAGCATCCATACCAAGTCTCAAGAATTCGTTGCAGGTCTAGGTTGCTAAGCTAAATTTGGTTCCATAGATTAACATCATCATTTAAAGTGTCAGTCTATAGTGTTTGTACGTGCTCCCTTAAAAAGTGCTATCTTCCCCCTATTCTCTTGTTGCTCTGATCTTTAGCATAAGTTCCTTCATGTGAAGCTAAAAGAGAGTAAGATCATCACCGAAGGAGACATTGATCTTCTTTGTAGGCCTTCATTGTAAGAAGTCCTCAGACTCAATTGAGGAGAAACATAGAACAAGTGCTCTTTCCTTCAAGGTTCCCCCCACTATTCCTAACTTTCTTTGGAACTCTCCATGCTCATGTGAGTGTGGGTTTATCCGTCCCCATCAAATAGAGAATCAATTTCAATTCTTCCTCCATTATCCTTTGGTTTTTGAGGTGAGTGATACTCTTGCACAACATGCAGGTCTCCTCATTTTTCCTTTTCAAGGATCATGTTTATGATGATGTGTGAGGGTTGTTGTGTCTATGACTTTGTCCTTCTTCATAATCCCTCCCTCCCTCCCTTCCCCCCCCCCCCCCCCCCCACACACTAATTCACCATCTATAGGTGAAATTTGGAAATTGGCATGCGCAGTGGGACACGGCTCCTTGAAGGTTCTCTTCCTTGCCAGTCCCCACTTCCCCAGTCCTATGTGACACAATCTCTATGACACTTTGGCTTTTACTATCCTTCTTGTTTCTGGTTAATTCTTCCTATTACCACCACACTTTGACTCTTTGAGACTCCTAGGAATAGGGAGACTCCTTGTGAATAACCTTCTCTAGAGACTAGTACTTAGCTGCCTAGACAACTACCTATCCAAATTTCTTCCTCTGAGGCAGCTTCCACATCCACACCTTGCCTTCCAAGTTCCACATCCACACCTTGCCTAGGTTACTACCACATTCTCCTAGCCTAGGCGACTACCACATTCTCTGGCCTAGGCGACTACTCTGTCCAACCTACTCTCCTCAAAGGCCACCACCACTATGCACTTGTCTAGGCCACTACCACATCCGTCCTACCAGAGAAGTTTGGGCGACTCAAGAAGTCAAGCACACTCAAAAAAGCCGAGCACACTCTTCTCTTGCAATATCTTGATTTGACCTAAACTTCAACCTTTTCTATTGTCCATTTCTTATGTTCGAAAAGGAGGGTTTCCTTATCTTTTCTCCATTCTTCTTTTATCTCTTCTTTCCACCTTGTCATCTCCCTCTCTAACTATGAAATCCCTTTATGAGCGATTGTAAAGTTTGCTCTTACTACATTTGAGGAATCCATCCTAGCCTTTCAGTTATCCTAGATTATTGAAAGAGAAACATTCACTACACATGCTCATCTCAAGTCTCCATCCCCGTCATATATCCATGCGGCATGGCTTGCACACTGAGCATCCAACTTGTCATGGGTAATCTTTCAGGTATGCAAGCTAGACCCTAGGGTTTTCTGGAAAGCCTGACAGACAGTAGGTTGACAAGTCTGGCAGGCAATGAGCTGAGGACAGGGACACACACACACACACACACACACACACACACACACACACACACACACACACACACACACACACACACACACACACACACACACACACACATGCGCGCAGGGGGGATAGAGAGAGAGGGGAAGGAGAGAGAGAGAGGGGGGGGGGGGGGGGAGAGAGAGAGAGAGAGAGAGAGAGAGAGAGAGAGAGAGAGAGAAGATGTCCTGCATCTGTTGTTGACATATCTCCTCAATGTTCTCCATGGTAAGTACTCTGATTGGTTGCCTCACATGATGAGCTAGGATGACCTGGATCAAGGATTGCGGCCTGTCCAACCATCCAGTGGTGAATGGCTTGAAAAAGTCTGCAACATGCCTCTCAATCTGCCTTGTAAGTTGTTTGCCTCCATGAAGCTCTCCCTCTGTCTCTGTGACTCTAGTAAGAACAGACCTGAGCGATCTGAATCCCCTAAATGGGCAATGGAAACAGACATGTATCTCACAATATGTGTTGGGCAATAATATACATAATGCAGCTACCCCAGGCTCTTTCTAACACACATGACATAAATTGGCCTCATCCTCCATGAGGATCTTTCAGTTTCAATCTTAAGCTGGGAGGATATGCATATCAGCTCAATAGCACATAACAAACCATATGACAAATGTCTATCCATATTACTTGGCATGAGTATGAAATCATCAGTAAAAACAGAGAAGATGCTCTCTATAAAATGCTATCTTTTGCCTACAGCTCATCCACATTTTCTTGGCATCAAGCTGAACCAAGTCTTCTCAAATGAGTACAGTGATCTCTGTTCATGTGCCTAAAAGAACATATCTCCAGGAAGTATCAGAAGGAGCATAGATCGTACATGCTGAAGCCTGTGACTGGAACCACGATATCATCTATCAACACTAAAAGGTTGCATCTCTATGCAAAGCTAGCTCTGAAGAGGATTCCAGGGAAGTCAGAGCATATCTATCTCTCAGAAGGTTCAATTGGCTGTGAGTGAAATAAACTGATCCAGTCAATGCCTCAATCTTAAAGAGAGCAGCAGGCTAGCTGTGCCAGAATAAATTCATGGCATATTGAAGCCTTCACTCAAATCATACAAGAGATGATAGATATTAAAGGCTTCTCCGTACATCTCCATCCATGTGTGCTATAAGATCTTCCATTGACAATCAGTTTGGGACTCCCAAATTTACACCCCATAGAGCATAGCTGATGTCGCAAATGTCTCAAAAAGCCACAGATTTGTTTGAGGTTCCTGGAACTGGATCTGTGAACAAGAGAGAGAAAACAGTTGCATAATTGACTTACAGCATTAACACAAAATGGTCTGCTTGCAATGTATTTCGTCTTCAAGCACTCTGAGTGAACGAGAAAAAGTCCCCTTGCAAAAGATCCTACCTGTTATAGACATTATCCTATTTAAAAGTAACAATAGTTCCATAATTATTTAACAGATTGTACAACGCATAGAAAATAATAGGAAATTACATACCAAAAGACCCTCTCCAGGATAAAGAAGGCTGCAGAGGTCCACACAAACACGCTCTCCTAATCCAACTTGCTCTACTCGCTGAATGATTGCAGTTGAGAGACTCATTTTTTCACTTTCTTGTAATGCAAAATAAGCCTGAGATAGTGTCCACAATTCAAACAGAGATATTAAGGAAAGACAATCAACTACAAAGACAAATCTTTACAAGGGTACATCTCACCTTCAACTCCAAAACCTCATGGGCATCATCAGTTTCAATAACAATCCCATCTGTTCCTTTCTCCAAAGACTGAAACATGCAATAATGTTCTGAATATTTAAGCTCCATGAAAAAATAATGTTTAGGCCCTACACCCTGCTTCCATAAATTAAAAATAAAGTCTATTAAAAATATTCATTGAAATAACTTAATTCTGGAAGATAAATTCAGATTATAATCAGCTAGATATAAATCCAAATTACGATCAAGAACATGCTTGATTTCTTAATATTCAAACACTACCGGATCTTCCAGTTGCTATTCAGCCCAATGACTACAGCAAAAACAGTTACATTCCCTGTTAGTGACTGTCTTTGATTAAGAGACACGAATAACAATAAGCACAAAGAGGCGGGCACATAAATATGATCCTCAACTAGGATATGTAGTAACCCACATGGTGGGGATCACCTCAAAGGAGGAGAAGAAGCCGCCTCTGTAGGGAGATGTAGTCACGGAATGGTGGGAATCACCCAATGGTGGGAATCACCTCGGAAGGAGGAGAAGTCACCTAGGCAAACTTATAGTCACCTCAAGATGAGAAGGGGGAATCCTTTGGAGAAGAGGGGAGATTTGTCACCCGATGCTGGGAAGCCTAAGTTAACAAAAGGTTAAGAGACTCCCAAGAGCAGTGTCCCATCGCGAGTGCCAAATTTTTACCTGTAGGTAGTGAAATTATGTGTGGATTGCAAGGAGTGCAGTTTGTACTTACTTTGGGAGCAGGCTTATACCCTTGAATTAGGTTATTCACAAAGACTCACAATAGGGTTCAATACTTAACCTTAGAAGTAAATACTTAAAACCCAAGAAAGATACAAGAGATGAACAAAGCACGTTATTTATCCAAGGAACATTAGCACAATCTTAGCCAGATGGGTATACAACTACCTCCATAGAGTACCAACTCCAAGGTTACCCTCTAAGCCAACACCTCTGGCAGGGACTCCCTCGCGTGTAGGAGGAGCTTGCCCCCAACTCTACTAAGGATGAGTGCATGGGCTAAATAAGTGTATGCCTCAAATACATGAGCATGAAGAATAGCGTGTCTTTCTCTGGAGTCTACCTGTCAAGTCTCTCTTTTGCATGATGTGGGTATCCCTTTTTATAGCCTTAGTTGTGGTTAGATATTATGGGGAAGGTGACTAGATATTTGTCTCGAGCAATAGTGAAGGAGTGGTGGTCAGGTGTACATCGTCAAGAAATTTACATTGTCAGGATGCTGGTCAAGTGTGCATGGCCCAAGTAGTTGCTGTCAGCCGTCTCTAGTGCAAGGGGTCAAGGAAGGTCTAGATCAAATGGACCATAGGTGGCCCCGATGCCCAGCGGGAGCAAGTAGCCAAGGGAACCTGAGGTCGCCAAAGCATCCCAAATTGCCCGAGGAGAGGCACTCGTCCAGGGTGCACTCGCCCAATGTACTCTCGCCCAGGCCGAGGCTCATGTGTTGCCTAGCCCTCTTAGAAGGTAATCGCCATGTGATATAATCAAGCTTGCCCATATGAAGGCTTGGAACTTACCCAAGGCACCCAACTCGCCCCGGGTGCATATTCAATTGGCACAAGGAGCTTCTGGTGGTTTCCAGTATATGGAGCAAAAAGGAACTGCCTTGTATATGGGGCAAAAGGGATGGTCCCCCTCCATCTTGAGAAATGGTCACCCAAGAGGCATCACCTAATCTACTCACCCATAATGGGTTTGGTGGTCGCCCAGCCTTATGGGGGGCCCCCAAGAGTAGTCATTTTGTGCCTCTACAATATCATGAGGTTTACCAATTTCTATCAAGTAGCCAATACCTTGTTGGATCCACTCCATTGGAAAAGAGAAAGATTTTTGTGAAGAGTAAGTTGTTCGATATTATTCACAATGCGCTATATAGAGTTGGACCAAATGGTTTCTTCAAGAAGGATCAAATACCCACAACATTTTTTTCATATCATATCTCTACCCTCCAAATCTTGTAGTTATCAAAACAATACATTAGAGTTTGTAAAAAATAAAGGTAAATTTTGTATCAAGGTTGAGAGATATACCTGCTGCACCTCTTACTTCATGTTTAGAATTAGGTGCTTTATTGGATTTTCAAAATATACAAGAGATGTATCTTTTGTATAGTTCTCACTTGGATTTAGACAGCTTCTCCACTCTCTTCTCCCCATTCTCTCATGGAATTGGATAGCTTCCTCACTCTCTACTCCCAGTTTCCGTGTAGATAAGATCTCTAGAAAGGATCTCCCCAAAGTACCATCATGGAAGGACAAGATGTGTCATGCAGACCAAGACCACGGATCCTTTAAAAAGAGGATCTTTGCAAGAGATATACACTCACAGAGGTATAGATTGACTTCCCCACACACATATTCTCTACGGATCTCCATCGACCGTGACAAACTCAGGGCTCCGATGAAAGGACCATCTTGTGAAGTGTTGATCAGGCTACCCAAGGGTCGGTACCCTAGAACGTGTAGCAGACATGCCAATTGTAATAAAGTAAGTTGGTGATCTAGGGATCCGATTGGTTCAGACAGATCTGAAATCGGATTCCGTTTGGTCATTCGTTTGTGTGGCCAAAGATCTCGAGTCTAGACTTACTGGTAGGTCATTTACTCTTGTAACCAAGTAATCCACTTAGCCTAATGGTTAAGGCTCAAGGGTGTGAAGGACGAGGTCTTGGGTTCAATCCCCATGGAGTACATGGGAAGAGTATTTTGCCCAAAGAGCTCTAGAACCTTCTAGAAGCATCCACTGGACACTTGGCGCACATGTAGTTACATGGCTGACACTTGGATGATTAGCATTCACCTGCCCAAGAAGGTAGTCCCCTGGAGAGAGCTATATATAGAGGCATTTGGTTGGGAGGAGAGTCATTCATTCATGAGCAATTACTGTCGCTACGCTGTTGCATTGGTATCAGAGCCATCTCCATAGCTTTCATCTTCTTGCTCGGACTTTTGACGTGCGAATTCTGCCCCCGCCCGCATTAAGATGCTTGTCGAAATCATTCTCATGCTTTAGTTTAGAGCAAAAGAGTAATAAAAGGAGTATATCATCTCTGAAGTGTTTGGTGAAGCAGAGGGTGATCGAACCCCCGTCCCCCCGATTGGAGCACGCTGCTCTATCTAGAAGAGCATCACCGTCGGCGTGAAGATATAGCAGAAGTACTAGCTGAACTCCTGAAGAAGCTCTCAAATAGGGGCCAAAAAGGTTGATCCTCTCTACTGCACGTCCGCGGGTGATCGAACACGAGACCTGCTTAAGCGAGCGTGTCCGCCTATCCATTAGCCCACAACAGTACACGGGAGTACTGCTGAGAAGGTAATTAATTTCTCTTAATTCGCGCTGAAGCAGACATCTTCACCCGGCCAAAAAAGCTGAACTACCATCGGGAGGGCGCCGGGATTCGATCGCACGACCTTGCAGAGAAACTTCAGGGCTTTATCCACTGAAGTAAAGGTTCTTCGTGATTTCGTTCTCTGCATAACATATACAAGTTGAATTAAATCTCTGCTCTGCTAATCCCGAGCCGAAATCATCTCATTTTGATTAACCTTTGGAGTTTGCTTATTTCCCATCCGAACCCGAGTACATTTCTGTGGTGGTCCAAGCTGTAGAAAGCTAAAAGTTCGAGTAAAGTTCAACAGAAGTGGAGCTGTGGAGTGAAGATCTGGAGGCCTATCTTCGTCATAATTCTAGCACTTTCGGCTAGAATCAAGTCGACCTCAACGGACCAAATCATCAGGGACGATTTCTTGTGACATTCTTGCATAGCTCTTTTGATTTTGTTGCACACACTTCTTGCGTTAGGAATACTTAGTAAGTTTAATAACGCTTTGTGTGCGATGGAGGGGACTTCTAGCCACGTTTCGCTTACAAGTACTACTAGTGCGTCCATGTATGCTTCCATTCCTATGTTAGTAACATCCTCATTCATGACTAGACCACCAATAGTTGCACGTGCATTGCATTCATCTGCACCTATGGTTTCAAATACTAGTCATGCGTCTGATGCATCTAAAATAGAATCAGCGATTGTAGCATTAGACGTTGAGGATTCTGCGAAAAAAGGGGAAACAAACACTACTTTAAACGAGAGGAAAGATATGGAAAGTAGGATGTTGCTAGTTGAGCAAAAGCTTGGACAGTTGTCCAGCATTCCGGATGAGGTTGCAGTACTCCGTCAATCTGTTGATGGAATCCAGGATCACCTTAAGGCCATTCTGAACTTACTTCAGACGCCTAAGGATATCAGTAAGACTATTTTAGGTAGTCACACAGATACGATCGCAACTTCACCGATGTCTGTTAGGATGGAAAAGGATAAGGGATTATCCTCTCCCCATACAGATATGTTTCCTTTAGCGGGAAGTATGAGCCGTCTTAGTCTAGCGTCTTCTACTCCCTTGGGTGTTGCTTCGGTAGGGATGTTAGAAACTCATAACCGCCCAGTGGATCTCTCTTTGGGAAAAGAGATCCGTCCTCCTTATTTCTCTGGAGAGGATAAGGATAGGAATAAGGACGCGGTTTTGACTTTCTTAGAGAAATGGAAAGATGTCCATGAACTCAAACATACCCCCGATCATGTGAGGGTAGTAGAAGCCAGTTTGTCGCTAGGACCGAAAGCTTATACATGGTGGATGAGTCTCTCTGAGACTCACAAGAAACCTACCACTTGGAATGAATTTTCCCATCTTTTCAAGAAAGAGTTTCTCCCCGAGAATGAGGAGGAACGCAATTGGGAAGCATGGGATAAAATTCAGCAGAAGGGTAGACCGCTATTGGTGTATATTTCAGAATACAGAGATGTAATTCTGAAGTTAAAGAACTTAGATGACTTCCATCGACTTCGCGGTTTTGTCAGAGGACTTAACCAGCGAATTCGTAATGAAGTTAAGAGGCATGCGCCTAAATCCCTTGAAGAGGCGATTAAGGTCGCACAGATTTATGAGGACAATTCACGCTTGGATGTCACGCAGGAAAGCAGTTATTCCCAGAAGAATAACTTTAAGCGTAAGGGTAAAGGGACTAGATCTAGTGAAAGGGTGTCTAAGAAACCTCGTGTTTTTAGACACATCCTTTCTCCAGAAGATCATGATAAAGCGCAAAAAGAAAACTTGTGCTTTAAATGTCTTAAGCCTGGACATCGAAGCCGTGCCTGTCCAGTCGGAAGAGAAAGTAAGGGAAAGGGTAAGCAGCAAATCCATCTGATTCAATCTTTGAACTTGGATGCAAATTCAAGTGCAAAGAAGGTTCAGATTGTGCACTGCGACAGTACCCATTCATGTCAAATCTCCAAAAACATGTGGCAACCTCAAGAGTTTGGTCCACATGATTTGGTCAAGTTGCATGGATCAGTAAAAGGTCACACCATCCGGATAATGGTGGATGACTCTGCTACGCATAATTTTATCAATTATGCGTTAGTAAAAAAACTCGCTCTTCCTCAGGAACCATCGCCTCATAAATACATAGTCTCCATGATGCACGGTCAAGACACCCGTGTTTGGGACACAATGATTTGTAATTTGGAACTAGAAATCCAAGGATTTAAAGACACCTTGGACTTCCAAATAATGAATATGGATCGGGTAGATCTCGTTTTAGGGAGAGAGTGGCTATGGAGTCTAGGTCCTTCATTGACCAGGTGTTATTTTACAAATACTTTGGAATTCCAGCGCGACGGAGTTGTGTATAAGATCAAGGGTGAGCATGATGTTCCAAGTATCCCTTTGATATCATACACTGAACTTCAGAAACTTGTCAATAATGAAGCCAAGACTCAAGCTTTTCTTGTCCTTGGCACCGATGTAACCGATTCTGATAATATAAATCAAGTTTCTTATGTCTCGTCCTTTATTCCTCGAGAAGTTTATGTTAAATTTAACAATTTAATGAAGGAATTTAAAGATGTGTTCCCTAAGGAACTCCCCTACGGCTTGCCACCCTCTCGTGGAAACATCGATCACGGCATAGATCTGTTTCCGGGTACCAAGCCAAAATCTCAAAACCCATACCGCCTCCCCTATGTCCAAAATCAGGAGGTGGAAAATCAAATCCAAGAGTATTTGGATAAAGGATTTATCCGCCCAAGCCAGTCTCCATGGGCAGCACCCATCCTTCTAGTGAAAAAGAAAGATGGAACTATGAGGCTGTGTGTAGATTATAGGGCGTTAAACAATCTTACGATAAAGAACAAGTATCCCATGCCACTAGTCGAAGATCTTTTCGATAGTTTAAAGGGAGCTACAATCTTTTCTAAGATTGATTTACGCCAAGGTTATCATCAGATCAGAATCAAAGTTGATGATATTCCTAAAACAGCCTTTCGAACAAAGTTTGGTCAATACGAGTTTTTAGTGATGCCGTTCGGGTTGACAAACGCACCCGCAACATTTATGACTTTGATGAATCAAGTGCTTAAGCCGTATTTGGGAAAATTTGTTGTAGATTTTCTTGATGATATTCTGATCTACAGTAAAGATCATGAAAGTCACTTAGAGCACTTGAAAAAAGTTTTTCAACTTCTTCGCGATAATAAACTTTACGGTAAAGAGTCAAAATGTGAATTCTTTACCCCAGAAGTAAAGTATTTAGGTCATATTATTTCCGCGGAAGGAATCAAAGTTGACCCTGAAAAGGTCCAAGTGATTCTTGAATGGCCTGAGCCCAAGACGGTTCGAGAACTACAAAGTTTTCTCGGATTGGCAGGATATTATCGGAAGTTTGTGGCTGGATATGCCAAGATTGCAGTACCTTTGACGGATCAACTCAAAGGGAAGCATCAAAAGTTAAATTGGAAAGAAGAGCAAGCAAAGAGTTTTCAAGAACTTAAACTTGCTTTAGCATCGGCCCCGGTTCTACAGATCATAGATCCGAACAAGCCTTTCCAATTAGAGACAGATGCAAGTTCATCTGCAGTAGGAGCAGTACTAAGCCAAGATGGTCGACCAATAGCTTTCGAGAGTAGAAAGCTAAGTCCTGCTCAGCAAAACTACTCTACCTATGAGCGAGAGATGTTCGCTATTATAAATGCTCTAAAGAAATGGCGCCATTATCTATATGGATCAAAGCTGACCATAGTTTTTGATCAAGAGAGCATAAAGTGGTTTGCAAACCAACCTGATCTTAGAGGTAGAAAAGCAAGATGGGCCGAACAGTTACAAGAGTTCGATTATGAGCTCAGGTACAGAAAAGGAAAGTTCAATGCAGTGGCAGACGCCCTAAGTCGGATGCCTATGTTGAACAATCTAAGTTTTGTACAAATTCAAAGTGAATTTATTTCAACTTTGAAAGGAAGCTGCAAAGAGGATCCAAGCTTCAGTCAAGCATGGAAAGCAGCTGAACAAGATAAACAAACTGAAGCAAGTACTTCTGAGAGAAAGTTTAAACACTATTCTCTCCAAGATGAATATTTGCTTTATAAAGGTAAGGTTTGTGTCCCAAGTATAGTGCACATACGAAATCAAGTACTTTTCGAATGCCATGATGCTCCAAGTGCAGGACATCCTGGTATTAACCGAACCTATGAGTTAGTGAAAAGACATTTTTATTGGCCTAGTTTGCATCGTGATGTGCAAAACTATGTGTCTAAGTGCCATAAATGTCAAGTAAATAAGTTTGAACGACTTAAAGTTGGAGGATTGCTACATCCTTTGGAAATTCCCAAAGGAAAGTGGGAAAGCATTTCCATGGATTTCATTTCTGGATTACCCCGCACTCAGAAGGGCTTTGATTCAGTCTGGGTTGTAGTTGATCGATTGACTAAACTTGCTCAGTTTATACCAGTCAAGACTACTTATAAGACTCCAGAACTTGCAAAAATATTTGTAAATCAACTTTATAGACTCTATGGTCTTCCAGTAGACATAGTTTCTGATAGAGATGCTCGATTTACAAGTCATTTTTGGCGAGCAGTCTTTAGTAGACTTGAAACTAAACTAAGTTTAAGTACAGCTGAACATCCCCAGACGGATGGACAGACAGAGAAAGTCAATCAGATTTTGGAAGACATACTTAGAGCTTATGTTACTTCCAAACAGACTGATTGGGAAGATTATCTTCCTTTAGCTGAGTTTGCCTATAACAGTGCCAAGAATACATCAACTGAATTTAGTCCATTCATGTTAATGTACGGTTTCCAGCCTAGGTCTCCTTATGCAGTGGGACTTCATAATGAACGAGTTCAAGCAGCTCAAGAGTTCCTTCAAGACATGAACTTTAAGCTCAAGTTAGCTAAAGAAAACTTAAAGAAAGCTCAAGATCGTGCAAAAGCTTATGCCGATCCAAAGCGAAGAGATGTTACTTTTCAGGTTGGCGATCAAGTTTATCTTCGTATTCCTGAAAGATCGGAAAAGTTCAAGACTGGTCAATGCGCCAAGTTGTCGCCTAGATATTGCGGTCCTTTTCCAATCACCAAGAAAGTTGGTTTGTGGGCTTATGAATTACAACTTCCAGATGATAGTTGGATTCATCCAGTGTTCCATGTTAGCCGACTTAGGAAGAGTCTAACAGATTCAGATAATCTAGTTGGACATCAGGTCATACTTCCTATTCCAGTAAATGAAACAGTTCCTCATGAACCTGAAAGGATACTTCGCACCCGAGATAAACGTACAAGAAGCCACTTGTATGAAGAGTGCTTAGTAAAATGGAAGGATGGAACTGAAGAAAATTCAACATGGGAAAAAGTTTCCACAATCCAACGACGTTTTCCAGCTTTCAAGTTTTAAGTTGGTCCCAAATAAAGAAGGTTTTCTACTTTCAAGTTTTTAGTAGATAAACCGATCATGTTCTTCAAGATCTAGAATATGATAAGGTTTTTTACTTTCAAGATCTAAGTAAATAACCTGTTTGAATGAATGCATGTTCTTCAAGTTTTAGAACATGAGGCTCGGGGGTTGCCTACAGTATATATAGCTCTAATTTTCGAGGACGAAAATATTTTCCAAGGGGGGAAGAATGTAATAAAGTAAGTTGGTGATCTAGGGATCCGATTGGTTCAGACAGATCTGAAATCGGATTCCGTTTGGTCATTCGTTTGTGTGGCCAAAGATCTCGAGTCTAGACTTACTGGTAGGTCATTTACTCTTGTAACCAAGTAATCCACTTAGCCTAATGGTTAAGGCTCAAGGGTGTGAAGGACGAGGTCTTGGGTTCAATCCCCATGGAGTACATGGGAAGAGTATTTTGCCCAAAGAGCTCTAGAACCTTCTAGAAGCATCCACTGGACACTTGGCGCACATGTAGTTACATGGCTGACACTTGGATGATTAGCATTCACCTGCCCAAGAAGGTAGTCCCCTGGAGAGAGCTATATATAGAGGCATTTGGTTGGGAGGAGAGTCATTCATTCATGAGCAATTACTGTCGCTACGCTGTTGCACCAATCACGGAAGAATCCTCATTCTGAGTTCTTGCAGGCTCCGAGTTATCATTTTATCTGCATTTCCTACCGCCACACTTATCGCACTTGGCTTCACCCCTTTGCACTTGTCTACCCTGAATCGCATTGTATTGTCTGTCTCATCCCCGTACTCTTGTATTTGTACTTGGCCTCACCCCTCTCTACTGTCTTCCACCGATATTGCCTTCTCTGTTTTTGTCATTATATCTTTATTGCCCCCTGAGCTAACTTGTAAGGGAAGTTCTCATACATTACATTCATCCTATAAGCTATATCTCCAAGAGGAATTTATATGGTTGAACTTGGCTCTATACTTTTGCACTCGCGTGGGTTGTCAAAGTGAATCTAGCATGTGAATGAATCTTTCCGAGTGTACTTAATGCATATTTGCCAATCTGTTCAACCCCATTCCCATTCTTCCTACCAGTCAACCCCTAGTGTCCAATTTGACCTACACAAACTTTATTCTTTAGGGCCTATGGGCACTTGTACTCATACTTTTTCTCCCTTTCCTTAGGGACACACTCTCCTCTACATCTTAGTGATAAAAATCTTCTGTGTTTTGTTTACAGTGATAGCAAATAATATCTCCAACAAATGATACAAGTATTATGTGCTGGGCTGTGGTGCTTCATAAACTGAGCTGTTTCCATAGAGTCCAATGTGACTCTACACAAAAACATGGAATGTCTGAGGGGCCTTGCATATGCAAAATGATATTCCTTTGTATGCAGCATTTGTCAAGCTTAATAAAACCCCATCTTGTAGATTAGTTGCACAAGATCTGCTTGTCTCTTTGCATCTTGCTGGCCAGAATTAGCCCTTCAGCCATCACATCTTGCACTTAATGTAGATGTCGGATTCATTTGGATCTTAGACCAGCTTAGGTACTGAACGCTCCAGCACATTCAGTATTCAAGAAATCTATTAGTCTTTGAGGGTAGATCACTGTTTTCTCAAGCTCCTAAAAAACTTCTAAGAGCTTGTATCATCAACTCCTCTGATAGTACCCTACGGACATCAGAAATCATGCATTTTACCTTACTAGCCTCATCTTCTGAGCATTAAGGCCTCTCAATTAAAAGATCCTATCTTTTCCCAAAATACTTATAGGAAGAAAACCAATAGAATTTAATATTACCTCCAGAAATAGTTGAGCTTCCTTAGCGCACTTTGCAACTGCATAAAGTGATGTCTGAGTGTTTTGAAATGAGGCAACCAAGTTCTCTGTATTTATTATCTGCACGAGGAATCCAGAGTGTGCATATCACAGTCAAAGCAGAAGATAATAACTGTCAAACATTATGAAAATTGACCTTCCAATCAATCGCACTCATGACCAGTATGCCTGTTTCACTGGACAAAGATTCTATAATCCTTAGATCCTCCACACAGGAGATCTTAGCAAGCACAGCAACTTCTTCATTGTCCTCATTACAGAACTTCTTGTTACTCAGAAATAAAGGCTTGATTTTTGCCACAGCTGCAAATCGAAAAATCGATCAGAAGCCTTTCCACTGAACTGTGATCTTTAGATAACGTTTGAATGAGTTGTGTTAGACAAGCACCTTAAAGGACTAAAAACATAATTGAAAGTATCATCACAGTTCCACATCTTTCTTCTTCAAATTGATTGACCTGTCAACTCCATGTATCAATACTTTTTGTTTTGGTACAAAAAATAGGCCATTATCCACTATTTGGCAAGATAAATGTAGTTACGGAAATTAAATGTAGTTTGACATAAGCACAATGACAGTTTTCTATTGAAATAGTGACACATGAAACCAACTTCACATGTACCATGCAAGCATAGTAAAAAAAAATCGCACGATTTTTTAAAAATAAAAATCGTAAAAATCGCATTTGCGATTTACATCGTTTTTAACGATTTTTATTCCCCAAAAAATTTTATTTACTTTTTTCTTTTTTTTTTTTAAGGTTTCATATGGTAGATCTCTTTTTAAAATTAAAATTTGATCACTATGATACCTATGCTTGCTAATAGTCTATCATATATTACCACTTTGCTCTCTGGATAGAACTATTTTATTTTCTTGCCTATTAGAGATTTGACTAACTAAATTAAGTTAAAATCGATGCTCAAAGCCAAGTTCCTTCAATTGTGTATGTACATTTTTTGGCATCAAATTAAGTCCCTGTCCAGTATGAATCTATACCAACCTATAGCTGAATGACATTATAGAGTTTATGTGACTGCAATGTTATCATAAACTCTTTGTTGGCATCTCACATATGCCTGAAGCATAGTTGGTCAGGTACGATCCGTACGACAGGTACGGTACGTAATAGTACGATGCCAGGTACGTACTAATCATGAGGTACGAATCCGTACGATATTAGTACGAATTTTTTTTTTTTTTCCATATTTTCATGTACGTGGGAGTGTACACATATGAAGGGTACTTTTTGCCATGAATATGCATAATATTGTATCTATGCATGAAGATAATTGTTCTCTAACTAGCATAGCTGCAAAACCAATGTATTTTCTTAATAAGTTCAAGTCAAAATGGTCAAAATGGAAAAAAAAAAATTTGGTACCTATTGGTACGAATACGTACGAGTACGTACGGTGCGAGAGGTACGTACGAATCTACTCGTACTGGTACGAGTACCAACTATGGCCTGAAGTACAACAACTAAGAAGCATCCAGGTCATATAAACTTTTCACTACTTTCACTACTGTCCAATATTGGAGTATATATGAGTTGAATAGGTATTGTGCATACCTTAGATACAAGAAAAAATAAAAATCTCTTGATGAATAAAAACCTCGATTTTTATTTTTATTTTTAAAAATCTCTACGATTTAAACGATTTAAAAAAATCCCGATTTAAATCTCTACTTTGTACTATGCATGCAAGATTCATAAACAAGGAGGATGTTCATTGGCCTCTCCGGGGTCAAGATTGCAAAGATCTCAATATTTCAT
Source organism: Ceratopteris richardii (assembly GCA_020310875.1). Lineage (NCBI taxonomy): Eukaryota > Viridiplantae > Streptophyta > Polypodiopsida > Polypodiales > Pteridaceae > Ceratopteris > Ceratopteris richardii. The sequence goes on along the minus strand of CM035427.1, from coordinate 134,281,302 downwards.
GAACACTAGAAGATTGACCATTGTGGAATTCAAACAAAAACTTCCCCTTACAAAGAGAGTCTCCCAAGTGCATATGTTCATCATTCACCCTTGTTTGTGCTAACCTCCCACACTATCCCTCTTGTTGCTTCTGCATTTTAACCTGCTACTTTAGCCATGCCCATGCAGCTTTCTATACTGCTCATGCTCTGAGACCCAAGGTTTTTCTGAGTGACTATTTACTCGCTGCTGGAGTAGACGATATCAACCCTGCTATTCCTGATTTTTCAAGATTCGCAGAGATTATGTTATCAAGTACTCATGTTGTTGTATCCCTCATTATCTAATATCTAGTACTTCATGATATTGAATTTCCGTATTGTATTGTCCAGTTTTATTGGACTCCTTTTTATCGTTCTACTGAATAAAGCCTCTGACTCATCCACCACTTCTAACCCACGTCCACTAGTGTAGTCACTTTTGGGGTTGTCAAATCTTTGATCATTTCAACACAAACATTGTAACACATTTACCATTATGGGTTTCATTTTACTCCCTCCCTCCCCCTCCCCCTCCCCCTCCCCCCCCCTCCCCTCCCTCCCTCCCTCCCCCCTCCCTCCCCCCCCCCCCCCCCCCCTCCCCCTTCGAGTCGTCATTGAGCAGCTCCGGGTTTCATTACATCAGCTCCGAGATTGAGAGGGGTCAGTCCAGAGGAGTCCCCCGTGAGGAGAGGTGGTGCCCAGTATGCCATGCAGAGGTAACAGGAGATACAGAGTCGAACTCATATCATAGGCAGAGACGAGGAGGCACAATACATATGGGTCCACATGGAGATAGCACAGAAGAGATAGGTTTACATTGCCATATGCTACTTCTCACCAGATGGATCCCGATACACAAGACATGACCATGGGGGATCAACTCAGGACATAGATTCACCATACACCGCACTTTTAGATCAGATACTACATTAGTACCCTAGGTGAAGTCTTCCTCAGGGGAGACTTCAATGGCACCCAATCAACTCAGTGCGAGTCATATGATATGGAGCATCCACAAATCATGAGGGGAAGAGATCCGTACGAGAAGAGGATCAATACAGTTTCAGTGGATATGGGTCAGGAAAGCACCAGGTATGGAAGAGATTTGCTTATGCTAGGCAACCGACTCCATCTTGTTATATATAACGGGATGCAAGCACGGGAGAGCACGGTCAACTACATTTAGGGTACCGTCTCTGGAACTTTATTTATTCCATCACTTAGTATTGGACAGCATCCACTCGGTGCTCATCGTATGTTTATCAAATTCACACTTTCATCTCCTATTCCATTAGACCCTCCCTCACTCATTGAGCCACACATCATGATACACTTCACACACAAGCTCTCACATGTTTATGCACATAACTTATACACTCGCCTACTCTCCGTCGATCCACTCGACATACTCGAGTCACAAATCACCATCCTACATGACTCTTCTGAAAGAGGCCAAGGAGAGCTACATCGTGGTGTGCTCGGTTGCTCCAAACGCAAAGGGAGTAGGCTGTTGCGCTAGGAGAGAGAAAGTAGAGAGAGAAACGTGCGCAGAAATTTGGAGAAGATGGAGAAGCTGAAGTTGAAGGAGTCCCAATCAAGTTATGTGAGATTTGGGAACAGGTCTTATTGATAAGTGACTTTTAGGTCATTTGGGCATGTTCATACATGACCAATGACCAAAAGTCATAAAAATAATGTAAATGCCTATAACTCCCCAATTTGGGGTCCAAAAAATATAACAAAAATATGTATGGAAAGCTCTCGAACAATCTCCCACTTAAAGAACCAAGGGGGCTCCTTTAAGCTAAGTAACTCCCACCGTCTGTATACATAGCTGATGTTGTGCCTTGGGTAGACACTTCGTGAGAGCATCTTCAGGATTTTGTGAAGTATTGACCTTGATCAAAGTGATCAGGCCATCCTCTAACACCTCTCTGATGAAGTGGTATCTCGCATCAATATGCTTTGTGCGAGCATGAAACATGGCATTCTTTGCCAAACATATGGCACTCAGGCTATCGCATCCAAGAACACGTGCCTTTTCAGGCATTCCAAACTCACTCCAGAGGCGGGCTAACCAAATGGCTTCTTTGGAAGCCTCTGTGGCTGAAATATGTTCAGCCTCTATAGTAGATAGTGCAACTATCCTCTGAAGTCTAGAGCACCATGAAATAGCTCCACCTTCAAGGATGTATACATAGCCACTTGTGGACTTGCGTGTGTCCACATCACCTGCCATGTCTGAATCACAAAATCCTTTTTATTTCCAATGGACCCTTTCCATAACATAAGCATTTACTTTTGGTCCCTTTCAAATATCTCAAGATAGATTTGACTGCATCCCAATGAGCTCTATCAAGATTAGCCATGAACCTGCTAACAATTCCCACTGCATAAGCAATGTCTGGCCGAGTAGCAACCATAGCATACATAAGTGAACCACAAGCTGATGCATACGGAACACTCTTCATGTAATTGGTTGCATCATCATCTTTGGGACAGTCATCCTTGGAAAGCTTAACATGAGGCTGCAATGGCACTCCAAGAGGCTTAGCATCAGCCACATTAAATCTGTCCAGCACTTTTTCAATGTACTTTTCTTGGGATACTTGCAAAGTATGCTGCTGCCTATCCCTTTTTATACGCATACCAAGAATATGCTCAGCTTCCCCAAGGTCTTTCATTGAGAATGCAGAGTTCAGCTGTTGTTTTACAGCATTCAGAGTGCTCTTTTTCTTCCCAGCCAGCAGCATATCATCTACATACAGTACAAGAATAATTGGGCTGCCACCTTCATCTTTTTTGGTGTACAAACCATAGTTACCTCGGACGGGGGACGGGCTCCGCGACGGGGACGGGTCCCGGGACGGGGTTGGCTCATAGAGGGGTCCCGGAACGGGGCCCTGGACGGGGTCCGAGACGGGAAGGGGGGTGGGAGGAGGGGGCTGAGTGTGAAACTCAAAGAGGAGGAGAAGGGGGGACATTAAATAGTAGAGAGAATAATCATTAAAAATATAAAATGGACATCATAGAGTATGGTGTTTCACATGCTACATTCATTTGAGTTTTTCAACTTTTACATCTATGATTTTTGAACTTACATGAAGGATTAACTCCAGATTATTGATTGTCAAGAATCAAAATTCAATTAGTATGACTCATGATATATAATATATGTCACATTCCATATAAATCTTCTCATTTTTTGGCAAATATACATTAAAAAATTAGGTTTTTTGGATGGGCCGTCCTGCCAGGCCGTCTCTGACATGGGACGGGGCGTCCCGGACAATCCGGGACGCGTCCCCTGTCTGGGACGCTTGGCCGGGACAGGTCCCGTCCCCGACCCATGTTTCTGTGCATGGGACGGCCGGGACGCACGTCCCTGGCCATTTTTGCCCCCGTCCCCTGTCACTATGGTACAAACAGTGATCTGCATGGCTTCTTTTAAACCCATGTTTGAGCATAAATGCATCAAACTTCTTATACCATTGTCTGGGGGCCTGTTTCAGCCCATATAAGCTCCTTTTCAGTTTGCATACCAGATGCTCTTTTCCAAGAATGGCATATCCTTCTGGTTGTTTCATGTACAGCTCTTCGTCTAAATCACCATGCAAAAAGGCTGTTTTAACATCCATTTGGAATAATTCCAAATCCAAGGAAGCTCTGAGAGCAAACAACACGTAAAGTGGTCATTTTCACCACTGGAGAGAACACTTCTTGGAAATCAATGCCCTCTTTTTGGGCATATCCCTTAGCAACCAGCCTTGCCTTATACTTGGGTTTGCCATCAACAGTTTTGATTTTGTACACCCACTTGTTGGGAATGGCCTTCCTTCCTTTGGGTAACTCAACCAAATCCCAAGTATCATTTGCATGCAAGGCCTTTATCTCTTCCTGCATGGCTAACTCTCACTTCTTCTTGTGCTCACATAGCTTTGCCTCTTTATAAGTAAGAGGCTCACCCTCATCTGATAACACAATATAATGTATAGAGGGATCATATGTATTCACTGGCCTTCTAGGACGTATAGATCTTCTTACCCAATGATCCACATTACCAGGCAATGGATCTACATCACGAGGTACATTAACTTCTTCATTATTAATGGGCTGTTGTACATCATTTCCAGCCCTGTTTTCAGCATGAATAGGTGGCTGCATATGCCCTTCAGGAGCCTCATATTGCTGTCCATTATCTTTTGGCTCAAAAACCACTGGTTCATCAATATTTTCAGTCCTTTGTGGTGCATCCTGACTCCTGAGGGTCAAAATTGGGCCTAACAAGTGGCTGGTCATGCTGAAATCTGACCCATTTATGGTCATCTCTTGAGGCACAATTGTTTTGAAGAAGCCTCGCCTCATTAAAAACAACATCCCAGAGCTGCGTACAACTTTCTTGAGCTCAGGTATCCAAATTTTGTAGCCCATCTCGCCTTCTTCACCATATCCCATGAAGAGGCCTTTTATGGACTTAGCATCAAGTTTGTTTCTCAGCTCAGGCTTTATATGCACAAAAGCCTCAAAACCAAAGACACGTAAGTGATCATATGAAGCAGGTTTGCCAGACCAAACCTCTTCAGGGATGTCACATTTCAAAGACATGTGAGGGAATCTATTGCATATATGTACTGCAGTTTTGAGTGCCTCTCCCCAAAATCCATGAGGGAGATTAGCTCTGGACAGCATGCATCTCACCCTCTCACAAAGTGTCCTATTATAGTGTTCAGCCACATCATTAGAAGAGGCGCTGTATGGAACAGTAAGCTCCCTCTTAATGCCCAAATTTTCACAAAATTTCTTAAATTCAGCACTTGTGTACTCACCCCTATTATTTGTACGTAGGCACTTCAGCCTTTTACCTGTTTGGGTGGTGACAAATGCATGAAAACACTTAAATGCAGCAAATGCTTCATCCTTAGACTTAAGCAATTGAACCCAATTTTTTTTAGAGAAATCATCAACAAAAGAAATGAAATACAAAGCAACCCCCATAGATTTGGTAGGCATGCTACATACATCAGAATGAACAAGATCAAGTACACAAGACTTATGAGACACACACTAGAGTAAAAAGAACGTTTCACTTGCTTTCCATATTGACATTAATTACAAAAATCAAGCTTTGTGCCTTTAGCATCAAGCTTCTTTAAGTTACAAAGCCTAGTGAGACCCTTTTGGCTCATATGGCCAAGTCTCTTATGCCACAACTCCATATGAGAGTGAACTTCAGTCAAAACAATAAACTTCCCTGAAAAGTCTTTTCCATGCAAGCAATAGAGAGTTCCCTTCTTTGTGCCTTTCACAATCAGCCTTGACCCCTTTGTCATTTTCCATGATCCTCTCTCAAAGAGAATGCTATAACCATGCATATCCATTTGACCCACAGAAAGCAAGCTTTTCTTGATCCCTGGTACATAATGCATATTATGAAAGGCCAGCTCATTAGTGCCATTTATAGAGAAATTCATACCCTCAATGGAACACGCATGATTGTTTCCAAAGTATACATGGCCATGGCTACCTGCAATAAAAGTAGAAAAACACTCCTTGATAGGAGTCACATGAAAAGAAGCACCAGAGTCAACAATCCATGTCTGCGCCAATGCATCATTAACGGTCAGCAAAGCATCAATAAGATCACCTTTGGTGATCGACATGTCCTGTGAATGAACATTTAGAGAGGAATCAAATGCATAAGTATCATCAATTCATAAAGTAGTGCATAAAATATCCTTAACATCTGACAGCTCTTCTATGACTACATTAGAGGCCACATTGGCCTTCTCCTTGTCCTTTTGGTTGTCTTGTGCATCAGTCTTGTCTTCTTTCTTCTCCTTCCTCTTATCTCCCACATTCATCTTTCTTTCAAGCTGTTCCTTGTAATAGCGGCAATCAGGTTTCTTGTGGCCTTTCTTGCCACACTGATAGCATGTCACATCATTGCTTTTACCCTTGCTGCTATTACCGCTTTCCCTTCTCTTACTCTTGTTCCTTTGTGCATTATTACTCCTCTTATATATCCTGCCTCTAACCATGTTGGCTGAGTTGCCACCTTCACCTCATCTCTTCATTAAGTATAGAACCCCTAACTCCATCAAAGGTTAGGTTGGGGTTATTGGACAATGAGACTACCAATGTCTTCCAAGAGTCAGGCAATGTCATAAGCAAGAAAATGGCTTTAAGCTTGTCATCAAAAGGAGCCATACTTGAGTCCTGCAACTGTGACAAAGTACCTGTAAAGAGAGGTAAGTGTTGAGCTGCACTCCTGGACTCATCTAGGTGCATGCCAACAAGCTTCCGCATCAAATGCACTTGGTTAACATGCGTAGTGTTTTCATGAGTTGCTTTCAGCTTTGCCCATATTTCTGAAGCAGAGGTCAAACCTTTGAGATCTACCAAGATTTCATCAAAGACAACCATCTTGATATATGTAACAGCCTTCTTGTTCAAGATAAGCCATGCATCTTGTGACATGTCCTCTGGTTTTTCCACCTCCAAGGCCCTGTCACAATCCTTCAGAAAGAGAATACCTTGCATTCTCTCCTTCCACAAGTCGAAACATGTTCCCTCAAATCGTCGAATCTCAAATAGATTCTTCACATCTGAGGAAGATGACTCCATAATTGCACAATGAAGAGGTTAGTGTGCTGAAATTTTGGGCAAAACGCACCAAAATCAAGGTACCACCTCTAAAAGTAGTGCACAATAGCTTCAAACACATGTGGGAGCAAATGGAGCAAAATGGAGCACAAAATCAAAATCTGAAATTTTCTGAAAAAATTTGCAAAAAATTCGAGCAAGCTAATTTGTGCTTGAAATCAACAAATTTGACTTCTTTTCACCTCAATGTGCATACACAAGGCTATAACACAGCCTTTAGAACCAAGTAAGAGCAAAAGCCCCAAATTTTGCTTCAGAAATTTCTAAAATTCTCGGAAAAATACAACAAATTGCTGTACATAAGCAATTTCTTTTGCCACAATTCAATACATAAGGTGTTAGACCTGTGTATTGCTGCTATGACCTGTGAAACACCTGTTTAGACCTGCAAAATACCTCTGAAATTCTCGGAAAAATACCACAAATTGTTGTACAGAAGCAATTTCTTTTGCCACAATTCAATACATAAGGTGTTAGACCTGTGCATTGCTGCTATGACCTGTGAAACGCCTGTTTAGACTTGCAAAACACCTGTTTAGACCTGCAAAACACCTGAACACAGCTTGTTATGGGCTGTTGAGATGCCCAAAATGATCCTCTTGGCCCCGGAGAAACTTTCTGCACGATGAAAATCTCTAAAAATCACAAAATTTGCTTCAGCTTTGCTCCGAGCTCAAGTAATCCTCCAAAAACAGCGCTTTTATTCGCGATGAAATTCTCACAAACGCAAAAAACCACCTTCACCTTAAAATAGGCTCAAGTAGAAAAGCATTTGGAGCAACTTGGTTGCGATAGAACAGTTCAAGGCTCTGATACCCATTGAAAGAGGCCGCAAAGAGCTACGTCGTGGTGTGCTCGGTTGCTCCAAATGGAAAGAGAGTGGGCTGCTGCGTGAGAAGAGAGAAAGTAGCGAGAGAAACCTGCGCAGAAATTTGGAGAAGAAGATGGAGAAGATGAAGTTGAAGAAGTCCCAATCAAGTCATGAGAGATTTGGAGCCAAGTCTTATTGATAAGTGACTTTTAGGTCCCTTGGGCATGTTCACACATGGCCAATGACCAAAAGTCATAAAAATAATGTAAATGCCTATAACTCCCCAATTTGGGGTCCAAAAAATATAACAAAAATATGTCTGGAAAGCTCTTGAAGAGAGCTTTCACATGGAAGGGTCAAAATATACAAAAGGAGAGTCCTTGGGGCCTTTATCCCCAACATCTTCTCTACATAGCTTTCTATACGTACACATACACATCCTCCATGTAAGGGATCCATGCCCCAAAAACGTTGGTATGATACAGATTGTCGAGAGCTAAGGAAGGATCTACAGATCTTAGAGCACAAAGGGAATAGCACATACAGACAGGCACACACCAGGATACACTTCACACGCGAGCTCTCACATGTTTATGCACACCACTTATACACTCGCCTACTCTCCCTCAATCCACTCTGACCCTGGACAGACTCATGTCAGAGATCACCATCATCCTACATGACCCTTCTTTGCACAACTTTCTACACTGCACACATACACACCCTCCACGTAGGGGATCCATGCCCCAAAACCGTTGGTATGATACAGACACTTGGCGTAGCTATGCACAGAACCTAGAACAGATCCGAGACCAACCCCCCATTCCTATGCTTGAGAGCTCACACCCCACTACCTCTGACTTCTTCACATCGACTATAGTGAGCTCCATTGCCCCATCTATAACATAGCAAGGTCCATGACCAGTTCGGTTTACAAGCAGAGCATCTCATTTACGGGTGCATGACTCTAGCACCACTTATCTCTTCAACCGAGTATTGGTTGAAGGGTTCCCTGACTCATGGACTGAGCACATCATTGTGCCCATTCATGAGTCAAGTGATGTTATGGATCAAGCCACATACAGGAGATCATGATTGGCCCTATATTGGCTAAGTTATATGGGGCACTGCTACAGACAGAGTTGAGTACTCACACCGAGAGGAAGGGTATCAAGGCCCCAAGATAGGTAGGATTGAAACGAGATTACTCTACCATTGACCACATCTTCACTCCGGGATGTTTGATCTACCAAGCATGAGTGAGGAAGAGGAGATTATACTCCTCCTTTATGAACTTTCACAAAGCCTTAGACACAATTCCCAGGGAGCAGCTTTTCAGATGTCTAATTGATATCAGGGCTCCAAAGGAGATGATATGGGGGATCTACGCCTTACATGAGAGAGTATCAGGTAGAGTCAGACGCCCAAGCAACCTATCTGATTCACTTGCTAGCACCATCGGGGTGAGGCAAGGATGCCCTTTTTCACCCACCCTTTTTGGTCAATACATTGACAAGATAGTGAACTTTATACAGCAGGAGGGGAGGGCATTGAGGTACGAGGGACCACTGTCCACATTCTCTTATATGTTGATGATATTGTGCTGGTTTGAGAGACTGTAGAGGGTCTACATCATCACCTACACGATCTAGACAATTTCTCCACACACAAAGGGCTATCAATGAATCTTGGTAAAACCAAGGTTCTGATCTTCCATACATTAGCACAGGTGAGGAGACACAATTCTTTCACAACAGGAAGGTGGACCCATCGAGGTAGTCGGATCATATGTCTACTTGCGAGTGATATTCACAACAACCTCTCGGGTTTTCTCCATGTCTTAGGCAGCCAATGAGGGGAGGGCATCGAGGTACGAGGGACCACTGTCCACATTCTTTTATATGCTAATGATATTGTGCTCGTTTGAGAATCTGCAAAGGGTCTACAACATCACCTACACGGCCTTGACAATTTCTACACACACAAAGAGGGCTATCAATGAATCTTGGTAGAATCAAGGTTCTGATCTTCCCTACATTAGCAGACGTGATGAGAGAGTTGTTTCACAGCACCAGGTGGACCCATCGAGGTAGTCGGATCATATGTCTACTTGGGAGTGACATTCACATCAGCCTCTCTAGTTTCTCCATGTCTTAGGCAACCAGTGATCGCATCACACGGATACGCAACACAAGCTTTGATGGAGAGACATTGCCACCAAGCATTTTTTCAAGACCATGCACAAAGGGGTGGCTCTTCGACACTTTGGTTACCCCAACACCATAGTGGTTAGCAACGGGATGGCAACGTCGTAGGCAACGGGTTGCTAACGCGTTAGCAACGGGTTCAAGTTGCGAACCCCAAGTTGCGATAAAGTTGCGTACAGATCAATTTTTATTTTAGATTTTATTTAAATTTTAGATATCCTAGGTATAAAAATCTTCCTATTTATGCTTAAACATCATAGAAAAGGAATGAAAACAAAACAATTTAAGATTTATACAATGTTCATATCAAATATGTAGGTCGTCGCTGTGTCTTGTCATGTACATACATACATACATATATACATACATACATACATACATACATACATGCATGGATTATATTATATTACACATGTAGCAGTAAATATATACTATATACATATGAGTAACATGATACATACATTTTTATGAACATATATACATAGTATATACATATTACATATATACACACCACATAGATGCATACATACATGATACATACATGCATACATATTATGTAAATAGATGATAGTAGGTACATACTACAAAAATAGAAACATAGATATTAGATACATACGTAAGTAAATACACATGCCTTTCAATATACATAGAGTAATAAATTTTAGGAATAACATCATACATTCATACATGCATATATAGATAGATAGATACATACATACATAGCTAGGTAAATAAACCTATCTTTGGGGAAACAAACAAAAATAGGAATATACATCAAAGATTACACATATAGTACATACATACATACATATTACATAAGCACATACATATATATGCATATGCATGATGTGATATGGTACATGATGTTGGAATGATCATATGGTAAGTGGGACATTGTATACTCTATTTATCTCGTTGCATTCTTTTCCTCATTGAGGCATTGGTTTTCTTGCTTGATCACCAATTTTTTGTTCATAGGTTGTAAGGGTTAAGACTTAAAAGACCCTTGTGGACCATTTTTGAACTTTTGGAAAGGAATTTTTTTTGCAAGATTAGCAACGCGTTGCGAACGCGTACGCAACGTGGAGTTGCGTTGCGAAAGTTGCGAACGTTCGCAACGCGTTGCGTATGCAACACTGCCCAACACTCATGTATGGGCCACCCATAAGGGGGCCCAGATTAGCCGCATCAACATGGACAACCTTGGAGAGGCTACAGATTCTACGATTGCAAGACTCATCCACAACAAATCTTCGGTACCCCATGATATCATCACGGTAGAGCTTGCTCCACCGCCGATGCTAGTAAAGCACTCCAGTTGTGCATGACCACTACAGACCAGCGGAGGATGGGGCGTTTCCTCATGGCTTCATATGAGAGACGAGATCAAATGCTAGAGCCTACACACCTGACGCGGGTGAGTACCCAACAGACTATTACTCAGTATTTTGAGCGCGTTGGTCCACATCGGACGGACCCGTCTCCCAGAGGCATACGGCTCACGCTCAAGCAGGCAACGGCACAGAGTGAGACACCGACCATTCTGGTTGGGTACCGACAACCACGACTGCATAGGGAGGATATCTCACGCATTAAGATAGCCCACGACTACATGATGGAGCACAAGCACATCGCCACCACTTGGACAGGCTTCCTCCAAGAGGTACTCCTACCGCCGCCGATGTACCACATACTCCATATGACACCACCGAGCCTCCCCTCCCTATGCATATCATATTTGTATCTCACTTATTGAGCATATAGAGTGCATACCCACAGCACCCCACACCCTCGACGCCACCTATTATCCACTCCTTTTATACTCTGTTTTTGTACTCACACTTTATTTTTCTTTTGGGATCACACTGGATTGGACGATACTGAAGTATATGTTTTGTCTCATAGGCCGATTTTGGCCTCTAATAGACGTTAAAAAGTCTCTCTCTCTCTCTCTCTCTCTCTCTCTCTCTCTCTCTCTCTCTCTCTCTCTCTCTCTCTCTCTCTCTCTCTCTCTCTCTCTCTCTCTCTCTCTCTCTCTCTCTCTCTCTCTCTCTCTCTCTCTCTCTCTCCCCCTCCCCCCCCCCCCCAAGACCGCAAAGCTCACGTCCTACTACCTCTGACTTCTTCACACCCTAGGGTGGGATGCGCTATTGCCCGGCTGCAGCATGGCAGGGCCCATGATCATTTCGGTTTACAGGCAGAGCACCTCATCTATGGAGGCACGACTCTCGCATCGCTCATTGCCCATCTCTTCAACCGTGCATTGGTTGAAGGGTTCCCAGACTCATGGACTGAGCACACCATAGTGCCCATTCATAAGTCAGGTGATACTATGGATCCAGCTACATACCGGATGATCATGATTGGCCCTATATTGGCCAAGTTATATGGGGCGGTACTAGAGACAGAGTTTAGTACTCTCGCTGAGAGGATGGGCATCAAGGCTCCAGGACAGGCAGGTTTCAGACGAGATTACTCTACCATTGACCACATCTTCACTCTGAGATGCATGATCGACCAGGCCAGGGTGAGGAAGAGGAGATTATATTGTTGCTTTGTGGACTTCCGCAAAGCATTTGACACTGTTCCCAGGGATCGACTCTTCAGACGACTACTTGACATCAGAGCTCCGGAGGAGATGCTATGGGGGATCTACGCCTTATACGAGAGAGTATCTGGTAGAGTCAGATGTCCAGGGGGCTTATCTGATCCACTTGCTAGCACTATCAGGGTGAAGCAAGGATGCCCTCTCTCACCCACCCTCTTTGGTCTCTACATTGATGAGATAGTGGACTTCATACAGCAGCAGGGGGGAGATGGCATTGAGGTACACTGGTCCACTGTCCATATTCTTTTATACGCTGATGATATTGTATTGGTTTCAGAGTCTGCAGAAGGTCTACAGCATCATCTACATGGCCTAGATGACTTTTGCAGACACAGAGGGTTATCTGTGAACCTTGGTAAAACCAAGGTCTTGATCTTTCATACATCAGCACAGGTACGCAGACATAGTTTGTTCACAGCAGCAGGTGGACCGATCGAGGTGGTCGGATCATATGTTTACTTGGGGGTGACATTTACAACAGCATCAAGGGTCTTCTCTATGGCTCAGGAAGCCTGTGACCGCATCACACGTGGGTACGCAGCACTAGCTTTGATGGAGAGACAGTGCCACCAGGCATATTTTCAGGAGCCCCGCACAAAGGGGTGGCTCTTTGACACTTTGGTTACGCCAGCGCTCATGTATGGGGCAGCCATATGGGGACCAGGATTAGCTACATCAGTATGGAAAGCATTAGAGAGGCCACAGATCCTCATGATTGCCAGACTTATCCGCAGCAAGCCTCCAGTACCACATGATATCATTAGAGCAGAGCTCGCTCGCTGCACCACCAATGCTAGTTGAGGCACTATTCCAGACAGTATGCCTATTACACAGACTTCGGAGCATGGATACAGAGCGCATTGCTTATCGTGCTTTCGAAGCATCACGTGATATGGCATTAGCAGGCGACACCTCCTCATGGTATGCACAGACACGAGACTGACTTGCCCACCATGGCTTTGACATAGACAAGCTACCACCACTACAATACGACTCTCATGCACCCACCTACTCGCTCTCTCATCAAGAGAGGAATAGGATCATTCGTCAGGAGATATGGCATACATACATACAGAGGACATGGGTGAACCCTAGGGGGTACATTGCCACCGAAAATGCTCTACTACCGCAAGCATTTTCTACATATATCGGGCACGGGCTTCATCGAGATTCCGAGATACATGCAGACCTACCTTCCCCACCACCTACGAGTCGTCATTGGGCAGCTCCGGGTTTCATCACATCAGCTCAAGATTGAGAGGGGTCGGTCCAGGGGAGTCCCCCGTGAGGAGAGGTGGTGCCCAGTATGCCAGACAGAGGTAGAGAGCGAGGAGCATTTTGTTATCAGATGTCCAGCATACTTAGACCTACGAGCACAGTTCCAGATCGAGGAGTCATTCCAGCTGTGCATGACTATGGGAGACCAGAGACGCTTGGGACGCTTTCTCACAGCAGCATACGAGAGGCGAGAGCGGTCACTACAGCCCATACATCAGCCACGGGTGAGTACCCAACAGACCATTACCCAGTTCTTTCAGCAAGTTGAGCTACATCAGAGAGGTCTATCTATAGGGCTCACGCTCCACCAGGCAGCAGCACAGAGAGCACGGCTCCGACCACGCATGGGCGGATATCGTCGACCACGACTATATCAGGAGGATATCTCACGCATCAAGATTGCCTACGACCACATGATGGAGAATAGGCGTACCACCACCCCCTGGGTTGTCTTCCTTCAGGAGGCACTCAGACCACCACCGATGTACCACATACTACACCCACCTCCACCCATCACCAGTAGCTAGGCGTTTTACTCACATTTTGGATCCCCCATGTATTAGGTGGCCACTATCTGCAGAGTCAGAGCCACGTCTCCCCAGCCTTTTCCAGCCCTATATAGCTTTGTGTAGCGATATACTTTTTATTTCATTTTATCTTCTACACAGGGTTACTACACTTGTACATGGTTTTTGTCTCATAGGCCAAGTTTGGCCTCCAGAAGATGTTAATATGACTTTCTTTCTTTCTTTCTTTCTTTCTTTCTTCTCTCTCTCTCTCTCTCTCTCTCTCTCTCTCTCTCTCTCTCTCTCTCTCTCTCTCTCTCTCTCTCTCTCTCTCTCTCTCTCTCTCTCTCTCTCTCTCTCTCTCTCTCTCTCTCTCTCTCTCTCTCTCTCTCTCTCTCTCTCTCTCTCTCTCTCTCTCTCTCTCTCTCTCTCTCTCTCTCTCTCTCTCTCTCTCTCTCTCTCTCTCACATCCCCACAAAATCAAGTAATTGTATCTGCCTCATCAATATCCTCGTCGTGTCTCTACCCATAACTCGGTCGCCCAGTACATATCGGTCCGAAAATTATCCATGGTGCCCTCCAATCATCCATCGAAACCCAACTGGCGTCGCTTTGCAATTGATTGCTCCTTTTTAGCCATGGTGAAAACCTATCTAGAATGAGTGAGGAGTACAAATCGCAATTGACAAGGCCAAGAACAAGAAACAAAGGAAATGAACATCAAAGTCAAGAAGTTGCGGCAAAGGAAATGATTGCTATAATTGCACGGGAGCACACAAAAGGCTTGGAGAAAACTTGAGGAAGCAAAGGCATCGATAAAAGAATTAAAGAAGGAGAACTCGACTTTTTGAAAACAAAAGGAATCCTACGAGTCAAGATTTGGGCTCTTCCGTTGTTCGCTATCTGGAGATCACGAGGAAGAAGAAATTCAACAGCACATCCCCAAAAGTGAGCTTGCGAAAGACTAGTCACTAAGGTTTCATTTCAGCACTATTTCCTAGATCTTTCCCTTTCCATACAGTGTTTTAGCTACCATGGTTGTGCATGCATTTATTCAAGCCACTTTTGTAATATTCGTATGGTATATTTCCCCTCCCGTACTTCTATGTAAACTCATACTCTATCTATGTACTATCTCTCTTTGAGATGGAGAGACTATAGTGGCGGGCAACCTCTAGACAACAAAATTTTTGAGCAAGGAACCAAGGATAGGAACAGGTCAACAACATCCAATAAGCTAGTACAAGTGGCCTTGGTGACCCTCTCTAGCAAGGTAGCAAGTGGGCAAGTGACCTTGGTGATTGGCAAGTGACATCCTCCACTTGGGGGACTTGCAAGCATCTAGGTATTATGAGAGAACTGTAGAGAAGGGAGGTGTGAACCTCCTTTAGTCACTAAGACACATGGGCTCTCACATGAGTGCCAAGTGGCACTCATGTGAGGAGCCACTATAGCTTTAGGCTCTCACCATGATGGATGTGAAGGAATATAAACGAGTAGGACGCCGAGCCGTAGAATATCTCGATCTCTCCGTGTGACTCCCACAATAATAGTTGACATCAACTTCACCTCAAATGGTATGCGTCCTCCTGAGCAAAACTAGGGGGATTCATAAGGTAAGGAACGCGACGACTAACACTGGTATTAAAGCCATTAACGGCCGCGGCAAGAAAGCACATCGACAGACGTTAGTACCCACGAAAGAGATAACGGGTGATGGAAGGCGCATGCCACGAATGGAGCTTGGCTCCCTCTTCTTCCCTCCTCTCCCTCTCAAGGATGCTAAAGCAAGTGAAGCCCCCCTCTTTCATATACCCCAAATTTGTTGTTGCCCTCTCGTATGTGGGATAATTGAAAGCTTGTGCGAGCTCTCTTCATCTTCAAATCAATTTTGAGCTACATATCTCTTCAAGGACAAGGTGAAATCAAGATTTTGTTTTCTTTTTTTCTTCAAGTTTGGAAGGGGATTTGGAGGACAAATTAGAATAATTTGGGCAATTGAGTATGCATCTATGTACTATGGGATGTGATCAATGGGATGGGACAAGAAAACAAGTGAATGATCTCCATGGAATACTTTTTTGACCTTGCAAAGTGACCCTCCAACCCATTTTCTCATTCCACCTTCTTCCTACATCTACATGCCCGACTTCCCCGAGCTATAGCTTTGCATTCAAAGGTCGGATGGAAGGAATTTTAGTCTCAATTCAAAGCTATTCTCCAAGTTTCGTTGAACAACAAATAGCACGTCATTTGGTAGAGACTTAGCAAAAAAAAGCTTTGCAATGCTTTCAACATGAACTTGTCTACAGCTCCAAGGCCTCATTTTCAAGCGTTTGGTATCCAAATATACTTTCCTCACTTGGATTGGCATCATGATCTTGATATATAGGTGCTCGAGTGCCTTTTTATGACTGGTGAGGACTGGCAACAACCAAAAAAATGTTCAGTTTTGCTGTGTTTTGGCCTTTTGGGCAATTGGAAGCTATTTTTGGCTTGGCGAGGAGTTCAAATAAAGCTTCATCACATCAAAGATCATTTCAATACCGCTTGTCTCATAAAGTGTACTTCCACCTTTATTCAAACTCTCTAGTTATACACTTGCGTGGAGTTAAACATAGAAATCGAGGGTAAAGAACAAATTGAACATACTTCCCAACCTAAGGATCAAAATCTAGAGGGACACGACCAAAGGATGGGAGAGGCCGAACAAAAAGAAGAGTATTTCTACACTGAGCTTTATAATGAGTTTGTAACTAACAAACAATTCAATGAGCTCAAAGAGCAAACCCTTAGGATAGAGACGGTTATTGGTAGCATGACCTCTCTTATAGAGCAATTAAAGACTCAAATGGTCTCTTTAGAAACACACGTCACCTCTTTCCTAGCCAAGAAGGAAAGAGAAATTCCTACTCTTCGTACATCTAAGATGGTTAGGAAGAGATTCTCCAACCTGGTAAACATAAGGGAGAGAACTCTAGAGAGACTCCCCTCTTGAAACACCTCAAACCACCAGCCTTCACCAAGGATGACCGAGAGAGAAACAAGGATGCGGCCTACACTTTTATGCAAAAGTGGAATTACCTACATCAATTGAAGGGAACCCCACCTCAGTATTGTGTGTTTGAAGTGAGTCTCTCACTTTGCCCACGAGTTTATAAGTGGTGGATGAGTCTCAAGTTTGCGAACTCCATCCCGATTCCCTACTAATTAGACTCAGTTTGAAACTCTTTTCTTGAAAGAGTTTCTTCCTTAGAATGAGGAAGAAAGGAATTGAGATGAGTGGGATAGGATCACACACAGGCCATTGTCAGTCTACATATCCCACTATAGAGAGATCATTTTGAAGCTTAAAGGACTTGATAATTTTCATAAGCCTAGGAGATTTGTGAGAGGATTAGATAAGGCCATTACGAGAGAGGTAAGGAGGAATACTCCTAAAAATTTTGAGACGATCAAATATGCATAGATATATGAGGATCATAATCGCTGTTAGTACCGCTAAATTAAAGAAAAAATAGTTATGGGGAAAAACAAACTTTTCATAAAGAAACAAAGATCACAAGGGCCCAAATTACCTACCAAACAATATGAAAGGGCCAAAAAGGAAAACGTGTGCTTTAGGTGCTTATCTCCAGATCATGCACAATAGAGTTGTCCACTTCGTAAGGGGGAAGAAAAGAAAAGAGGACCAGGGACTACAAGGTCAAAAAGGTGGTCCACAAAGTACAGACACTTCCAATACATGGAGCCAACTACAAGGAGGTGCAAGTGATGCATGAGGACATAGACCATACCTATTGTTTAACCGAGTCATTGTGGTCATCGAAGTTTGGACCACATGACTTGGTTAAGCTTCATGGTAGTGTTTACAGGACTAAGGTCAAAGTCATGATAGGTGACTCCGCCACACATAATTTCATAAACTACTCTCTGGTCGAGAAATTGAAAATTCCCCAACAAACCCAGTGCACATAAATAAGTCGTATCTATGATGCACGGTGAAGATAAGAGAATATGGGATACTATGGTATCCAATTTGGAAGTCCAGATACAAGGATACACCAACCATGTGGACATCCAAATAATGAATATGAAGAGGACAGAACTTGTCTTAGGTAGAGAGCAGCTTTAGGGGTTCAAAGACACACTTAAATGCAGCTATCAAAACAACACTCTTGAATTTGTGAAAAATGGAAGTAAATTTTGTATTCAGGAAGAGAGATACCTAGTGCACCTCTCATCTCATCCTTAAAGTTACATAGTTTGTTTCAATCTCAGCATGTACAACAATGTAGAGCATATCTTTTTATTGTATAGTCATGATTGTATAGCACCTCACACCTCATCTAATGTATATTTTCATGAGAGTAGTGTAAATAAGGAAGGACTTTCTATTATTGATTTTTGCAAGAGTATGTAGGGCTCGAAAACTCTGTACAGCAGCAAGACTTGAGGGAAGACCAAAAATATGCAGCAACTTATTGAAAATCAGCATGCACACACACTATTTGTGTGCACAAGTAATGGGCATTAGCTAAACACCTCCAAATCATCCCAATCAGCAGCACCTCAAGCTTGAGCACACTTGACTAGTGTAGAAGATATGTGTTATGAGCCCCAAGCTTGTGTTTATATAGAATTTTGCGGCCATAGCCATTTTTTCATAAATTTTTGTGCGACATCCTCTATTGGGCTTTTCGTTTTTTCGAAAGTGTTTTAATTGCTTGAGTTTCATGCGCAAAAAATCTTAGCCCTAAGATGTGATGGTTTTTACACTTTTAATATGGGCCATATATTTTTAAAAGCATTTAATGTGAAAAGCTACTTGAAAAGCACAAACTAGGGTTTTAATTATGAGGGGCTTCTCAGTGCCAAATAGTAGTGTCTTATCTATCAATGGATAACACCTCTTGAAGCCTATAAGAATATGCCAAAATAATAGATATAGGCAGAACAGAGAGTACAAGAAGGATTCACAAAAATAACAAGTCAAAATAGCAAAAACTGTATCACACAAAAGATAGAAATTTTAATTCAACTCATGACAAGTCACACAACCTAAATAGCCACAAATGAGTTAACCTGCTTCCACTTGTCCACACTTTAGGTTACCTCCTCAATCACTCTTATCAGCGGGGCTCCCTTTCTACCACTAGCACGAGTAGCTAGTAGCCAACTAGTGAATTAGACTCCAAGGGTTTGATGCCTCTCAATACATCACAAACCAGAGTATAGCTTTAGATGACACCATACACAAAGGATAGATGATAAAACACACAAGAAACAATCCTCACACTATGCAAAATTAGACCGATAAGGTACAAGAAAGCAACTTTAGATATACAAAAAGTTGTCTCAACACTTGCCAGAAACTCCACAATACACTACACGACTTGAACAAAGACTCTCCAAAGACCTCAAAAAAAAAATACAAGGTTAGCCCACACGCTAGGTAAGTAACGGAAGCGCAAAGATACAACAGAGTTGCAAGGGAATAGACTCCTACAACAGAGCACAAGTGCTCTTCTCATACACATAAATAGAGCAACAATACTCTCGACGATATACACACACATACGTCTTCACAAGTAATCTCAAGTAGTCTCAATGAGTGCCCAGCAACTTCTTGTATAGATACCACGAGGCCATATAAGTGGCTGTGCACAAGCCTAGATAGTCCTTGGATGAGGGCAAAAGTGCCCCCTAAACATGGGCTGCACACCACAAAAGGGCTTGGAAGGAGGCCTGGCATGAGGGGGATACTGGCTGAGGAAAGTTGCCTAGGTTGGCCACCACCCCTAACAATGAGGGGGCTACCGGCAGAGGGAAGTTGCCTAGGTGGGCCATCATGCCTGGCACGTAACCACTTATGGAATTTCCCTCCACCGGCTGGCCTCTGACATTTGCAAGACTTTGAGCTGGCTCCAATGGTGTTATCTCGAGGTAATTTTGCGATTAGCCTAGTTCGATTGCCAAGGAGTTGTCCATCGGGCCTAACCACTATCATATGTCCGGGGCAAGTGCTTCACAACATGAGTGCAGACATCATGCAGGTGAGGCTCTTTCCACCAATGGCATCTTGGAGACTCCAAATTCTTCTTGGATTTCTTCCATGTCCTAACTTTCTTATCTTCCAAAATTGATCCTACCCTTAGAGTAGATAGGTGTCATATCATAGTCATTTTGCTTAGTGGATTGATTACGTAAAGGTTTTGATCACCTTCAAGGACAACCTCATGCATGAATGCCTCTTTTTTACAATCTTCAAACAAATCTTCAATAATAGAAAAAGGGGATACTTATCTTGTGCTCCATAATTGGCTCCTTGGTCCAACCAAATAAAATTTTCCGAAAATAGGATGTCTTTTGGTGTTATTGAGTCAAAATTTGTGGCCTTAGGAGACTCGCCATGTTCTACATCTTTTGGTCTTACATCCATAAAACTACCGAATTTGGCCCTAGTTTTTCAATTGGATGTGCCTCGAAGGAAAGGGGGGAGGGGGGCAGAGGTGTCTTCAAAAAAGTTACATGTCCCACTTGCCTCATAGAAGGAGTCACTGCAACTGAAAAAGTTGGCCCAACTTGAGCAATCGAGAATGTCTCCACAATTCGAGATGTCTGGCAAGGCACCCATCTTGACCAATTTGGCTTCTTGAGAGGAGTCTCCCTCTTGGACCACCTGGGAGGAGGTGCCTACCTTGGGCCTATCTTGGGCCAATGGGTGCACTCACCCAGGTAGGCCCATTTGTTCATATGTACTAATTTCCATGCAGCCATCTAGTATGTTTTCTTCCATATAGAATATCTACAAATTACACTTTATTACCACACAATTGGGAGCAATCGGGCACCTTCCCCTGAAAACTCACTCCTATGCGCAGAGGGTGCACAAAGTCAAGCTTGTTCCATTTCTTCATTTATTTCGCGAATTTCCATTGTGTAGCACTCTGGGCTGCCCATCCTCTTAGCTTCCTATCTTTCCATCATCCAACTAAACATATTATCTTCTTCAAGTGGTAAGGAGGGCATTACCTTAGTATCCATTGTATATAGAGCTTCTTTTGCATTATCGCATCTTTCTTCCAAATGTATCTGCAACTTGCCATTGGCCTTGTACTAACATAAATACGTTGTGTTGGTTAGCCGATGTCACGATGAATGGTGCTACTTTTGTCAAGTCCATGTGTAACTTCTTCATGGTAAAGTCTTGCATCAAGTTGATTCCAGACCCACCATCCACTATAACTTCTTTTGCATTATCGCATCTTTCTTCCAATGTATTTGCACCTGGCCATTGGCCTTGTACTAACATAAATACCTTGTGTTGGTTTGCCGATGTCACGATGAATGGTGCTATTTTTGTCAAGTCAATGTGTAACTTCTTCATGGTAAAGTCTTGCATCAAGTTGATTCCAGACCCACCATCCACTATAACTCTTGTCAGAAATTCATTCTTAATAAAAAGAGTCAACCTTGAACTACTGTAGTTTGCTAGTGGATCTGAAGGGAAGTCCACCACGTACCCATCTACACTTTGTGGCAGGCTCAGGTAGGTAGAGTGTATGACCTTGAGTAAGTTGTTTTTTGCCTTAGCATCCATCTTATAAAGTTGATATAGTTTGACCTTACGATGAGTTTCCTTTAGAATTTCTTCAATGTTCCCAGCATCTCCACATGGTTGAGGGCGAGTGGGTTGGTCTCTTAATGTGTCCCTCATCTTCTCATAAGCTCCTTCTATGGCCTCATTGTTGGTCAATTCAGCCTTCTTCCCATCTTCTTTCTCTTTCGAAATTTGTTGCTCTCTTCCCATGTTGTTGCCGCTTACTTTGACCTAGTTATCATAGGTGCCATAGACAATGAAACAACCAATGAATATGGAGGGATACTTTCTTCTTGGAGAGAGACTCATATCATGTGAGTTGGAGCAGGGCGGTTCTATAGGCAATCCTTCGTATAGTGGTCTTTGGCACCAAGGCAATGTTGACACGGTGGTGTGCCCTCATGTAGAGAGCACTTATTTTGAATATGTCCATACTCACCAGAGCAATAACACATGAGAGGTCTTGTGTACTTCAATCCGTATGGCTACCACATCAAGAGTAGATGGACACATGGCCAACATGGCATCCTTTCGAATACTTCCCAATTTCCCAATCCTTATCTTGGACATAAGGAGATACTTCACTAGACCCTTGAAAGTAGGAAATTTAATGTTTAACCTTGACAACAAATTTGTAAGGTCCTCTATTAGTAATTGGTTATCCTCAAAGGTATCAAAGGTGGATTTCGATGCTCTTCTTCTCTTTAGGTTTCACAGTTAATTCTTGAGCAAAATCAATAGGAAGAGTAACGGCATAGGGTTGATCGTTCATCGAGTTCTGTGATGAGATAATCTTTTCCTATCATAAGTTTATGGGACTCTTGAGGACGAAGAGATTCTCTAGCTGCATGGGTATGGGTCATGTACCTACTCCCCCAATACTAGGTAGAAGCCTAGTAAAGCTCCAAAAAAAAAAGAGGAAAAGTGGAAAATGAAGGAAAATTTTTAGCTTCCAAAAGGTGCCTCGCAAAGAGCATGCAAGGGTCCCACCGGATGTGCCAAACTATAGAAGAGATACTTGGGACCAATTCTTAGCAAGAGTAGATACACCTCCCATGATACCTTCTACTCAAGGGGGGTTCTCCTTAGGGAAGTATATCATGCAATATGCCTGAGAGAGACACTTCCAAATGTTAAACTCCTCAATAGCGTGTAGGTAGAACAGATAGTAAAAGAAGGCTTCACAAGAATAGCACAACTCAAAATAGGAAAAATTTGTATCGCACAAAAGATAGAAAATATACTTCAGCCCATGACAAGTCACAAAACCTGAATAGCCACAAAACAGTTAACCTTCTCCCACTTGTCCACCCTTGAGCTTACGTGCTGAGTCACTCTTAGCAGCAAGTAGCTACTATTAGCAGCAAGTAGCTAGCACCCAACTAGTGAATTAGACTCCAAAAGTTTGATGACTGTCAACACACTCACAAACCAAAGTATAGCTTCACAGGGCACACTACACAAAGAACAGATGATAAAACACACAAGGATCAATCCGACACACTATGCAAAATTAGACCCATGGGCTACAAGAAAACAACTTCTCCCAAAACCTGAATAGCCACAAAACCTGAATAGCCACAAAACAGTTAACCTTCTCCCACTTGTCCACCCTTGAGCTTACGTGCTGAGTCACTCTTAGCAGCAAGTAGCTACTATTAGCAGCAAGTAGCTAGCACCCAACTAGTGAATTAGACTCCAAAAGTTTGATGACTGTCAACACACTCACAAACCAAAGTATAGCTTCACAGGGCACACTACACAAAGAACAGATGATAAAACACACAAGGATCAATCCGACACACTATGCAAAATTAGACCCATGGGCTACAAGAAAACAACTTCTCCCAAAACCTGAATAGCCACAAAACCTGAATAGCCACAAAACAGTTAACCTTCTCCCACTTGTCCACCCTTGAGCTTACGTGCTGAGTCACTCTTAGCAGCAAGTAGCTACTATTAGCAGCAAGTAGCTTGCACCCAACTAGTGAATTAGACTCCAAAAGTTTGATGACTGTCAACACACTCACAAACCAAAGTATAGCTTCACAGTGCACACTACACAAAGAACAGATGATAAAACACACAAGGATCAATCCGACACACTATGCAAAATTAGACCCATGGGCTACAAGAAAACAACTTCTCCCAAAACCTGAATAGCCACAAAACCTGAATAGCCACAATACAGTTAACCTTCTCCCACTTGTCCACCCTTGAGCTTACGTGCTGAGTCACTCTTAGCAGCAAGTAGCTACTATTAGCAGCAAGTAGCTAGCACCCAACTAGTGAATTAGACTCCAAAAGTTTGATGACTGTCAACACACTCACAAACCAAAGTATAGCTTCACAGGGCACACTACACAAAGAACAGATGATAAAACACACAAGGATCAATCCGACACACTATGCAAAATTAGACCCATGGGCTACAAGAAAACAACTTCTCCCAAAACCTGAATAGCCACAAGACCTGAATAGCCACAAAACAGTTAACCTTCTCCCACTTGTCCACACTTGAGCTTACGTGCTGAGTCACTCTTAGCAGCAAGTAGCTACTATTAGCAGCAAGTAGCTAGCACCCAACTAGTGAATTAGACTCAAAAAGTTTGATGACTGTCAACACACTCACAAACCAAAGTATAGCTTCACAGGGCACACTACACAAAGAACAGATGATAAAACACACAAGGATCAATCCGACACACTATGCAAATTAGACCCATGGGCTACAAGAAAACAACTTTAGATATCCAAAAAGTTGTCTCAATACTTGCCAAAAACTCCACAATACACTAAAGGACTTGGCCAAAGTCTAGCCCAAGACTCCAAAAATGCACAGCAAGGCTAGCCCACACACATTATTTAAGTGGCCCAATCGCAGAGATACAATAGAGCTACAAGGGGATAGTCCTACAACAGAACACAAGTGCTCTTCTCACACACATAAATCGAGCAATAGTACTCTCAATAGTATACACACAAATGTCTTGACAAGTAGTCTCAATGACTGCGGAGCATCTCCTTATATAGATACCACGAGGCCATGTGAATGGCTTTGCACCTGACCATTTTCAAGACCAATTTTGATTAATCTAGAGGTGGGGTCTTTAGTGGAATGTTGAACCAACAATAATACCTTTATGCATTCAAATATATGACCTTAGAAACAAACTCAAAGCAAAACAAACACACATATATAGGAAAAATGCAAGAACAACATCCACAAAATTAGAAGGCAAAGACAAATCATATAAAGTGCAAACTTAAAGTCGTATAAAGAATTCATAAAATAAACAAACAGTAAATCATTTTAAAGTAAAAATAATATCAACGATAAGAATGATAGTAACTTCAAATTTAGAACACAGTTGAAAGTGTTTTCCAGTAATTTCTTTTGTTTCAGAAAAGAAGAGCAAGAGAGGCTTACAACAAAGTGCTGAAATAAAGGATTATCATCATAAATAGAAATAATATTTTATATGCAAAGAATGCATACTTAAATTGAGAAAATGGTTTAGACATAACAAACAAAGAGAGTCATCTGGAGCATTGCAAAAGAAAAAATAAAAACAAAGAAGTAAATAAAGTGAAAAAACATTTACCCTAAAGCATGGAAGATTAAAACTAAACAATATTTTCTTCTTTTCATCCTAAACTCTTGTTTCCTTTATACTTCTCTAAATCAGTAAGGAGATCTACAACATTTGAAAGAAAGGGAAACCTTAATGACATTAAGCCTCGCTAAATATCAGAATACACATCATAATAGATCATGCCTGTTGCTTGAGAAGTTCTTTTGTTTCTGGAGTGAAAATGAATCTACTTCTGATAAATTCAGCCAAACATCATCGAAGACTTACATGCCCATTCCTTCTGAAGTTGTTTTGTTTCTGGTGTGAAAATGAAAGTGTTCCAACCAGATTCAACAGAGGTAGTCATGACCTCTTTGCTTTTTGTCCACAACCAAACATCCTTATTTGATCTCATAGCAGCCAAGCACTGTGAAGACTTGAGGTTCGCTGATGAAAAGTTGACTGGGCTCACTAGAAGACAACTTGATGCATGAGGGCCTGCCAAAGTACGCCACTAATCTGATTATTGTCCAATAGACTATAAAGTTGAATATATGATTCAAATAAGATACCTAAAACGACATACAGCAAAACTTTATTTAAGACAATTGAAGTATACTCTTATTTAAGGATGGTATTGACAGAAAAGAAGTAAAATTTGCCGTCCGTGTAAAAATCTCAAGCAACTATTTACAGAGCTGCCCACATTCATTAAATGAAATGGAAACAAAGAACCAAGGATCACTGAAGTAGAGTGCTGCATGAGGCCACCATTATGTCTCATGTGATGCATCTCTTTGACACGCCTACAGGATATTGTGGGGCTACATCAATGACTACCTCCTAGAAAAAGCATCAGAGTTCATTGATTCAGCTTTTTCTTGTGGTTGCCTACGTCAATGACATCTCAAGGAATGATCAAAAAACCAAATTTCTTAACTCCTGGAGCTTAAATTTATAGATATTTGTGCATATGCACATGAGCTTATAACATAATAAATTCACTAGTATCTCTATGTCATTCTTTGTATGTATTTTTAATATATTTCAATCTATGACAGAAGCATCATATATATGGCTTGTTGAATTATTTTGGTGTTCAAAAAATCAGTCTCAGATATGTAGGAGAATTGATGATTGGCACACATGACATAATAAACATGGGGAGCTGAGGGCATCCTATTATCTATCCTAAAGAAACAAAGAAATCAGTCAGCTTTTTTTTCTTTCCTTTCACTTAATGATAGTGATTGGATACATACAACCACATTGTTCTATATGATTTACTCATGGGTTGACTTCAGCCTTTCATGGATGCTAATAAACCTTTCTGTTGGCAATCAATTGTACAAATATAATCACATTTAGAGAGACCACTGGTCATGATGTTGAATACCACATGACAGTACCAGAGTCTGGTATGCCTTGCCCCCTATACTAGGGGGGACAATCTGACAGATACCGGGCTTCATCCTCTAGTAAGTGATCTAACCCCAAAAGATTGTCTCATAGAGATTTTGAGGTATGAAGAGCTCTATCAAAGTCACAAGGTGCAGTCACATAGTGACTTCCTAAGCATGGTTTAGATATTAATCACCTTCCACCACTCCAGTACACCAATAGCATATCCATGAGTCGGGTCTCACATGGTCAGCAGAACAGAGTGACCAGATAGGAGATATGGCAGATATATACTACAGAAGGATGGATTAGTTTCTTAGAGCCCACCTCTTGGGCCTTGAGGATGCAATAATACTTATTCATGCACATAGCAAAGTTAAGGACCTGAGTCCATAAATTGCCATAGCTATCTGGACATAAATTGTATACTTACCACATACACTTAGGATAGCCATCAAGCATCTCAAAGTCTTGCCACATCAGCTTAATATTGAGGGTGGCAGGGCCACAGTGGTGCCTAGAGAGTGAAGCATATAACGGTTGTGCTTATTAAAGCTGCTGTGTGAAGAGCATTTCACAGGTAATAAATACAGATCGGACACAGATACAGAGATATTCTCAGTACCACTACTACTACTACTACTTCTACTACTACTGACATCTGACTTCGAATTCCAGAGGGTTGGATTATAATTTATTTGAGCTTTAGAGACAAAGATGATGTGCTACATAGACCTCATCCACAAGGAAGTGGTGACAGAGCTTACACATTAGTGTTACAACACAATGCATTGTGAACAATTTGCAACTTCACAACTGCAAGTTTGCAAAACACACATTCACAACGAGTTGCTTACAAGGCAATTTTTTTCTGAAATATGTATACCCACAAGAAAAGTACTAAGAAAGAGGTACATGTTTCTAGGGATATAATCCCTTGTGCACATTGTAATAAAGTTTTACAGAGGTGTCTAAATATGTTTGAGAACAAAATGAAGTGGAAAGCAACAAGGCATAAAAGAGGACCAACATTAGATAAACCCAAAGGATCCATCTATTTATGAATTCTATCTTCAAACAGATTAAAGTGCACATAATTTCTTTTGATCCAAATTCATGTCTTCCTTGTACCAGAAAAGTATCCCATTCTTCCTTTTTGCTTGATTCACCTTCTTCATTTTCGAGAAAAAAGCTTGATCATCTTCAAAATCCATGGCTTTCTTTCTTTTTCTAAATCTAGAAGCTTTTACATTATTGTGGTCACATTGTGTAGAGCCTCAATATTGTTAATATCATTTATGATACCATCACATAATATGCTTTAAGCATTCATATGACATTGAATTGAAGTCTTATAAATTATCATATGTACCTTCATATATGCTTTAAGCATTCATATGACATTGAATCGACGTCATACAAATTATCATATGTACCTTCACAAGGTCTTCTTTATTCAAACTTATGGGCTTAAGATAATAAACTCAAATACATAAAAAAAAAACACCACACCAATGACAAGGGATTTTACAAAAGGATAAGATTAAGATAAATCATGAAAAATACATGCAAAATAGAAAGCAAAAACAAAAATGGAAAAAATCAACGGCCAGTCCGAGTCATGACGGCCGAGAGAGAGACTGGCGAGAGAGAGAGAGAGAGGGGGGGAGAGAGAGAGAGAGAGAGAGAGGGGGGGGGGAGAGAGAGAGAGAGAGAGAGAGAGAGAGAGAGAGAGAACGAAACCTCTTTGTCTCTCGTATCTACAGTTCAACACAACTACTACACTCAGTCATTCCATCTTTCTTGTTTCATGAGCATTGAGCTTCTAGAGTCTTGACATCCTTGTTCATGTGAATGTCAATGCCTTCAGCCCACATTTATCATACAGAGAGAGAGTCTTCAGCCTATTAGAAGTTCGAATTTACCTAAGAGCCTCCACCTTATGCCTCTTAAGTCTTGGGCCCACATATATCATCATGCCTCGTGGTATTTCACCTTTATGGAGTATCCATACGACTAATAATGAGTTGGTGAATACTACCGGATCTGGTTCTGGTACAAGGAGATGGATGTGTAAATATTGTGGTAAGTCCTTTGGTACCACAACTACACGTCTTATCCGACATGTATCTAGACTAGGAGGATTGGGCATTGCTAGGTGTACACAAGTCCCACAAGAGGTTGCAGAAGTTGTGCGCAAAGAGCATAAGCTTGCTCAAGATGCTAAAGGAGCTTGTCATCCTGAATTCGTTGCAGCTTCTGAGGATATACTAGAAGAAGTTGAGGATACAGGACTTAGTGCTAGCACATTGAGAAGTCGGACCTCTTCTCAACATGATGAGAATGAAGAGTTTATTCCATTGGAAGGACAATCATCTCAAAGATTCAAAGCATCGCAATCCTCTATTCAATCCTCTTGCATATCCAGTGGCTTGCAGAAGCAACACCAAAGAGTAGCTGACATAGAGATAGAGCGCTGCATACTTGAGTGCAACATTCCTTTTAATGTTGTTCGCACAGATGCATGGAAGAGAATTGTAAAAGCAATAGCTCAAGTAAGCCCTTGTGATGACTGGCATGGGGTTGATTACAAGCGGTTTCGTACCTCTATGCTCATAGAAGAGAAAGAGAGAATCGAAAAACTTCTAGAGCCCATTAGATTAGGATGGAAGACATATGGTTGCTCCATTCTATCCGATGGATTGAGTGACATTCAACGTCGCCATATCATGAACATAATGGTCTCTGGTTGTTTGAGCACTTTTTCTCTTAAGGCCATTGATTGTAGTCATGCGGGCACACACATCACTAGAGAGTTTATATTTAAGCACATTAAAAGTGCCATTGAGGAAATCGGTGTTCAAAATGTAGTACAGGTTATCACCGATAATGCCTCAAACTATAAGAGAATGGAAGAGTTGGTAGAGGTTGAGTTTCCTAGCATTGTGTGGAGTCCATGTGCTACACATTGCTTAGATTCATTGATTGAGGATATAGGGAAGCTCCCTTGGCTATCTCCTGTAGTGAGTGATGCAAAAAAGGTGATTTCTTTCATATGTAAGAATCACCAAGCATTAGCTATTTTTTGGTCTTATAGTAAAAAAGAATTGATTCGTCCGGCAGAGACCGGATTTGGTTGTCTACCATGTCTTTTCTAGACTACATTTATGCATGGATGCATTACGCATGACAGTTATAGACCCACGATGGCGGAACATGGAAAGAGGACGCATAGAGGCAGCAAATTATGTGCAATGGAAGATTTTCAATGTGGATTTTTGGGCAGAGATAGAGCGTACCGTACTTGTCTTGCGACCGATTCATTTAGTACTACGATTTGCTGAAATGGAGGGATCCACACTTTGCCTCTTATATCATATGTACACACGGATGCGGGAGGCTATTTCATCTGTGATCACTCTATCGACTTCTAGGTATATTTGAATTCTTAATTATTATTTTATTTGTGACTACATTGATGATTAATCATTTATTTGTGATTACATTGATGATTGTATGATGGTTTTGCTTTTATAATTTTTTAATGTTTGCATCGTGATGTGATGGAGTTAGTGGAGTCTCGATGGCAGTTTTTATCACGACCGATTCATAGTTTTGCAACACTTTTACACCCTTACTTTAAGGGTCCACCTTTATGGTCACAACCACACATGCGACATATGAAAGACTTATACATGGAGCGCATTAGGAGTCCTGATCAGCAGGTGGCGTTTGATAGTGATTTTTCAGCATATATGAGCAATGTTGGTATTGCCATCTCATTGAGGCCAGATGTCACATCTCGACCTCTTGAGTGGTGGAATCATTACGGTTATGGTCACCTTACCATTGCACCATACGCACTGAGGATCTTGTCACAGGTATACTATATATTGAAATTTGATTTATCATTTATGAATCGTGATTTGCTACATAATTTATAAATGATAATTATAATCCAATATTCATGAATAATAAATTTTAATGATCAATGGTAATTGTAGGATTGCTCTTCTTGCCCATGTAAGCGGAATGGGAGTGCATTCTCCTTAGTGCACACCAAGCTCCGCAATTGTTTGAGTGTGAAGGAGTTGCATCGTGTGGTCTTTTGTAAGGCCACTTTACGACTTTTACGTGCATTACGATCTCTTAAAGGTCCGAGGAAGCCTGCAGGTAATATTTTTTATCATTAAAATTTATGTAGATATTTGCTAATTTATTCTTATATGATAAATTATAATATTCTTAAAATTTATTGTGTTTTTTTTCAAACTTCACCTATTGATTTTGAGA
Source organism: Ceratopteris richardii (assembly GCA_020310875.1). Lineage (NCBI taxonomy): Eukaryota > Viridiplantae > Streptophyta > Polypodiopsida > Polypodiales > Pteridaceae > Ceratopteris > Ceratopteris richardii. The sequence goes on along the minus strand of CM035427.1, from coordinate 134,250,337 downwards.
GTGCTTTTGCATCAAAGGAAAGCATAGAAGCATCCATTGATAATGAGCAGGATCGGATTTACTGGATGCTTCACGTAGAGCTTGAGAGCACTGATAGGACGGTTACGAGAGCGCGATCTCGTGCTACTGCTAGGCGTCAGAGTGATCCACCCGAGGGGCAGGGTCCATCGAGCGTGGCACCGGTTTATACTAGGAGACACAAGATGCGTCCTCGACGTCGAGGCCAGTCCATGGTGTCGTAGATAGTAGATATAGACTCATCAGTCATGCCCACTTGGCACTTACCACTATGATCATTGATGTATATGACATATTGATATACACATGATGATTGAGACTTTATGGTAGATGTTTATGATTTATCTTACCATGCATCTATTATGATCATTGATGTCAGATGTATGATGTATCATGTTACTTTTTGGATTCATATGACATACTTTTTGACATTGGATTATGGACAATATACAGGGTTTTTGACTTCATATTTATCATTTATGAACTCTGATAAAGCATAAATGATAAATATGAAGTCAGAAACCCTGTATACTGTCCATAATCCAATGTCAAAAAGTATCTCATATGAATCCAAAAAGTAACATGATACATCATACATCTGACATCAATGATCATAATACATGCATGGTAAGATAAATCATAAACATATACCAAAAAGTCTAAATCATCATGTGTATATCAATATGTCAGATACGTCAATGATCATAGTGGTAAGTGCCAGTGGGCATGACTCATGAGTCTATATCTACTATCTACTCTAGATCATCTGTGCCAAAGGACTCATCTGATGATGAAGAGAAATATCGTCTATAAGAATGACATTCCCTTCATCATCATACTCTGGATGCACAATAGGAACCATCTCTGCAAACCCATGATCCTCTGGTGCATCCTCAATAATGTCCTCGAGCTGAGCCTCTGACACCATGGACTGGCCTCGACGTCGAGGACGCATCTTGCGTCTCCTAGTATAAACTGGTGCCACGCTCGTAGATGGATCCTTCTCCTCGAGTGGATCACTCTCACGCCTAGCAATAGCACGAGATCGCGCTCTCGTAACCCTCCTATCAATGCTCTCAAGCTCTGCATGAAGCATCCTGCAAATCTGATCCTGCTCATCATCAATGGATTCTTCTATGCTTTCCTGTGATGCTAAAGCACTCTCAAAATCAATAGGTGAAGTCTGAAAAAAAACACAATAAATTTTAAGAATATTATAATTTATCACATAAGAATAAATTAGCAAATATTTACACAAATTTTAATTATCAAAAATATTATCTACCTCGGATCTTTAAGAGATTATAATGCACCTAAAAGTCGTAAATTGGTCTTACAAAAGACCACACGATGCAACTGCTCCACACTCAAACAATTGCGGAGCTTGGTGTGCACTAAGGAGAATGCACTCCAATTCCGCTTACATGGGCTAGAAGAGCAATCCTACAATTATCATTCATCATTAAAATTTATTATTCATAAATATTGGATTATAATTATCATTTATAAATTATATAGCAAATCACGATACACAAATGATAAATCAAATTTCAATATATAGTATACATGTGACAAGACCCTCAGTGCGTATGGTGCAATGGTAAGGTGACCATAACCGTAATGATTCCACCACTCAAGAGGTCGAGATGTGACATCTGGCCTCAATGAGGTGGATCTAGCATAGGCAATACCAACATTGCTCATATATGCTCAAAAATCACTATCAAATGCCACCTGCTGATCAGGACTCCTAATGCGCTCCATGTATAAGTCTTTCATATGTCGCATGTGTAGTTGTGACCATAAACGTGGACTTAAGCCTTAAAGTAAGGGTATAAAAGTGTTGCAAGACTATGAATCAATCATGATAAAAACTTCCATCGGGACTCCACTAACTCCATCACATTACGATGTCTACATTCAAAATTATAAAAGCAAAACCATCATACAATCATCAATGTAATCACAAATAAATGATTAATCATCAATGTAGTCATAAATAAAATAATACTTAATAATTAAGAATTCAAATATACCTAGAAGTTGATAGAGTGATCACAGATGAAATAGCCTCCCGCATCCGTGTGTACATATGATATAAGAGGCCAAGTGTAGATCCCTCCATATCAGCAAATCATAGTACTATATGAATTGGTCGCAAGACAGGTACGATACGCTCTATCTCTGTCCAAAAATCCACATGGAAAATCTTCCGTTGCACATAATTTGCTGCCTCTGTGCGTCCTCTTGCCATGTTCCGCCATCGAGGGTCTATAATTGTCATGCATAATGCATCCATGCATAAATGTAGTTTAGAAAAGACATGGTAGACATAGCCAAATCGGGTCTCTGCCAAACGCATCAATTCTTTTGTACTATAAGACCAAAAAATAGCTAATGCTTGGTGATTCTTACGTATGAAAGAAATCACCTTTTTTGCATCACTCACTCCAGGAGATACCCAAGGGAGCTTCCCTATATCCTCAATCAATAAATCTAAACAAGTGGACCACATGGACTCCACACAATGCTAGGAAACTCAGCCTCTATCAACTCTCCCATTCTCTTACAGTGTGAGGCATTATCGATGATAACCTGTACTACATTTTGCACACCGATTTCCTCAATGGCACTTTTAATGTGCTTAAATATAAACTCTCTGGTGATGTGTGTGCCCGCATGACTACAATCAATGGCCTTAAGAAAAAAAGTGCTCAAATAACTAGAGACCATTATGTTCATGATATGGCGACGTCGAATGTCACTCGATCCATCGGATAGAATGGAGCAACCATATGTCTTCCATCCCAATCTAATGGGCTCTAGAACTTTATCGATTCTCTCTTTCTCTTCTATGAGCATAGAGGTACGCAACCGCTTGTAATCAACCCCATGCCAGTCATCACAAGGGCCTACTTGAGCTATTGCTTTTACCATTCTCTTCCATGCATCTGTGCAAACAACATTAAAAGGAATGTTGCACTCAAGTATGCAACGCTCTATCTCTATGTCAGCTACTCTTTGGTGTTGCTTCTGCAAGCCACTGGATATGCGAGAGGATTGAATAGAGGATTGCGATGCTTTGAATCTTTGAGATGATTGTCCTTCCAATGGAATAGACTCTTCATTCTCATCACGTTGAGAAGAGGTCCGACTTATCAATGTGCTAGCACTAAGTCCTCTATCCTCAACTTCTTCTAGTATGTCCTCAGAAGCTGCAACGAATTCAAGATGACGAGCTTCTTTAGCATCTTGAACAAGTTTATGCTCTTTGCGCACAACTTCTGCAACCTCTTGTGGGACTTGTGTACACCCAGCAATGCCCAATCCTCCTAGTCCAGATACATGTCGGATAAGACGTGTAGTTGTGGTACTAAAGGACTTACCACAATACTTACACATCCATCTCCTTGTACCAGATTCAGATCCGGTAGTATTCACCAACTCATTATTAGTCATATGGATACTCCATAAAGGTGAAATACGACGAGGCATGATGATATATATGGGACCAAGACTTAAGAGGCAAAAGGTGGAGGCTCTTAGGTAAATTCGAACTTCTAATAAGTTGAAGACTCTCTCTCTATGATAAATGTGGGCTGAAGGCATTGTTACTCACATGAACAAGGATGTCAAGACTCAAGAAGCTCAATACTCATGAAACAAAAAGATGGAATGGCTGAGTGTAGTAGTTGTGTTGAATTGTAGATACTAGAGACAAAGAGCTCTCTCTCTCTCTCTCTCTCTCTCTCTCTCTCTCTCTCTCTCTCTCTCTCTCTCTCTCTCTCTCTCTCTCTCTCTCTCTCTCTCTCTCTCTCTCTCTCTCTCTCTCTCTCTCTCTCTCTCTCTCTCTCTCTCTCTCTCTCTCTCTCTCTCTCTCTCTCTCTCTCTCTCTCTCTCTCTCTCTCTCTCTCTCTCTCTCTCTCTCGACAGTCTCTCTCTCGGCAGTCAAGACTCGGACTGGCCGTTGATTTAAGGAGGGATTCGGGAAGGCTAAGAGGCTTACAATGTGATGGAGCGAGGTGGGTACTAGGAGGCAAGGTTGAAGGCTGAAGCTAAGGGCTGCAAATGCTCAAGCTGAGGGTGATAAAACTCACGAAAAGATCACGCTTCTGATCATCGAATGAGTTCAAACTTTAGGTCAACTTTCAAGTCATGAACGAATTTTTTAAAACCTGTAACAAAGAATTTTTGGCACCGAATGGCACCGAATGGCACCGAACGCAGCGAATGCTATGAATGCAAAAATTATGCGGTGTTACGCAGCGAATCTGCCTTCCTTCCTTCTCATCCACATCACTTAACCACTAGGCCAAGCACCTTTTCTTGTCTAGAGAGCATACGCACCTTTGCTTAAATCGACTCTCAACAGACCTCGGATCCGTCTAAACCTGTTTGACCCTCATGTCATAAACTTACTTTGTAACATAGGAGTCAGGTGATCAAGTGCGTTCAATTCGGTGTGTGTAAGGTGCGTGAACAGAATGGTATGGGGAGTTATCCAAACTTACGAACTCAGGATAGAGAACACAAACACATACACATTGGAAAAAATAACAAACAAAAGCAAGAGACTTAAGACCAATATAAGACATGAAAAATACAACCAAGAAAGAAAACCAATACAAAAAGAGACGCACACACACTCACATGAACATGAACACACACACACATACACACACACAGAAAACAAAACATAAATAAATAATAAAAATAAAATAAAAAATAATAAAAAAATAAATGGTTAAATAATAATAAATTAAAAAAGAAACAAATTAAAATAGACATAAAAATCAAATTAAAAGATAATAAATAAAAAAATAATAATTCCATAACTAAAATATATATATATATATATATATATATATATATATATATATATATATATATATATATATATATATATATATATATATATATATATATATATATATATATATATATATATATATATATATAAGCAAATTAAACAAACACAAAACGAAACACAAAGTGCCTCGTCAACTTCTATGTCTGTCCAAAACAAGAAGTATCAGAATTAAACTTTATCATGCATAGCTTGGACAAATAGCTATGACATCCCTACTCACGTCATCAATGCCCTAGAGTAGGTGCAGACTTTAATAAAGAGTCTTTCTAAATCAAGATCTCTAACAAAGTCAACGAACTGAGTTTCTATCACTTCCGGATATATACATATGTGTATGTGTGTGTGTGTGTGTGTATATATATATATATATATATATATATATATATATATATATATATATATATATATATATATATATATATATATATATGTATATATATATATATATATGTATACACACATATATATATATATATATATATATATGTATATATATATATATATGTATACATGTATATATATATATATATATATATATATATATATGTGTATACATATATATATATATATATATATATATATATATATATACATATATATCATAGTACAAAGTGAGTTTTAAAAACGAGTTTTAAAAACGGGTTTTAAAACGTTTAATCGGTAGGGTACTAAAAAAATGGAAATAAAAAACGAGTATTATATTTTGTCGCAACATTAAATTTTTTTTCAAATAAACCATAAATAATGCATGTCTAGCATTCATTTATATATCTAGTATTAAAAACACATAAAAACTTAATCTACAACCTTATAGAACTTAGAACTTAGAAGACAAGTCACAATACTAGAGCAGAATGTATATATGAATGATGAATTGTTAATGTCATAAATGCTAAAACCATGTCATAAGTCTAAATCCAACAAGATACATCCATGATCCAAATGATCACTATGACACTAGTGACCATTGACTATGTCCAAAAAATATGAAGCATGCTATACAAACTAAAGTCTAAGATGACTCTTCAATGTCTTCGGTAGAGACAACTTCTATGGGCTCATCATCAAATGTGCTAGCCCATGAAGATGTACTATCTGACTCTGTATGTCCAAATGTAGCTGCAATCTCAACAATCTCTCGTCCCAAGTCATCATCTCCACTAGAAGATGAGGTTGAATCCTGCTCCCAATCCTCTCGAACAACTGGATGATCTCTCTGAGTGGCAGAGGATCCACCACCCCTTCCACGACGTGGTCCACCCCTTCTTGAAACATACTTCTGTGGATGCTGGCTAGTGGATGGTAATGATGGATCACCTACATAAACAATGAATATATATGAGAGTAAATCATAGCAATGGGCATACTTGTGTTACGTAATACTAAATATCATTGCAAATTTACAATTTACCTACCCCTTCGAGTGCGGCTACGAGTCTGTCGCACAAATCTCTGAGACTCCTCTGCAAACATGGCAAAGCTATCCCTCTCTTCCTGAGGGATTTGAGGAATATCTTTGACTTTACCAATATCAACTAGATCAACATTTACCTGCAAAATTCAGTTTTTTAATCAAAATTAAGTCTAGACTCTAGTAAATAGCTTTAAACTTTCATAAAACTTCAAAGTTAGAACTTACCTATAGTGGGGCTATGTTGATCCCTTTAGTCTCTAACAACTTGAGGTTACAATGGCAATAAACCAATCTCTCAAGTTGTTGAGGATTCAATCTATTCTTTTTTTTCGTATGGAATAGAGCCCATGTACTCAAGTTCCTCTCTGTAGGACCTGTGATTCGCAAGGCTAATTTTCGCTATGATTCATGAAAAAAATAATAGATCATGATTCATAAAAAATAGATTCAAATGGATTTTGAAAGATTCAAATTGTAAAAATACTTACCAATAGTGGAGTACTCACTCCATATTTCTCCCACCATGTGACCGGAGCAACCTGATTCTCGCGTAGCCGTGCAGTGAGCTGGCCAAAGTAGCACTCCATGCTACGGAACTTCAATCTCTCACTCTCTAACTGTGACAAGATACTAACATCACCGCCGCTCCATCGCATGATGTAGTCAATCCAGCTATCCTCCAGCTCAATGTCTGTAAACTGTTGCTCACTTCTCCATAATGGATGAAGAATATGAGCAACAGCATGGATTGGTTTATGAAACCAATCCCATCTTTTTCTCACTGCATCACATAAACTGGTCTTCCTATATATAATATAATAAACAATGAAGTGATAAACATATGAATCATGATAAATTACTATTAAAATTTAGTACATGATACATCATATGATCAATTCACAAACTTACTCAATGTCCGAGGGTCAGACAACTTTCTGGATGCTTTCTTGTATACGATCAATGTACTCATATACAAGACCAAGTGTGCTTCCCTCCATATCTGTGATGCGAAGGAACACTGTACACTGGCTGAATGGCAGCTACCAACTTATCTTCCTTCGTCCAAAACTAATCATCTCCCATAACGAGCACTGAGAACTCTGTGAAGAGAGAGTCTCCTCCTCTAACCTCCTGAATGTTGTACCAATTCTCCGCCACCATCGTACGTAGAAGCCCTTTTCTTACTCTAAGGACTCTATCAAGTACTATATACATGTAACAAAACCGTGTGATAGAGGGTTTC